>WHYT01015068.1:0-30527 GCA_009806455.1 Tetrax tetrax | reverse complement strand
CACCAGTGGCGTCCCTCAGGGGTCCATGTTGGGCCCGGCCCTGTTCAACATCTTTGTCGGCGACATGGACAGTGGGATAGAGTGCACCCTCAGCAAGTTTGCTGATGACACCAAGCTGTGTGGTGCTGTTGACACAATAGAAGGGAGGGATGCCATCCAGAGGGACCTGGACAAGCTGGAGAGGTGGGCCAGTGCCAACCTCATGAAGTTCAACCAGACCAAGTGTAAGGTCCTGCATCTGGGTCATGGCAATCCCAGGCACAAATACAGGCTGGGCGGAGAACGGATCGAGAGCAGCCCTGAGGAGAAGGACTTGGGAGTGCTGGTGGACGAGAAGCCCAGCATGAGCTGGCAATATGCCCTTGCGGCCCAGAAGGCCAAACACATCCTGCGCTGCATCAAGAGGCGCGTGGCCAGCAGGTCGAGGGAGGTGATTCTCCCCCTCTACTCTGCCCTGGTGAGACCCCACCTGGAGTACTGCGTCCAGTTCTGGAGTCTCCAGCGTAAGAAGGACATGGACCTGTTGGAGAAGGTCCAGAGGAGGGACACAAAGATGATAAGAGGGCTGGAGCACCTCTCCTATGAGGAGAGGCTGAGAGAGTTGGGGCTGTTCAGCCTGGAGAAGAGGAGGCTCCAGGGAGACCCGATAGCGGTCTTCCAATACCTCAAGGGGGCCTACAGGAAAGATGGGGAGAGGCTGTTCAGCAGGGCCTGTTGTGATAGGATGAGGAGTAATGATTTTAAAATAGAGGGAGGTAGATTGAGATTGGATATTAGGAAAAAATTTTTCACAATGAGAGTTGTAGAGCACTGGAACAGGTTGCCCAGAGAGGTGGTGGATTCCCCATCCCTGGAAACATTCAAGGCCAGGCTGGATGAGGCTCTGAGCAACCTGATCTAGTCAGGGATGTCCCTGCTCCTTGCAGGGGGTTTGGACTAGATGACCTTTGAAGGTCCCTTCCAACCCTAACCATTCTATGATTCTATGATACCAATATTGGTCAAACAACAACAGCTACAGTAGTAAAAGTTTTAACTAAATTAATAGATAAATGTCGTAAAAGCTATTGAAGGCTAATCTTCTCCACTGCGCCAGTGGGAAGTGGGAAAACAGTGCAGACTAGTACAAAAAAAGGCAGCACAAAACAGTAATGACACTAGTTAGTGGCAACTCATCTGGAAAATGCAAAAACAGGCAGCACACATCGATGCTATTTTAAACACTTCCAGTTCAAAGGACTCAAGAGGTTGTGGACATCCATGCTAGGAAGCTTTGCAGAGCCATGACCCCTGGGAACATCTGCTGGCACTGTTGGAGAGAGCCTCACACACAGAGGACACGATTAAAAGTCAGATTCAAGAAAAATAGCCCTCCTGCAGGGATGCAAGCCAAAGACATATCAGAGCTGGGTGTGTTTCCTTCTGTAGAGCATTGCACTCTGCTGCATAGACTTACCTTGTGCAGCATTTGATAAACCGTCTCTGAATTACAGTTCTTCATCCCTTGGGGACTGCAGGAAACTACTATTCCAAAAGGCTTTTGAAAGGATAAATGCAGTAAAGAGAATACCATCACTTAGCTATTAGGAAGCAGAACACAAATGGATATCTTTCATAGATTTGTGTCTAGAGGACAGCTGTTGGTCTAGATGAGGTTCTTTTCCTCTTGCAACCCATATGTTGATCAGTGTCCTCGCCCTTAGGGAGTCTTACACACTCCTTAGGAGCAATTTGGAGCAAGACCAACCCCTTGTTCTCACATGATCTCTCTACGGAGTCCTTTATCTTAGTCAGAGTCAGTCCATGCAAACAAGACACCAGTGCAATCTCCGGGCAAGAGATGCTGTCAACACTGCTTACAAGTCAAACTTCGTGGCTCACAGCACAGGGTGAGTAGGAGGTTAAGTCAGAAGGAAACATAAGTGAATACTCATAAGGTTGCAACACAGCTTCTGCTTAAGAAAGTCTTTTCCACTCCCCGTCTTGTTTAGCATCTCAGCTCTGAATCATGTTGCCAGGACAGAATGTATGGCTTGCTCAAGATGCTCTTTCCTCACTTTGTATCTTTCAAACAACAGGGTTGGAGGTGACCATAGTTATTCACCAGAGCCAGTGCTTCGCACATTTAGGGCTGGCTGTGAATATTTTGCAACTTCTTGTGAATATGTCATGCTTATTTCCTCTAGAAAAGCCTGTTAACTATAAACACAATTTTTAAAAGGTATGACATGCACAGGCATAGTACAGAAAGAAAGAAAGACAGCACCAAAGCTAACAGCCTTTAGGATAAAAATAATTTCTAGAAATGTGAACTTCTATTTTAGCAACCCTATCTTAATCCATTTCATTAATAGCTAAGAAAATCTGAAAACCATCTTAAGCTCCAGCTCTCTCCCCTTGATTATTATAGCCACCAGCCCTTCCCATTTCCCAGGTTACAAGGGAGACGCCAGTTCCCTAGCCATGTTGATACCAGCCCCTGTTGAACGCTCTTTTAAAATAAGGTACTGGGACTCCCACCAGCCCCAGTTCCATGTCCCTCACAGTGCCTTACCAGCTCCTGCACCTGATTCTCGGCCACTCGGCAGAGCATGACATTGCCTGCCCATACTGAGATGGGGAGCAGATAGAAGGAGAAGCAAACCACCAGCAGCGTTTCCTCTGTGAAGGTCCTGGTTAGAGTCCCTGTGGATGGCCTGCATCTCCTCAGAGGTTGCATTTGGATGTTGGATATGGCAAGCGGCAAGGCATTACAAGAAAAGAGTAGAAATAATTCTGAGAGGAAGCCAGAAGTCTAAGAATTAAAACTATTCAATAGAAAATAGAAAGGAAGATAATATTAATGAAATTTAAAGCAGGTTTCTGGTGCACCAGCAAGTCACTGTTCAGTTATGTCATTGTAATTCACGACAATAAAACCATTGTTGTCTCCATCTACAAAAAAAATCTACCAAAATTTTTTTAAAACAATAAGATTGAATTCTTTAGTCTAAAGATGCAGTCATGTACATAGATGCTAGTAAAAAGTAGAAAGTGATAGGATGAATTAAGAACAGCAAAGACTGAAGGTGAACTATCCATGACAAATAAGTTTGAATGCAGAAAATGCCCAAAGAGGAGGAGGAACATAGGATGATTTCTTTCACTTACATTTTCACCCAGCGGCTGCCACTGCACTGCCCTCTGCACTGAGACTGTCCCACAGAAACTCCTATATACTGTAAAACTTGCTCAAAAAAGACAGTGGTGCCAAGACATACGAATGGAGTACAAGCCTTTATGCAATGCATGAGGAGTGTCTTCATGCTCTTTCTATAGCCAAGAGAGAACGGGGATGCAGCTCTTTTCCTTTCAGCTAACCACTTGTGTGTCCCTTGCAGAAAACTAAGGAAGGAAAAGATGAAACCCGTCAGTATATTCAAGCATCTTGCTCAAATAAAAATGTTGAATAAGGTAGCATCTGCTTACTGCCCCATAGCAGGGAGCAGTCAGTTCTTTCTGCCTTTTTTACCAAGCTTTGCCTGACAGGGTATCTTGGACTGCACATGCTGGGAAGCTGGTTCTGTTCACCCCAGAAAGTCTCTATTTGATCTCATATCTACAGAATAATCATAGCCTTCTTCCTTATGCCCTATATAATCTCCTACTAAAGCTCTGCTTTACATAAATACACTGCTATGAGCAATTGAATTTAGAAAGTGACTATAAAACCCCCCAAAGATTTTACTTAAGACAAAATCACTAGCTTACTAAAAGTGTTAGAGGTGACCTCTGGCATAAAAAGTAATGTGGCAGTAAAGGGGTTAGTATCTAAAGATACATTTGAATCCAATGTGTGATAATAATTCAGAAATTGGGCAATCATTTTGCAAACCTCCTGTGCAGAATTCAGTTATTATTCCTGTGACTATCTCTTTAAGGAGGTGAGTTACAGAAGTACGAGGTATCTTGAGAGAAGCTGTAATAAATCTTTACTGACTTGTCTTTTAAGCAGAAAGAAAAATTCGTCTATGAAAAGGCTTCAAGGCAAAATGTTACCCAAATTTCAGATTCAAATTTCTTATTTATTAGAAGAGATGTAAAGTTGTCTCCAGGTGCTTGATGTTAGCTGTTCTGAGCAGTGGAAGTAGTGATGCCACTCCAGGGGAAACATCTTCCACTCTGGCACTGTTGATCTTAAAATATAGTGTAATATAAATACAGAAAGTCATGTCAATCAGACAGGTACTGTTCCAAGATAGAAATTACACAGTCGTGATACACATACAGAGTAGTGCTGTATAGACATTGAAAAGAGAATCCAATCAGTAGTATCTGATTTGCAATAGAGAAGTTCAATTCATTGTGACCCTTGTTCAAGGACTGAGGTGTCAGGATCTACACTGAACCCTTGAAAGGAAGCAAGGTTTTCCTGTTTTGGTTTGCTTCATGTTGTTATACTAAGCTCTTTTGTTGTTACAGTAAGCTTTTTTGTTGTTACAGAAAGCTCTTTGGGTTTTTGTTTTATAAGTAGTTCCTTCAACCTTCAAGAACAAAAACAATTTTTCTGCTGAAACACATGACCAACTTACATAGCAAAATAGAATATTCAAGATTTACTGCATTGGTTTCTAAACCTGTTCCAGTAAATAGTCTTGAGAACTTTAATCTCTGACAGGTCTGTCATTTTTGCTAATAAAAAAAAAAAAAAAAAGCCAAACTGTGGAAGCAAAATACACAGCAGCTGAGATTCCAAGATAGCACAGATGTTCAAATATACCTGTCATCACTGAAAATTATCTCCAAAAATTGTAGGTACCACTATAGGAACTACTAGAAGCTTTGTGTTTGGAACAGGACTTGAAATATGCATAGAAAATTCTCCAGTACAAAGGAAATGAGATAAATCTGTTTTCTGGCCACACATAAAACCCATAGCCAAAATAATAAAATACTTTCCCACTGATCATGTGGAAACTATTATTAACTCTTCTATACCACTGACAGCCCCAAGATGGAATTTTCCACTTCATAAGAGTAGGGTTGAACAAAGCGGTCCTAGAAAACAAAATGATACTGCAGCTTTCCAGTAAACAGAGATGAAAGGTCAAATTCTGATCCCACGTGGGTGATGCTGCCATGCACAGTAGCAGGTCTCTGAAGAGTACAATAGGTAATAACGAGAGGTTTGTGTCAAAATGTCCATCACCCAAGGTCCCAAGTGACCCAACTACCAGGAAAGCTCCACCTTGGTGGGAGATGCAGCATCACTGCCATTTAAGAGGAAAAGAAGCCAGGGACATGGAAAGGGAGCTCTGCTTCCTTAGAGGTGAAGACTGATTAATTTAGTCAAGGGACAGACTTGAAAGATGACTTTCTGTGAGACTGAGAAACTCAACTCATACAGTAAGTCATGAGTCACTCCACCCCTGACTAATGGCCAGGTGCCTTGGTGTACTGAATAAGATTTTGGTTTGCATTTAGTTGAACAGTTGCACAAACCAAGTTTTTTTCCAATAACAAGTATAAGTAATACCAAGGAAATTATGACACTATATTGGTAATTTAATAGACCCATCTTATATAAAACTTTGAATCTTTCAAGCCTCTTGCTGAGTTCATCCTGTGCTTTTGAGTTCACATACTCGCACAGAAAAATAATGGAAGAATGGGGAACAGTAAATACTTCCAAATGTTGTCTTTAAAAGTCATTGGAGTAAAGTCATCTAAGTCATAAAGCATGCAGTTCAATAAAGATAAGTGCGAACTGTTACTCTTACATAGGAACAATCAGGTGCACAATTATTAAATAGAGAATGGCCATTTAAACAGAAACACTGCCAAAAAGGACCCACAGAATGAAAAGATTCAGAAACTGCCCAGAGTCAAGAGTATCATTTCATTACCCTGTCAGGCCACTTATTTGTAATATAGAGCTTCTTTCATGCAGACCTCCCATACACTTCAGAAAGACTAAGGCTCAGCCAACACATTATGTCCTTCGGGGTACCAATCTTCAAGAAAAAAAAACTATCCAGAAAGTGTCCAAAGAGAACAATAAAACAAAATTAAAAAAAAAAAAACAACACTCAAAGGCGGAGAAAATAGACTCCCAAAGAAAAACTGAAAAAGTTGAAGTTCAGTTTACCAAATCAAGGATTAGAAAAGACATGATAACAATTTTCAGATATTCAAAAGAGAAAGGAATAAAATGTTCTTTGTGTTCACTGGTGAAAGGAAAATAAGTAATGGGTTTGAATAAAGAAAAGAAGATGTAAGATAAACATGAGGGGGGGGAAATCTCTGTAATTAGAAAGGTAATTATAGCAATAGAATAGAGGAGCACTTAGGAAGGTGATAGACCCACTTGACTGGGATGCTTTTAAGACGAGAGTATGCAAACATCTATGAGAAAGGCTCTCAGTATAACTGAGTGTCTCAGTAGAAGGATGGACCACAGGACCTTTCAGAGACCTTCAGAGACCATATTTACCATTATTATATAATTTTACAGTTTGGCTACAAAGCTTTCACATTTGTAATGTAATAGACACATTGAAGATACGTAATTGCTATACCTAGGCATGGATCATATACCTCTGTTCTTGGAAAGATTAGCCATTATTTAGGAGAAATGTGGGAGGCAATTAAGTTTCTCTCAAAGTGAGTGGAAACAGTGGTTGCTGCTGCCCCTAAAGCCACCTATACATGACACCAGTCAGAAACTGAGCTATGTGGAGGAAGAAATAGGCATATTGACTGTGAACATACTGTAGATTCAAAGATCTGATTGCTGTTTGAGGAAGCTGTCATTAACAACCAAAGCCTAAAATATCAGATGCATAAACACAGAGGATGGCAGGAGGTCTGATAGGCAGAGACGCACATATGGGGTCCAGAAACAAAATTAAGTGGATTTTTTAACAGAAAGCTGGCTCTAAAAGAGACAGAAAGAGAGAGACAGAATGTTTCCATGAATGGGGCATCCTCTACCTATCCAGGCAATCTGTTCCAGTGTTTCACCACCCTCATCGTAAAAATTTTTCTCTCTTTTAGTCTAAAACCATTACCCCTTGTCCTATCACAACAGGCCCTGCTAAAGGGTTTCTTCTCATTTTTCTTATAGCCCCCCTTTAACTACTGGAAAGTCACAATAAGGTCTCCCCGAACCCACCTCTTCTCCAGGCTGAAAAACCCCAACTCTCTCAGCCTGTCCTCATAGCAGAGGTGCTCCAACCCTCTGATCATTTTTGTGGCCCTCCTCTAGACCTTCTCCAAGGGGAAGAATGTTGGGGGCTCCAGAGCTGGCTGCAGTACTCCACGTGAGGTCTAACCAGAGTGGAGTAAAGGGGCAGAATCACCTCCCTCAGCCTGCCGGCCGTGCTTCTTTTGATGCAGCCCAGGATACGATTGGCCTTCTGGGCTGCAAGTGCACATTGACAGCTCACGTCCAGCTTTTCATCCACCAGTATCCCCATGACCTTGTCAGCAGGACTGCTCTCAATCCCTTCATCCCCCAGCCTTTATTTATACCAGGGATTGCCCTGACCCATGTGCAGAACCTTGCGCTTGGCCTTGTCAAACTTCACGAGGTTTGCATGGGCCCACCTCTCCAGCCTGTCCAAGTGCCTCTGGATGGCATCCCTTCTCCCCAGTGTGTTGACCGCACCACACAGCTTGGTGACATTGGCAAAATTGGCTGAGGGTGCACTCTATCCCACTCTCCATGTCGCCAACAAAGATGGTAAACAGCACTGGATCCATACCAACCCCTAAGGAACCTTGCTCGTCACTGGTCTCCTCTGGGACATTGAGCCATTGACTGCAACTCTTTGAGTGCGGACATCCAGACAATTCCAGACAAGTGGTTCATCCATCAAATCCAGTTCAGAGACAAGGATCTTACTTAGGACAGTGTCAAATGCTTTGCACCATTCCAGAATTTAGGATGGAAAACTGTTTAGGAGGAGCTGAGTGAACTGTTGGTAGCACCAGGTACAAGGGAATGATGAGGAAAAATCATAAGCAATGATGCTCAGAGGAAGCGAAGTAGTAGGAAAAGGAAGAAGCAGTGCTTTTGAGTGAAGATGGGGAGGGAGTAAGCCCAGCATTCCCTGCTGTGGTCTAATACAGTGGGAAAAGAGGTGTAAAAGCAATTGGGTAACCTTCCAAACAACAGAGTTCAGATCTCAGACCCACAAATGAGTAGAGAGGAGAGAGACAGGAACAGATGGAGGACATTGACCTATTCATTTTGAATAAGTGAGGAAACTTCTGAAGAATGCAAGAGAAGGAAACCAGATGGGCACAAGGCAAAGGAAGGCAGTACAAGAGGACAGCAATGATAGCAGTGGTGAGAGAGAAAGGGAAGCTGCAGGAAGAAAAAGAAGGAGCTAAAGGGGAAAGGACTAGGGAGATGCAGGCGACAGAATAAATGCAGCAAGCTGCAGACAAGCACAGCTGCAAACAAACCAAGTGAGTACTGCTGTAAGAAAAATTTGCTCAGCTCTCCTCCAGGAAAACAGTATGTATTCTTCCCCATCCACATACCCAGCCCAGCTAGAATAAAATGGAGCGTGTGGCATCACAAGGGTAACGTGCTCTTCCACGGTCAGCAAAGACCGCACACAAATTCCTGCAGAATAAGTGCTTTCAAAGTAAACCTAGCAGTTCATGCAATTAAGCTGATCTTGACTTTAGCATTTCCGTGGCACTGAGCATATTAAAATAACATCACAACACTGTGCATTGCACAACAGCAGGCGTAAGGCAAGTAG
The DNA here is from genome assembly GCA_009806455.1 of Tetrax tetrax. Classification (NCBI taxonomy): domain Eukaryota; kingdom Metazoa; phylum Chordata; class Aves; order Otidiformes; family Otididae; genus Tetrax; species Tetrax tetrax. Next base: position 21,771 of record WHYT01015068.1, on the reverse strand, counting down.
GGTCTGCTATGGACAGCACAGAGCACTGACTGGTCTATGCTGTAACTCCCAACAGGAAACACGTTATGTGGGCCCCAGCTCAGCACTTTAAATGCAAGTCCAGCTATCACCTTTTTGATGGATGGGTAATCCTTAAATTTTGCATAATCGATATGTCCATTTAATTTGGTTTAAGCAGCTCTCATGCTAAAAGAACATCTCTCACTGAAAGCATTTTCTATTCTTACCGCAACATTTTGTACTCAGAAACAGCATCAAGCATCTTTGGCAGTGGTAGGAGTCCTCCACTTGCTCCTGTCTCATGCCACTACCTAACTTTTCTTATTGGACAAAGTTGTCTTCATAACGCTAATATCCCACAGCATGTCACTCTATTAATTTCAGTGTCCTTTATCTTTTTTATTACCTACCGATTTTTCTGACAAGACCTTTTCATGATTGATCTGTTACAACTTTATTAGAAAGTGTTCACTTACAGAAGGCTTAGGGGTGGTCACATTTACTGCCAATTCAATTAAACTGACAGCAGTGGCTTTATCCCAAGAAAAAATTTGACTGTGTACCTTCACAATAAATAATGAATTCCAGAATTACTTAATTGTTTCCATATCTCTTATTTCTCCTCTAGAGAGTTAAGGTCTATATTGAGCTGTGCATCTTGGTCTTGTACACATCATTTAGTATCAAGCGATAGCAATAATAATTAGATCAGATTCTGTAAGTTAGTTAATTGCATTTAAAATATTCTAATCATAAATCTAGATCAGATCTGGTTTTGAATCACAGGTAGGTTGAATTGCTGGCATAGCAGCTATGTGTTCTGGTTTTGTGTAGTAGGGGAGAGGCTACAGTAGCAGCTGCTGCTAGAAGTTTCCTGTTTGTCCAAAGGACTCAGCCAGGCCTAAGATGGACCCACCACTGGCCAGGGCCAAGTTCATTGGCAACAGTGATAACACCCCTGTGATAACATATTTAAGAAGGGGAAAATAATTAAAAAAAAAAAAAAAGTGGAGAAGCAGAAGCAGGGGGGGAGAGGGGGGCAGAGAAGGGGAGGCATGAGCCTTGTGGGTCTTGCAGGCCTCACCCTCTGGCCTCCCACCAGGCAGCTGACTGGGCCCAACTCAGCCCAGCCTGGCTGCAAGAAGTGGAGAGGAGATGAGATGCGAAGAGAACCTGAGAGGTGTCTGCCTGAGCTGATTGTGAAGAATTTAATGTGAGAGGAACAGCTGCAGATGCCAAGGTGCAGCCTATGGTGGAGCAGGTTGTCCCCCTGCAGCCCAAGGAGGCCCACGGAGGAGCAGAGATCCACCTGCACCCCATGGAGGACCCCACGTCGGGGCAGGCGGATGCCTGAAGGAGGCTGTGGCCCATGGAGGGCCCACATGTGGAAAAACGACCCACGCTGGAGCAGTTCATGAAGGACTGTAGCCCATGGGAGGGACCCCACGATGGAGCAGGGGAGGAATGTAAGGAGTTCTTCCTTAAGGAAGGAGCAGCAGAAAACAACGTGTGATGAACTGACCACAACTAAGCCTAGGAAGAAGAAGGGGTGGGGGCAAGTTGGTTTTGCTCTCTCTCATTATCCTAGTTTGGTTTTATTAATAGTAAATTGAAATAGTTTTCCCCAAGTAGAGCCTGTTTTCCCTGTAACAGTACACTTGAATGATCTCTCCCCATCCTCATCTCAAACCTCAAGCTCTTTGTTATATATATATCTCCATTCCCTTGGAGGGTGGAGAGAGTGAGTGAAAAACTGCATAGCTTGATCCCAAGCAGGGCTAAACTACAACACTATGCAAGAAACATTTGTTAGCTAAGTCCCTCATCTGCATTTCATTCATTACCTATTGTTATAAAGGCAACAAAAACCATAAGATTCTGAAGTCATTTATAATTACAGTCTTTCTTCCTATACCTACCTTATCATGTATTTCACTCTTCTGTTCCTTTTGTAATGTGTGTGCTCTTACCACCTCCCCTCACCTCCCCTTATTACCTCCAATCCATAAGAGGTTGGTTTATTACACCATTTCAGAACTAAGTAATAGGTTTTCCTCTAACTCATGTGTTGTGTTCACCTTCTCACCTTTTTATCGTGTCCTCTTTGCTCTTCATAATCACTGTTCTGTTTTCCTTCCTGGAAACTAGCCATGACTCTGCCCAACTTTGAACCTTCAAACTGGTTTCCACCTGAAAGTCTAAACATTGTGAATTCCTCTTCATTGTATTATTTAAGGCTAGGACTGGCCCCTGGGATTTTCCTGAAAGAAATGACTCCGTGACTAAGTTTTTTGAGTAATGTGAGGGGACAAATTTGAAAGGACAAAAGGAACTCTTTATCCTCCATAGCAGCAAGAAAACCCAGGCAGTTGTAAACTCTGCCTGGTTGCCGATATTTAAGAAATATTTCATACATTTAATAGCCAGATCTAGCTACAGATCTCCTAGGTACAGACATTTGGAGATAGTATGGATAAATTTCAGGCCATACATCACATTTCATGTGGGCATCAGCTATTTAAATAGTGAGAAACCTTACTAATGGGAGAACTTAACCAGGAAAATAACCTGTGATGACCAAGGGCATAGCAAAAATCAGTGTCGTGCTGGATTACAGTCCTGCAGCACCCAATCCACCTCATATCACGCTATGAAGGAGGTTTTTTTGTGATCATAAGTTAGTCAGACATTCACAGATGTTCACCAAGTAATGGTGAGCTATCAGCAGGGAGCTCTACTCACTTCAAACAATTGCTCCTGTCACTTTACACTTCCAGCTGAAACAGCTGATGTGATGCTTTCATGGCCTCCAAAGGCACTGTAGGGACTGGGTACATAACCTGTGACCTCCATGAAAAGCCAACACAAAAATGTCAGCTCTAAGAATAAGAGTATTTCGGTTTATGCCAGTTTCTGTTTATAAGGTGCCAAATAAAGTAATTATTTTGGCTATGAAAAATGTCATGCAAAGTGTCCTCTAGAGTCTGGAGCTGGGAAAATGCAGAAAGAAACTGCAAGACTATTTGCTAAAAGGCAATATAGGATATATACTGTTATAAAATTTACTGGTTTAGACAATCTCCATGAAAACAGAAGGGAGACAGCACCACGTAATCATCATAAGCTAAATTGTGGAAGTGCTTATCAAAGAGCAAAACCATCAAACTCTGTGTAAAGTATGACTCCCATATAGCAAGACTTGTGCTCAGGTAAACAGTGGTGGTGAATCACTGCAGGCAGACCAGTGGTTGAATCGCCTTGTATAAGCAACCTGCCAACTATTTCTGAGGAACATCAGTAAAATATAACATCTGTTTGTAAGTAATTTGTCTAGGGGAAAAAAAAAAAATGCAGTTCAGGTAATAAGTACTCTGATGCAAATACTGTGCCTAGTTATTTCTTTGCCTCATGACTTGCTTTTGTCACACATCCTAAAAATACTCTGTTTTTAATATCTCTAGCCGCTGGGGAAAGACACATTATTTTCCATTTCCTTCCCCTTCCCTTAATTGTACATCCACATTTAGGGTTTCTCTTTTGCTTTATCTTTATCTTACAGCAAGTTCTGTCACTGTTTTTTTTTTAAATGGGAAGGTGTGAGGGACAGAGAAAGTATGCCAGGACCTGTATTGTAGGAACACAGGTTCTATAAACTTGTGGGTATATGGCACAGCAAAATGTTGACGTCTTCACCACACCCTTCCAACAGCAAAAATGAATCCATTCTTTTTATCCCTTAGAAACCAACCACAAATACCTTGCGGTCTGCAATCTCTTCTTCCACACTGGGGATCTTTTCTTCCCTGTCTGGATTAGGGAGAGTTACAACGTACCCATCTGTTTAAATGTGGTTCTGATTAATATGTTGTCAGCCATCCTGAAAACACTTGGATATTAACTCGCTAATGTGAAATTTCACCTAATTAATGAGCGTGTGTACACGCTCAGGCAGTGTGTCCATACATGTGGGTCGATACACGTGTCCACGCACATGTGCCAACAAGGGATTGTCATCGACAGCAAAGCAGAGGAGCCATGGACAGGGAGGGAGTCGGGAGGAAACCCCACTGGGTCATGGTCCAGTTTTTGTTCCTCCTCTGGAGCCGGCACAGCAGCAGCAATACTTTTCTATGATAAGTTTTTAGATTTGTCATGTCTGCACCCACTGATGTAGAAATTATGAAAGTGGCACCAGGAGCAATGATGGAAGGATAATTAAAAAATAATTAACAAGAATAATTTGCAAGGGACCAAGGGAGAAGAGCTTTTGTTTCATCAGCTGGTGTAAGTGATTAAATAGGTACACAACACTGCTGTAAAAGTATCCCTTTGTTAAAATTGAGAGGAGTGAGGGTGTAGAGGGAATAATTACCAATTACTTTCTTTCTTTTGTCAAGCTAACTCTCATGACCAAGTAGTTTACTCCAAGATAAGCAGTTAACAAATCACCTACCCCCACTCTGAAGAGCAGCTCTGGCAGCATGATGGTATCTGATGGAGAACACAGCTGCACAGATAAGAGCAAAGACAAGCAGCAGAACAATAGACCCTCTGCACTTCAGTGGTCTTGGACAGGGGATAAGATGGGAGGAGGGGAGGAAGTCTTACTACATCTCCCATCAGCTATCACACTGCTCCTCTCATCTGAAATCATTTATTGCTTCATGAAAGAGGAGAAGGAAAAAGAATTAATTTCCCCATGCTATTTTGTGATTTATTTTGATTTCTGAAACTAAGATTACACTCTATCTCTAAGAGATACACACTGCAAGACCTGCTTTGAGCCAGTCATATCTTCCCAGCAGCTGATTGTCTTGCCCCAGCAGAGGCAGCTTCCCACATTATCTAACAGCTTCCTGCTGCTGGTCAAGGTTGCTGCACCGTGCCTAGTACCAGAAGGCTGTCCAGTTGAGCAAAAGTCCCACAATAAGAGAACAAATCCCAGTGATTTCATGCATTCCTCTGAAAATAATCCAGCATCTTTCATTTGAGCATTTTACCTCTCCTGCCTACTTCCTTGCAAGTCTTGTGTCCACCACTGCAGTTCCTGCATGTGGATGGAGCCTGCTGTCAACTTGATTATGGCCAGGACCTGCTGCTTCTGGTTCAGATTAATAATCAAGAGCAGCTTTTTTCCAGGGTAGTTTCAGGCCCTAAATCTGCTGCCTTCCCTTCAAGGTACATTGACGTCTGTTTCCCTGTAGCTCCCTGTTCTTGACATTCTCTTGTATTTAGCCTCTGCTAGAAATGTGATCAAAACGGTATCAACAGCCAAATGATTCACCGGTACAAGAACTAGCCCAAAACATACAAGCTTGAGACAAAGCCTTCTGTTATTAACATACCTCGCAAAGAAAGAAGCAAAATCCCAGGTCAGCATCTGAGCTGCAGATTTCATGCCAGATTTCCAGACCAGTACAGCATGAATACATTTCTGGGAAGTATCCAAGCCTTTGAATACTTTTCTAGACCTTTCAAGTTCACCAAGCATTAATGACTGTATGAAAAATGCAAATTAAGTACCATATGTGAATTCAGAATTAAAGCCTGATAGAGAACAATGTGGAAATATACATTCCAGATGCATTTCTGCTTGGAAGCTAAAAGAAGAGCAGCTTTCAGGATTTTGCCAGGTTCCCCCATTGTAATTCTATCCTTTCTTTTGAACAACTCTCTATGTAAATGATGACAGGGCAGTTAAGCACAGTGATTGTTAAACGCTTCCAACTGTTCAGTGAGGGTTTTTATCGAAGTTTTTCAAATTCAGCATCTTTATCTGCGCTGCCTTTCAGTCAGTGCTAAGTGGCTGCTTCTCACCAGTCCTGACAAATAACTCTTCTGTAGGTTTGATCTGCCTGTTGTCACAAGTATTACACAAAATAAAAGCCAGGTTTCTAACAGCTGAGAAGTGGATCTAGTCACGTGCCAGATGCATATTCATTTCTTGCTCCTGCTCCCTGAACTGAAGAAAACAGGACGGAGTGCAAGTTACCTGGCACTGCACCAAGGGCCAAGGTCTTGCCTACACTAGGCTGGAGAGTCCTATAATCACTGAGAGGTTTCCCCAGGGCCCCTACAATACAGCACATTACAATGAAGCAAATTACCAGCAAGTACTCAGGAGTGATTATATCACTCCTGCAGATGGCACTTGCCCCAAGCAAGGTTAATTGTCGTGTTAATCTCTATACATATAAGTTTTGCAGTAACAAGCATTTCCAAAGAAAAGCCTACAGAGTGTGGAAGCAAGGAACAGGTAGCCTGGGAAGATTACAGAGAGGTTGTCCAAGCAGTCAGGGATCAGTCAAGGAAGGCTAGAGCCCTGACAGAATTAAATCTGTCCAGGGACATCAAGGACAAGAAAAGCTTCTTTAGATACATTGGGGATAAAAGGAAGACCAGGGAGAATGTGGGCCCTCTCCAGAAGGAAACCTGGTTACTTGGGACATGGAGAAGGCTGAGGTACTCAATGACTTTTTTACCTCAATTTTCACCAACAAGTGCTCTAGCCACATCGCCCAAGTCGTAGAAGGCAAAAGTAGGGACTGGGAGAATGAAGAACTGCCCACTGTAGCAGAAGAGCAGGTTTTGGACCATCTAAGGAATCTGAAGGTGCACAAGTCCATGGGACCTGATGAGATGCATCCACAAAGTGAAGTTACCAAGCCGCTGTCCATCATATTTGAGAAGCCATGACAGTCTTGTGTGGTTCCCACCGACTGGAAAAGGGGTAAAATAACTCCCATTTTCAAAAACTTCAGCAAGGAAGACCTGGAGAACTACAGGCCAGTCAGTCTCACCTCTGTTCCTGGCAAAGCCGTGGAGCAGATTCTCCTGGAAACTATGCTAAGGCACATGGAAAATAAGGAGTTGGTTGGTGACAGCCAACATGGCTTCACTAAGGGCAAATTGTGCCTCTCCAATTTGGTGGCCTTCCATGATGGAGTTACAGCATCGGTAGACAGGGGACGAGCAACTGACATCATCTACCTGGACTTGTGCAAAGCATTTGACACTATCCCACATGACATCCTGGTCTCTAAAATGGAGAGACATGGATTTGACAGATGGATCCCTCAGTGGATAAGAAATTGGCTGGATGGCTGCACTCAAAGAGTTGTGGTCAACGGCTCAATGTCCAAATGGAGACAGGTGATGAGTGGCATTCCTCAGGGATTGGTATTGGGACCGGCTCTGTTTAACATCTTTGTCGGTGACATGGAGAGTGGAATAGACCGCACCCTTAGCAAGTTCACCAACAACACCAAACTGTGTGATGCAGTTGACATGCTGGAGGGAATGGATACCATCCAGAGGGACCTTGACAGGCTGGAGAGGCGAACCCATGCAAAACTCATGAAGTTCAACCAGGGCAAGTGCAAGGTCCTGCATGTGGGTCATGGCAATCCCAAGCATAAATACAGGCTGAGTGAAGCATGGATTGAGAGCAGCCCTGAGGAGAAGGACTCGGGGGTACTGGTGGATGAGAAGCTCAAGATGAGCCAGCAATGCACACTTGCAGCCCAGAAAGCCAACCGCATCCTCGGCTCCATCAAAAGAATCACAGCTAGGAGGCTGAGGGAGGTGATTCTCCCTCTCAACTCTGCTCTTGGGAGAGCCCTCCTAGAGTACTGCATCCAGCTCTGGACCCCTCAACAAAAGGAGGATGTGGACTTGTTGGAGGGAGTCCAGAGGAGGGCCATGAAGATGATTAGGGGGGTGAAGCACCTCTCCTATGAGGACAGGCTGAGAGAGTTGAGACTGTTCAGACTGGGGAAGGCTCCAGGGAGATGTTATAGCAGCCTTCCAGTACTTAAAGGGGGCTTTTAAGAAAGATGGGGAGAAAGACTTTAGCAGGGGCTGCTGTGATAGGACGAGGGGTAATGGTTTTAAAATAGAAGGAAGCAGATTCAGACTTGATATAAGGAAAACATTTTTACAGTGAGGGTAGTGGAACACTGGAACAGGTTTCCCAGAGAGGTGGTGGATGCCCCATCCCTGGAAACACTTAAAGCCAGGCTGGATGAGGCTCTGAGCAACCTGACCTGGTTGGAGATGCCCCTGCTCCTTGCAGCGGGTTGGACTAGATGACGTTCCAACCCAAACGATTCTATGAAAAACATGAAGCTCCCTAAGTTCTTATTTTCCAAATCGGCTGTGTTGTTTTCAGGATATTGATTTTTTTTTTCTTTCTCCTTTTTTTTTCTTGTAATCACCAAAGTCCTCTCTACACAAAGGAAATTCTCATAATATGTCAGTGTGACCTCTGATAATGCATAATTCTATTTCATGCCTTTTTACAAACATGCAAAACTCTTCACATTAGGATTCTACCAGAGTTAATTGGAGTCCACAGATGCTACAAAAAAAAATAGAACATTATCAAACATCAACAAGCACTACAAAGCCATTTTCTGCAGTAAAGCTCCAAAGTCATCCTTTTATTCATATGCATATATAAAGCACCCTGAAGTGTGTGGTACTTTGACAGAGGCTTGCACAGCACTATCTCCCTAGCACGACACTTGCTCTGCCTCAGAACCTGGAGCAGATTATAGTACATTTAGCTTCTTTATCTCCTTTCATCCCTTCAGCCTGAAAGTCCACATGTGTACCAGAAAAATACTGAGAGCTCAAGAAAAATTTCAAGACTTTACATTTCCTGCACTTCTCTGCTCAGTAAAATCTACAAAAACATAGCTCAGATAACCAGTGGAGCTGGCTGGTGCAGATGGAATTTCTCAGCTGTTCATGTAGCATTTGCAGGTAGTGTTGGAGTATCTACAAATGCCTTGGGAAACATCAGTCAATTAACGTTCAGACTCACTGGCACCACACACTGAAGACGGAGCTTCTGGCTATGGTAGACTTCTAAACACAGATGGGCATTTTATAACTTGCACTAAATTAACATATTATAGATTTGACCTCTACATTAAAAAAAAATGGGATATCATGCCACTTTTTTAAAAGAGTCCTGGTAAGGGTGGACCAGACGAGGTGCTGACAGCAGGGGATATTTCCATTCCTCTCACAAGCATGATGCATTAGACAAAGCTTTTGGCTAATTTAACAAATGGAAACAATTAAATCCATCTGACTTTTATCCTGCAAGGTTTTCCTCATAACTTTCCTCTGGCTCAGACCCACCAGCCTCACTAGGCCAGTGTTGTAGTATGTTTTTCTGATATCATCTAGACTGATTCCTTTATTTCCATACAAAGTGCCAAATGAAGTTTCTGAAGTGGGAACACTTTTCTCCTAGGAACAGGGCTATATCTCACATCTGTTTTCAAAGAGGCAGACAAATATTAATCAGATGATAACCTATCTGGACTATCCAGACGAAACATACTTAGTCCAACCACCTAAACTGAAACCCTCTGTTTTTTGTTACTTACTCTCTGGCACATCTGTTCCTCTAACAGAATTACTTACAACGCTGAATGCTTGACAAAACTGAAAAAGCCGGATATAAAGAGGAGAAAGCCACCATTGGCATTTATTATAGGTGTTCCTATAATAATACATAGGGGTTTTTTTTTTTGGTTTTACTTTGGTTTGGGATTTATTTTTTTTTTTTTGGTTGGTTGGTTTTCGGGTTTTGTTCACTTGTTTGTTTTTACACACTAGGAGTGACTACCTCAGCAGTTTAAAAGTTTAAAAGTTGTACTTAACTTCTCTTTGGTTCTTTCATCATGAAAGGTGACAGTGACAATTTTAACAAAATTACTTTTGTGTTCAGATCGCATTGATACTTGTTTGTCCAACTCCCCATGCTACTGTGAGAGTTCCCACACAGTGCTTTTTAGCACCTTTAACAGCATAAGGACAAGAGGAAAAAAACATATATATTACTTGAGCAGCTAGTACAGACCAACAAATATAAACAAGAGAGAAAACTAACACACCATAGAGTTTTATAGACACAATATAGAAGACAATACTCTAGAGAACTGGGCTTAAAAGACTGTACAGTTAGACGTTCACAGGTAGACGTGCACAGATACACAGTGGCCTTTTACCGGTGATGCATGACATCATGTATAATAACAAAGGAAAAAATAATTTGTAATTTTATTTAGAATTACATTTTTCTTTGTGCTGACACTCTTAAGACAGCAGCCTATGGTGATACAAAAAGGACCATATTGACCCCTTCTCGCTTTTGGCAGTCGGGCTGGCAATAACTGTCTCTTTTTATTAATATTGTTTTTATCTAGAGCTCTAATGACCATCCTACACAGGTGAAATGAAAGACATTTATTTTATGCCTAACACCTCATTGGGAGAGGAAAAAAAAAAAAAAAAAAAAAAGAAAAATAAATGTATTGCACTAATATAACTTTTTCCCGTCCAGGAGAAACAGAGCTTAAGGGCCAGCCACCTCACCTGGCATGCTCAGAAACTAATTGCAAATCACTATGCCCGAGAGGCAGGATCTCACCATCGAGCACGCCGCAGTCTGCAGCTCTCTGCCCTAACATGATCAGCAACAGTGACATTGATTATGGAGAAGTTCTTTAGGACAACCTAAGTCTTTTACAGCATTAAACAGCATTCTCATAAAAAATGACAGAAACTATGGAGCAGCACTGACGAGTCCAAGCAAGCTGTCAGATATTTGGCCTGCCTGGGTGAGCTCATTCTGCTGAGACAGCAGAAGTGAATTGAACAGAGCTTAAAAACCAGTTGCTTTCTAGTCACTCCTCCATAGAGGAACAAAGAAATTTATTGGATATTTTTAAACAGAGATTCCTATCCAAGACACGTAAAGAAAAAGAGATATTTCTCCCCCTAGCTATGGATCTACAGTAGGAGATGTCACTTTCCTATGGGACCTGAGGATATGTCTGTACTGAGGTTACCATCCAGTATAACCAGAATACCCTACATCAATTGCTCACACAGCTGCCAATAGCAGAGATGCTACACTGTGTTTCTCAACACAGGTTATAAAACCTTTCTGGGGACCTTAGCATACACTTGCACAGGTTTAGCAGCCTGCACTAAGTTTTATATTGCTATAATGATGCTGCTAATGCTAATTCAAGTCTTATCTGAAGGACAACTGTCACCTGAAGGAAAAACCTGAAATAGCAGCAGTCAAAATCTAACTTCGTCTTCCAATTTCATCAGTATCAATGTGGCTAGGGACTGCTCTGAGCTTCCGTGTGCTTTTTCTGAGGGTAATGCCAGGTCAGTGCCTATCTTGAAGCTGGACGGGTCTATCCATCTCAGCAGCACTGAAGCCAGTGAGCTAAAGAGGGAGCAAAGAGAGACTTACGAAACAATAGTTACCTAAGCCTGTTGAGCATGAAATAACTTGCAAAACAAAACATCTCCAAAACAGATAATCACACACAGTAGGGACTGCTACTGGTACAATGAAATGTGTTGTTCTTAATTTCTTGGAGCTCTGAGCTATGATAGTGAATGCATTTAGGATTTGGAAGACCTAGACCTGGAGAGCAGCGTCCTGATTGCTTATTTGACCTGGGCCACCAGGTATTTGACCTGTGAGCCACCTATTCCTTTGCACAAAGCACAGGTGTCACCATAGCATCCCATCTCATAGATAAGTTTGCAGCCTGTGGGAAAACAGTAGAAAGATTTCTTTACTCAACTGTTTAGCCTCAGTAAAATTTTGTTAACATTTTGGTTTCTGATACATTGTCAGGTGTTGTCACGTGGGTCTCTTTTTCAGCTGCAGAAAGGAGCCATTTCCTTTCAGGAATGCCACTTGTGAATCTCCATTCAGGAATGCATATACTTTTCCTTCTCTACCTGGACCCAGCTTGCCCACACACCTAGCTTTGGATCTCAGAAAGTTGTGCTTCAGGTGTGGTTCTCCAGATAGTTTCTGTCCTATTACTAGCACCACTGTTGTCTTCTCTAACTTGTAGCCTTGGTGATTTTGGATGGCAGATTGAAAATGTGCCCATGACATCATGCTGGTGTCAAAGAACCCAATACCATTCTGGGATGAGATAATTAAAATGTAGCCCAGAAGATACCTTAAGTAGTTGTGTTCCTCTGATTAGGGCTGCAAAAGCTCCCGTTGTAACACTGTATCCAGTTTCAGGAGTCAGACCAGAAGAAAAACATTGAGTAACTGGTTCTAAAGGAAGGCTGGAAAGCATGAAAGAACTAGGGTTGCTTAAGCTAAAGAAAAAAAATAACTGAGTAGCCTCAAATATGTGAGGGAAGAGAAAAGCCTGTTCTCTGTTTTTATGGTAGGTGGAGCAAGGAATAATGATACACAAATTTCAGCAAGAAAGATTCAGATTAGACCTCAGAAAAAAATCTTGTAAAAATTCTGCCTTACGGTGGGCAAATGAGCCCATCTTCTGAGTCTCCTCTGAGGCCCACACTTATACATTATTCAATGAGAAATTCAACACCATTTCCTTCAGAGAGCTGAAGATCTTGAGTTACAGGTGGTAGGGGGGATGCTGAGTGCCTCTTCCAAGGAATTTAGCCCATTGGAAAAGCAGGCTCCAAGGTCACTTAGATGCAGTGCACCCACATTGCCACCACCATGCATACACACAGCCCCCATAACAAGGAAAACGAGAAATGAAATATCAGTTCTTACCTTACAGAGGTCAACTACTTAGAAGTGTAGAAACACAAGAACATCGTTATCAGTAATTGTCAAAGCAGCTTTCATCTTTAATCCTTTCTGCCGCTTGCATTATACACTTTCAAAAAATATGGTCACGTGTGCTAGATATCTGAAGTTGTCTGCACAACTGTTGAATTTGTAATGTAGCATTAATCGGAGGACAAAGAGTCAAGTACTGTGGCTCAATAACCTTATGAAGATATCATAACATTTTAGCTGCAGCAGTAACAAATGAGATAGTTAATTGAATCTCAGACTTCAAGGTACAAACTGGTTGCCTGCAGAAGTTAACAAGAAGGATAGGCACTACATAACTGACTGGACATATAACATGGGTGCACCTTGCTTTCAGAGCATCTCGTGGAATACCACAAATCCTTGCATTTTGGTTTCTCTCATTGGAGCTATTAAGTATGCTGCTACATTTTTGCCCTTCTTCATACATCTACTTAGGAAATCCAATTCTGCTTACAGGGAAAACCTGTAAAAATTCCAATAATAACTGGCTGTGTATGCAGATCTTACACTGGAAGTTTATTCTTTTGCTCTTGAAATATCAGAAAACAATGGCTTTTCTAGCTTCATCCAGGATATTAATCCTGAGGAAAAAGAGTGATGTTTTTCTTGAGGTCTGGTCTTTCAAATCCATACACTCAGACTTTGTCATTTATGTATTTCCCTCACTCCTAAATATTCTGATTTATTTTATCTTCACTTTTAACCAAAGACTCAAATTATATATTTTTAAGCCCATCTCAGTGGATACCAAGCTGAGTGCTAGGATGAAATATTTTTCATCAGAATATCTTGCAGAATTTTTTATTTCACCTTTTTATCACAGCATTATAAACTCAACATATTTTTACTGCACTACTGAATGATAAAGAACTCCAAACAGTATTTTTCGGAACTATTTGTGTCTAACATAACATGTCACTCATATCATCTTTTATATATATTTTTTTTTTTAAAAAAAAAAAAAAAGTGGAGAAGCAGAAGCAGGGGGGGAGAGGGGGGCAGAGAAGGGGAGGCATGAGCCTTGTGGGCCTTGCAGGCCTCACCCTCTGGCCTCCCACCAGGCAGCCGACTGGGCCCAACTCAGCCCAGCCTGGCTGCAAGAAGTGGAGAGGAGATGAGATGTGAAGAGAACCTGAGAGGCGTCTGCCTGAGCTGATTGTGAAGAATTTAATGTGAGAGGAACAGCTGCAGATGCCAAGGTGCAGCCTATGGTGGAGCAGGTTGTCCCCCTGCAGCCCAAGGAGGCCCACGGAGGAGCAGAGATCCACCTGCAGCCCATGGAGGACCCCACGTCGGGGCAGGCAGATGCCTGAAGGAGGCTGTGGCCCATGGAGGGCCCACATGTGGAAAAACGACCCACGCTGGAGCAGTTCATGAAGGACTGTAGCCCATGGGAGGGACCCCACGATGGAGTAGGGGAGGAATGTAAGGAGTTCTTCCCCCGAGGAGGAAGGAGCAGCAGAAAACAACGTGTGATGAACTGACCACAACTAAGCCTAGGAAGAAGAAGGGGTGGGGGCAAGTTGGTTTTGCTCTCTCTCATTATCCTAGTTTGGTTTTATTAATAATAAATTGAAATAGTTTTCCCCAAGTAGAGCCTGTTTTCCCTCTAACAGTACACTTGAATGATCTCTCCCCATCCTCATCTCAAACCTCAAGCTCTTTGTTATATTATCACTTCCCCGTTCTCTTGGAGGGTGGAGAGAGTGAGTGAAAAACTGCATAGCTTGATCCCAAGCAGGGCTAAACTACAACACTATGCAAGAAACATTTGTTAGCTAAGTCCCTCATCTGCATTTCATTCATTACCTATTGTTATAAAGGCAACAAAAACCATAAGATTCTTAAGTCATTTATAATTACAGTCTTTCTTCCTATACCTACCTTATCATGTATTTCACTCTTCTGTTCCTTCTGTAATGTGTGTGCTCTTACCACCTCCCCTTATTACCTCCAATCCATAAGAGGTTGGTTTATTACACCATTTCAGAACTAAGTAATAGGTTTTCCTCTAACTCACGTGTTGTGTTCACCTTCTCACCTTTTTATCGTGTCCTCTTTGCTCTTCATAATCACTGTTCTGTTTTCCTTCCTGGAAACTAGCCATGACTCTGCCCAACTTTGAACCTTCAAACTGGTTTCCACCTGAAAGTCTAAACATTGTGAATTCCTCTTCATTGTATTATTTAAGGTTAGGACTGGCCCCTGGGATTTTCCTGAAAGGAATGACTCCGTGACTAAGTTTTCTGAGTAATGTGAGAGGACAAATTTGAAAGGACAAAAGGAACTCTTTATCCTCCATAGCAGCAAGAAAACCCAGGCAGTTGTAAACTCTGCCTGGTTGCCGATATTTAAGAAATATTTCATACATTTAATAGCCAGATCTAGCTACAGATCTCCTAGGTTGGAGATCTCCTATTTGGAGATAGTATGGATAAATTTCAGGCCATACATCACATTTCATGTGGGCATCAGCTATTTAAATAGTGAGAAACCTTACTAATGGGAGAACTTAACCAGGAAAATAACCTGTGATGACCAAGGGCATAGCAAAAATCAGTGTCGTGCTGGATTACAGTCCTGCAGCAATAAATTCCCATTCGTCGGGCTGGCTTGTAAACACAGGTTGACTTTAGCGTTTTTCATCAGAAAAGCTTCAACGTCTGCAAAAAAAAAAAAAAAAAATGCTTTTATCTGTCCTCAGTCATTCACCTATCTCGAACTTTTCTTATAAGGTGAATTCTTCCAATTCCTGTGGCAGCTGCAGAGAATTTTTGGCTGGCATAGAAATACTTTCCAATAAGTCATGTCATTTTTCATCTATAATTTACAATAAAACATATTCAGCAAGAAAACATATAGCGAAACTCAACCAAGATGATCACAAACAAAAATACATTTAAAATAGCTTGAAAGAATTTATGACTAATAGGATGCCCTCATCTGTATAGAAAACAATCATTGAAAGTCAAGGAATCACATGCAAGAAAGTCAGTATTATGGAATTGTGGACGCCCCAAAATAACTCTTCTTCCAGAAAATATCAGGTGCCAAAATATTTGACTTTGCAGCCTCTGCTTTGAAACCTAGTGTCAACCCACAACTACTCAGAGAAACCAGGACTTAAGTGTTACTGACCTGCCTGTTAGCCTCACTAGTGGATGACTTAATGCACAATAAATCTGCAATTTTTTTTTCTTTAGCCACCTGTTGCTAACACTATATAGGAAGTGCCACCACAAGGTTTCCCCTTTTTTCCACTGAGGCTCAAAAATGCCATCACTTCCCCCGGCTAAGTCAAAACCTGTACCTCACTTAGGGCCAGTTTCCAATATATGCTGGAGTAAACTAAAGTCTTATCAAAGAAATTTTAATCAAGTTGGCCTTACACAGAGGTTTGAAATTCAGTATTATCTAATATTTCAAAGTTTTAAAGCAACTTTATTGCCCTAGTGCTTATAATGAGGATCTCCATTGTTATTGCTGCACCAGCCATTTCAGCCATTTTTTTTACCTGGTTGCAGTGGGGCAAAAAAACAAGGTTATTTGGAACTAGATGTGTGGTAGAAAAAAAAAATAGCAAAATAATAGTTGGTAAGGGTGTTAGAAGGCTTGTAGGAAAAGTCATTTATTAAAAGCCGTAGGGGAGGTGACAGTACAGGGGGTGGGGGGAAAAGAAAAAAAAACAAAACAGCACCAGTATGCTGTTCACAAGGGCAGCAGCAGCGATGCTACAGAGATGTCAGATGGTAATGACCAGGAACCAAGGTGGGAGCATAGGTGCACATGAAACAAATCTCAGATGGACAGAGAAGGAGATAGGACAACTTAACAAAATCAAGCTACCAATCAGATACTATACTTGTGCTGTATGTAGAGTGAGTAACACAGAAAAGGCTAAATGACCTGCCTATATCTAGGGAGAAAATGCCAGAGACTGAATTTAATGGCAGGACTTTTTTGTCTCCTTGCCCAGTTCTTAAAAGTCTGGACTGTCTTGCCATCAACTTATACACTTCCCTGCAAAACTGCCAAAACTGAAACCTCATGGGTTTTCTTGCATTAGCAATTTCACCTCCCCAATCTCTCACTTGTGTCCCGAAGAGTCTTAATTAAGATCCACGAGGACCAAAGCAGATGCTGCTTGAGGTCGCTGGGCAGCCCCACACCAAACCCTGATGCTCTGAAGAGGACCCTTCCTCAGGTGGTCTGCTCATTAGAGAGTTTGCAAGATTTGTGGGTACTGCCACACCACGTGTCATGGCTTTTCATGACCTTTCTCTGCAGCAGGGCAAGAAAATTTAGGAGGCAAACTGCTGATGGGTTCTGCCATTTGGCAGAGGGGCATGGTGTAGGGTCTATTTGGTATCAGATTTGCTTGCTTACACCCAGTAGGGAGAACTTCTGTCCCTGTCAATTACTTCAATAAACACTCTTAATGGTGTTTCAACTGGTTATGACCCGATGTTTTTCAGGCACATACGCAGGAGAAACAGGATCTTCCTAATACCAGCTCTCTGTGTTTACACTGCAGGGAGGGTAAATACTGAATGTATGTGCCAAAATAAATATGATTATTACCCTTGCCATTGTGAAATAAATTACTCAAAAGCGAGATCAATAGAAATTTGTTACAAATGCATAAGATTATTTTGAAATCAGGATAAGGGTTTATAGAGTGCTAAAGCAGTGAACAACAAATATATAATGAGAAATATTAAATTGTCTTTGTGGGAGGGAGGTTTGACATTAAGGATTTTCTCTAAATATGTGAGCTGTGTAGTGACTAACATTAAAATATCAAAATGACAGATAAAGTCTTATATTAGCACATCAGCAAGCAGAGCTAGTGTATAAGTATGATTACTAGGATGTTTGAGGATATTTAGAGGCTGACTGAGGTAGCAACAGAGCTTCAATGAATGTACTCAGTAAGACATTCTGGTATTCAACAATTATGCATTTTAAGTAATCACAAAATTTATCCCCAGACCAGTACAAAAAAAAAAAAAAAAGGGGGGGTTGCCCCCTCCCTTTAAACACTGCATCTTTGAGGCCAGTCTGGTTATGAGATGGCTGTACTTTAGCTTTCAATCACTTAGCTGTTTCAAAGGTAGTATTGTACCTACTTTGCTTATCAAACAATAATACTCTGCTTATTGACCTTATGCGCCAAGGGTTAAGAAAAAGTGGATATAGTAGTGTATCATGGTGTAATAGCAAAAATCAGCTTCCCTTCTCCTTTCTCACATTCTACATATCACCAAGAATCAGTCTCACAGCATATAATTTAGAGCAGTATTTTAACAGAAACTTCATTAAAATGGCACAAGTTGGGAGGAGGGGGAAGAGAACAGCAAAATGAAGTTGCAATTGCCAGAGGAAAATGTATTAACCTTGTGGACTTTTTAGGAACTTGCTTTTTAATGCATCCAGACACTTCTTTTGATGTCCAGTGCATCCAGAAGCTGCTTCCCTGGTCACTCTGACTGACAACTACCTAGAGAGAGCAAGAGCTCCCACACAGGGCATGCATTGAATTTTGTGTCTGAAAAAAACAAGTGAGAGGAGACAAGAAAGGAAAGAAGATAAGGAAAGAGACGAAACTTGCTAGACAAACAACTCACCTTAATATGAAGACATGCCTGAGGCTTGCAGCCAGACAATGAACTTGAGTAATACAGACTGTTGGGTTTTTTTTAATTAAACGTCAAATCCTCAGCTGAAGCTCTTCTGTGGCACTCACTATATTAACACCTGAACATCTCAAAAAATTTAATGCATTTCAATTTTCTTCCATAACTCTTCATTAGTCAAAGACTGCATCAAATAAAACAAGTTTCAGTTACTGATGACAGTACATAGTGACAAAAGAGATGCCTAGGGAGGGATGGGGAAGGAAGGAGAAAAGTGTGGCACATGCAAAGAGATTAAGATGGAGCTGGGGATTGGTGCCTGAAGGGGAAAGGGCACCTACCTAGGGAGGAAGAGAAAGCAGGAGGAAAGGGCGAAGACCATGAAGACAGCAGTGCAAGAGCTGGATAAGTTGCTGTCATCAGGAGCAGCACCAGGCTGCCCTCAGGAAAAGCAGCAGCCATGTCTGAGTCTCTTCTCATCCTTCCCCATTTCTCTCACAAAAGAATAGGGAAAGGGAGAAGATAAACATTTCTTACAAGGAAAATGTCAGGTGATAAAGAAGAAAGAAGCTACTCTGCAGAGTTTCCATTATTTTTATTTTTTCACATTCCCTCACTGTTTTTCTTGGTCAACAGCTTGGTTTTGTACACATTTGCTCCACCAAACCACTTCACTCTTTTTGGAGTGTATTGCAGGGCTCTCACTGTTCAGAGAAGTTACATCAGAACAAGGACCAGTCCTACACACTTAGCAAGAAGAGGAGGTTTTCCCCTCAGGCCATTGCCTAGGTCCTTTTTTTCCATCCTTTTCAAACCACACATTTCCCTCCGCATCATATTCCCTTTCCGAAAAGTAGCTACTGCCTCTAGTCACCATGAATCAACAGTGATGGGTAACACTGCAGACTGCTGCAGGGGCAGGTTGGGAACCCAGGTAAATCAACACACTGATGCTTTGTCTTCTTCTCAGTGCAATTAGGAAATAGCTTTCTAGAAGGTAAATAAATAAATAAATAAATCAAAGCAGTCTAGCTAAATTGTCTGTCTATCTTATTTAGGTTAAATAAGCTTATGTTTCAGCCAAAACTTACAAATTGTAGAGTTTTCTTTTTATTTCTATTGCTCTAAATTTTGCTTTTTGGTAAAAGAAACATACCTCAAAAATTCAGAAATAATGGGGTAATTATCTTTTTTATTCATAAGCCATATTGAAAGTAATTAGAAAAAGTCATGGAAGATGTATTGGAGGCTGATACACATGAAGACATAATCCCTGGCTCAAGAAAATTATAAACTGCAGAGCACAAGAAAACTGAGGAGAATACTAGGGCAAATAATTTTTCTCTGTTCTCATGCACTTCTCCACAGATCTTCTGGCCAGTGCTGGAGTCAGAATACCAAACTAAGTGGATCTCTGCTCTGATCTAGTACAACTGCTCTTATCTTCCTAAAACACAGGAAACGTCTGATAAGGTCTGACAGCACCGAGACTCACATCAGCTGTAGTTAGTGATTAACACAACCTTGGCTCTTACTGGTCAAGTTTGGTTTTCCTCGTGACATTATTTGCACTACAGCCAGGTTGTCCACACATGTTCCAGTTATAGGTACAACAAAAAGAGCTCTGTGAAAAACATTATAAAGTGGGAGGAGATGCCAATCAGAGCAGCAGTGAGACCAGTCATGCGGTCCCTGTGCTCTCACTGGGAAGCCTAGCAAAATACGTGAGGCTGCAACCCTCTGTTTACTAAATCCAAATGTAACCAGCCAGGCCTTGCATCACCTTACAGAGAGTCACCCCTCCATCAGGGATCCATCTGTACACAGAGCTTCCCCATTGCTAATAAGCTGAAAGTTTGGTTTGCCTGCTGTCTTCTGTAAACAAATGCCATATGACCTGGTTATCTCCAGCTTCCAACTTACTTGTCATAAGTGAGCTGGAAGCTGCCAGCACTGCTTTTACTCCCCATGTAGAATGGTGTCATGAACATGTCCTACATGTCCTTCAGCAAGTTCAACAACGACACCAAGCTGTGTGGTGCCATTGACACACTAGAAGGGAGGGATGCCATCCAGAGGGACCTGGACAAGCTGGAGAGGTGGGCCCGTTTCAACCTTGTGAAGTTCACCAGGCCAAGTGTAAGGTTCTGCACCTGGGTCATGGCAATCCCAGGCACAAATACAGGCTGGGCGGAGAATGGATCAAGAGCAGCCCTGAGGAGAAGGACTTGGGAGTGATGGTGGACGGGAGGCTCAACATGAGCGGGCAATGCGCCCTTGCGGCCCAGAAGGCCATCTGCATCCTGGGCTGCATCAAGAGGAGCATGGCCAGCAGGTCGAGGAAGGTGATTTTCCCCCTCTACTCTGCCCTGGTGAGACCCCACCTGGAGTACTGTGTCCAGTTCTGGAGTCCCCAACATAAGAAGGACATGGACCAGTTGGAGAGGGTCCAGAGGAGGGCCACAAAGATGATAAGAGGGCTGGAGCACCTGTCCTATGAGGACAGGCTGAGAGAGTTGGGGCTGTTCAGCCTGGAGAAGAGGAGGCTCCGGGGAGACCTGCTAGTGGTCTTCCAATACCTCAAGGGGGCCTACAGGAAGGATGGGGAGAGGCTGTTCAGCAGGGCCTATTGTGATAGGATGAGGAGTAATGGTTTTAAAATAGAGGGAGGTAGATTGAAATTGGATATTAGGAAAAAAATTTTCACAATGCGAGTTGTAGAACACTGGAACAGGCTGCCCAGAGAGCTGGTGAATGCCCCATCCCTGGAAACATTCAAGGCCAGGTTGGACGGGGCTCTGAGCAATCTGATCTAGTCAGGGATGTCCCTGCTCCTTGCAGGGGGGTTGGACTAGATGACCTTTGAAGGTCCCTTCCAACCCTAACCATTCTATGATTCTAGGTATGCAGGACTACATACCTCTTCTGTCTGTCAGAGACTTAGTAATTCAATACAAAGATCAAAAAGAATGTGCTTTCTCCTCCTTCTAAAGTAACAGGGTTTTTCATTGCAAATGCCTAGGCTTCACCTGCAAATGCAATTTAGTAGGAGAAAACAAAGAAAGCAAGAATTCCCTCCATTCCTTCTGCTTGTCCTGGACTCCTTTTTTAGCAGCACTTGAAACACGTTTAACCTTTTGTGTCCCTCTGAGTTACTGTAAAAAACAAAACAAAAAAAAACCCCACACTTCTATGAGTGTAGTTACATAGCTGAACTTACGCACTTTTTTTGCAGAGTTACATCCTCAGTTTTGATAATAAAGCAGCTGTTGGACTCACATCTGCTGCTGGCAGGCTAGGCAAACCCTGGAGAAATTGCAGTAGATATCAAAAAGTTGAGGGGATCCAAAAAAGTACAAAGAGTAAAAGCACAGGGGAAAGATGCTTGTAATCTTGCATAGAAAATTGGAAAAAAAAAAATAATTCCATTGTGCAAAAACCTTAAAAAAAAAAAAAAAAAAAAAAAAAAAATTCTATAAAAAAAAAAAA
>WHYT01015067.1:25861-38090 GCA_009806455.1 Tetrax tetrax | reverse complement strand
AATCATCACACTGAAGTGCTACTACTGTTAAGAAAAGGTCACAAGCCAGAGGTTTTTGTTTGGTGGTTTTTTTTTTTTTATTGCTTGTTTTCTCTTGATAAAAACATTTTTCAAGATCTGATTTATCTTTTGTAATTAATGCAAGACTGAGTGGGCTTAGGCAATGTACAGTTTAATAGATTGTGGCAGCTCAGTCCACTGGGTTTTCAACAAAGTTTGTCAAATTGCGGTTAAGTTGTCAAAGTTTTTTTTTTTTCTATTTTCCCATTGCTATGAAATGTGAGCAAGCAACTGCATGCACAGAAATTAGCTGTCAAGTTTTTGTTTTTTTCTTAGGCAAAGGTAAAATTCAGTGGGTTCCAAATGCACGTCCATCTATGTTGGGCTGCGTCAGCAACAGCAAAAGCCTCTTGGGGCTTTCCTACATTGTGATAAAATGAGCAGATCCCTTTATCTTCAGAACTAGTTTTCAGAATGAGTTTAAGCTGGAAATTTGTTTTAGGGAAACGATTCAGACCTTGCAGGGTTGCTGCCATGATAGGTGAGCATGAGAAGAGAGAAAACCCCAGCTAGATGAAGACCTTTCACAAAACAGGCACTTCAAACACCTTGATTCAAGGCTTGATGCTTTCAAAATATTTGAGAACAAGACTGAGATCGCCACCTTGATACTTGGAGAGCATCTGTATGGAATATCTATCAGTATAGGTAAGAGGGGCAGTAGATGCCCTGCTTCCTGGGGCAGGATGGCACGTGTCCCCTGCTACGGTGCTGACCTCTGTGACTGCGTTGTTGCTGCTGAGATTGGAGCTTTGTCAGTGCTGGGCACCAGCTGTTGTGCCCATCAGAAAAGTGAAGAGGATAATGCCACTTGTTACATTGAGGGAAATCCTGTGAGAGTACGTGAAAGTGAATCCTGAAGGGCACAGGTTGCCAGGATGATGCATATCTGCCTCGTTTATTCTGGAGTCTCATGAAAAAAGCCAGTGTTGTTGCTGGAAAAGATGGCCTTTGCTTCCTGTCATTCCCTGTCTCTTGTTCTTCGGGCTGTCCCATCCTTTGCACTCGTTTCTTTCCCATGGAAACTTCTGCCCTTGCCTTCATCCTCTTTCTTAAGAAGGACACGAAGCCAGAGGATGTGATCAGGTTTCAAGTTTACAGCTCTGCACCTACATGGGAGGAGAGAGCATCAGTGTATCTTTAAGACTTCTATCTACTCTTTTCTAATTGACATTGGCTAATAGATTCCAAAATTACAGGGGAGCTGAGTGGGTGTGACAAGCTTGAGAGACAGACAGAGGGAGGGATAGGCAGATTGCTCTCATAAATCCAATCTCTTTAGAAAATGTCATTCACAGTATCAGCTGCTGGCGCTCCCATAGCTGCTAGGTCAAAGTTGAGATAGTTTAAAAAATCATCAGTGTAAAGGCAGCCTTTGAAAGAGTTTTTTTTGGGTGGAAGGCTTCTACTGTGCTTTGAGGTACAGGAATATCAGGAGGAACATGCTGTGCCTGCAGCCATACAGCTGACATAATTTGGGGGTCCTTTGCCCCTAGAACTAAGGGGTTCTGTCCTGCAACGAAAAGGCTTGCATGAAACTGCAGGAAGAGGAGACAGCAAACATCGTGCATGTTTAGAGCAAAGGACAGCATAGATCTGTTGTTTTCATAACTGTTTTTCCCTTGTTAGTCTTGTGTTTAGTTCTTCCCATAACTCTGAAGGGAAGTGGAAGAGATCCACTGTTTTTTCCTCATGTCAGTGTTTTTCCCCCTGAGGCAAGCTCAAGGGCATATGAAGAAATTTGACATTTGAAATGAAAGAGCAATTTCTGTGTAAAAAAGTAAACAGGAGATACAAATGTTTGAAAGCTATTTCTGTTTTACTTTATTTTAGAATGACCAGCTTCAGCTTCCCCAGGCTCTGCAGCAAGCTGCAGTCCTCGGCTGGCATGTCCCCTTCTTTTACCTTCACCTTGGCCTTCCCATTTCAGCTTATTCAGACTTCAGCTTATCTTGATGGAACTTGGGAATCTCCTAAGTCATATTTTGCAGAAAGAAAAGTTTGGTGGTTTTTTTTTGTTGTGTTTTTTTTGTTTGTTTGTTTGTTTGGTTGTTTTTGTTTTTGTTTTTTTTTTTAATAGGAAAGTAGAGTGTATTACACCCCAGTCTTTCTACTGTGTAACACTGTCTTTCACAGAACTAACAGAACAGAAACAATTTGTTTTGCTGGATTTGTTTTATTCCCTTTTTCTGTTTTGGAGGTCATTTAGGAATGAGACAGGGAAGCACTTTCTTCCCTTTTGCTTTCTGACATCTTTACCCTTTGAAAGCAAGGAGAGTCATATTGGACACTGGCATGTAGCTCATTTGTTGGATTTATACACATGCTTTCTATTAAACACTTCAGCTCAGGCACAGTTCTTTCTACACACTGAAAGGAGCTATAGAAACTCATCAGAAATTGTGTGTTTTAAAAGATTATTTACATACAAAAATTGAATACATTTGCAAAAGGCATGTTTTTGGCAGGGGACGCTGGCAAGCCTTCGGAATTAACAGCTCTGGGGATGGGCGACATCCAGGCCTGAGACAAGTTGTGAAAGAAGACACGGTCTGGCCAACCCCAGGAGGGACTTTGGTGAGGAGCACAGCCCTCGGAGCCGTTTGCTCCCAGAGGGAATTTGAACTAATGCCATCTAATGGAGAATGGGAACCACTGCAGGAAAAGGGAGGATTGGAGTTTGGGGTCAGTTGAGGGGAGCTGGGTGGTGGTTGCCCCCTGGGCCCTCTTTGGTGAAAACTGGAAAGAGAAAGTGGAGAATAAAAGTTTTCCCCATGAAAAGGAGTATTTTGATTCACTGGCAATTTTACTGTTCAAGTGCAGAGACCGTATAAAAAGTGGAACAGGAATGACCATCAAATCAAAGAGGGAATGGAGATCTAGAAACTTCACTCTTATTGTTGCCAGAGGAGAAAATGACACAACACGAATCCATTCAAGAGGCAATGATGATATACAAGAATGGGAATGGCACAAAGGTAACCTGTTCCGATCCTAACAAGGTACACTTCTGGGGTCCTAACACCCTTTAGCTCTTAATTTTGTGCAATTTGCTGGTTTCTTTTATAGAACGACTGCATGCTTGTGGCTCTGGAGCAGTGCATTAGCAAATACTTTTTCATCTTTTAAGAACAGAAGCTTCCACTTTACTTATGTTAACGTTAACCGTTAAAAGTCTTTGAGATGTTCTACAGCATCATGACAGTGATGTTACAGTGACTAAGGCAATACCCGCTGTATCAGCCTATTGCAGTCACCCCAAAAAGTAGATTTTTTTTTTTTTTGCTAAGATGGGCTGTGCTTATTCTTGGCAGAAAAAGTCAAAGGACAAACATTTCAAACCCTGTGCCTGGCTCAGATACGTGCAAACACAACTAGACCCCCAAACAAACCTTGAAGTGTCCGTGCAGGCATGCGTTTGCACACACAAAGCAGGATGAATACATAAATGGGAGTTTGCTCATGCACACTAACTAGGTGAAACAGAAAGCAGTGTGAAAATGTTGCTTTAATTGTTTTAGAAAATGAGGCAGGATGGTGATATTTGCCTGGGCCACTGCATGCTGTTAGCCTTTTCCCCTCTCTCCTCAGAAAGCATTGGGAAGATTTTGCTGGTTTGTAGGTCCAGCCTGCTGGGTTCGTATCCAACCAGAAGAGCAGTGAGATAGGAATTTAGGAGTGAATGATGGTAAGGGTCAAACGGATCCTTACAGAAAAACTGCCTTGGACTGCTAGAGAGCTGCTAAGTCTTAAAGCCAAAGTTGGAGTAGATCTGGAGCAGGATTGAGAGTAAGTATGGGCCAGGATGAAAGCCAAATCTCCCCGGTTAGGTGATCCTCTAACTCTTCATGGTCTATTTTTTGTGGAACATTCAAATTTGTTAACAGAATTTGTTAAAATCTGATTAGAAGATGTGTGACTCCTATATGTACACTTGGCACCTTATCAGAACACTCAGTAAATCCCAGCGTTATGTGTTGTTTAGCAAATAAATGACAGCTTTGAGAGGTACTTATGGGGGAAAATATGCCCCGGTGAAGTTTCAAACTTACTTTACATCGGTTTTAACAAAAGATTCATAGTACAGATAAGATGATGGGCTGCGTGATGGCTTCATATTTTGGGCTTAATTAAGTTTTCTGTCTAAGGCGAAAATTATTTGTATAATTCTGTTTTACTCATCCATGCCAGAGGAATTAGCTATTCACCCTCATCTGCATTTTTCAATACTTTCTCATACTTAATAATCTAAAAATGCTGTCTTTTTTAAGACCCTATTGTCCTTCTGCTGTTGTGGTATTTGGAAAGGACCCACAGTGTATGTATAGTCAGTGATCTCATCTTAAATTTATTATCAGTATTCTGAGTAAAACGAATAGACTTGCAACAAAAGGAATAGACTCCAAGTGCTACGTACTGAAATAAACGCAACTGTTTTTTTTTATTTTAATGGGTCATACTGAATTCATGCATCTCAGCAACATTAAGGCAAAATAATTTTCCAGATAGGAGAGTTATAAAATGGCAGGAGGTGCTAACTTTTTATTTGGATTAAATGGATTCTCTCTGAAGGTTTATATTTGAACACAAATCTGAAGAGACTGATGTTTGTATTGCTTTTTAGGTACTTGCAGGAAAAGGAGCTAAGACTTCTATAGAGCTGTTGCAGCATGTCAGCAGCAACACTATGGGCAACCCCAAAGTAAAAGCAGTGCAGGAGACTTTCCATCAGTTTTCTTCTTCTATTCTTCTAAGGTTTTATTAGTCCAGTGTTAAGCCTCAAGGAACCAATGCAGTTCACAGTGCAAAGCAAGCACTTAGGACAGTACTGCACCTGGATTAAAAACAGTTCTCTACTAAAAATTAATTGAAAACTATCACTGTCTTTACACTACTTTAGCTGAATTTATTTAAGATTCTCAGTTTCTCACAATAGCATAAAGTATTGTTTGTTGGAGCTTTCCCTGATCTGTTTCTTAGAGAACAATTATTGACATTCCTTGTCCTTAGGTTGAGGGAGGAGGATGACAGTAACAGACCATTGAGTACAGATTGCTGGAGAGAGACCAAATTTTGGAAATGCTGTTGGCTATATTACTCACTGCTCAAGATCGGCCCAATATGAAGGAGTGCTGGTGAGTGCTGGTGCCTACATCTATGCCCTTCAGCCATCTCCACTTTTGCATTCAGCACATTGCCATTCCAGTCTTCCACATCTTATAGGTTTACCAAAAAAGTTTGCAAGAAAAAAGTGTCTGACTTTGAGAAATGTCTGCTTTTTTACTATATGGATTTCTGAAATCAGTGACAAAGTACTCTTTAATTTCACTGACTGTGGGGTCAGTTCCTAAGGTAATATTGACTGACAGAACTTCTAACGTATAAAACCTAGATTGTAGTGGAACAACAAACCAGCTATTCCCATGACACTCTTCTATGCATTCAATCATGCATAATTCCTCAAACACCTACATTTTCAAACAACAAAAATCAATGTGTTTTATTAAATGCTCAGTGAGAGAATTTTTACATTGAACTACTGTGCACATTAGATTTTACTGTCAATTTGTGGCTGTCAGACCATTGACTTTGAGGTTCAGGAACACTGCCAAAGCCTTACTGCAGATTTGGAAACATAAACATATTTCTGGCATTCAGGATGAAAACTTGCAGTCTTTGTTCTGAAGATGGTGAGACACTATAACAAGTGGCTATTTGTTACAAAAAAGGAAACACAAGTACACTTCTAGGTGGTGAGACACCTTGGTCAAATTTTATTGTTACCTGGTTTCATTTTTGGTTTTTTTTCTTTTTTCAAGCTGAAATGAGTACAGAGATTATTTTTTATTAATACTGAATGGCAATAATTAAAGCACACATTTGAAAACAATTTTACTGTAAGCACAACAACTCAAGGCAAAATAAAATAACACAAAAAAAATATAAGCTTGGATGACTTCAGGATGCTTATTTTCCTCCATGGACTATATCCCAGACTGCTTAAATAAATTCTTAGACTGGATGCCTGAAGCAAGGCAAAATGGACCCTCACTGGCCAGAGGAAAATGAAAGTACAAGAATGGGATGTGCTATATATTTTACAGGGTGTCAGAGCTTCCTGTGTTTCACATTGACTCAGACTGCAGAAATGCGAGAACTGTCAAAGACAAGACAACCTCCCACCTTCGGCTCTAAAAAATATTTTTAAAATGTTGTAAGTATGCCTCAGCATTTACACGCATACATCTGTTGGGGTTGGTTTTTTTTTTTTTTTTTGGTACAGAAATAATGTATACAACATTGTCAAGGGACTATTTTTTTTTTCAAGGTGCCTAAAATACCCAGCAGTGTGTTCAAATTATTTGAGAAACGTGATCGTTATACTACATAGATGATTTCAGCTTGAAATCCTCAAAAGAGAGTCAGAGACACACACACAAACACTTCACTAAAAGCAAACACTTCTCTTGCTTGGAGCACAAAGAGCCATCTTGTTTACAGTGTTTCAAGTGAACTGTTTTAGAGGTGCTGTAGTGGATTTACAAGAAGAGTTGACAGTGCTATTGTTAATCCCACTCATCAGTGTACGGGCCCTTGTGCATCACGTCCAACAAGCCTTTGAATCAGAAGGCTTTCTTATTTGATGACTTCCTTACAGACCTGCTCCTGCTTCCACTTCTGCAGCAGGCCAGATTAGCTAAAGGGATTGCAGGAGTGCTCTAAAGAGAAATCTTGCAAATAGTTTGTGACAGGAGGGAACAGTAGATTGATGCTTTTAGTATTTTGTGTCCATTGACTTGTCTCTCATCACTATGGCTATACACTGGAAACATACCCAGGCTTTTAATTAGAGAATTCAATGTCATTTAAGCACACTTCAAAGGTTAAGTATGTGATGAAGTGTTTTCCTGAATCACTCTCTGGAGACACCTCTCTCTTTCCATTGAATACAAAGGCAACAAACTCAGCCTGGGTATCCGCATGTAGATGGTGAGAGCTGCCTGCTCTACGTTCCTCCTCAGTAGATACAGTTCTAAAATAAAATTGGACAGTTTTCCATTTCCAGATCCCATATGTCAAGCTCCATCGGCCAGTGCCTTCCTCTCCAGGTCTGGCTTGCAGTATAAAAAACTGATTCAAACTGGCATTAGGCTCTCCTGGGCAAGTTCCACTGCTCTTCGTGTTACAGCTCTGAAGGATGCAGTAGGCTTCTTCAGCAAGTGCATTCTGCTCATAAGTTTGTCTGGCCTCTCTTTGTTTTCTTGCTACTAAGTGTTAATCATTAATATCTGGGAGAAAACGAATGGATGTATTCCCTGACAGTTCAGAAACCTTCCTGTCTGAGAGGAACATATAAAGACATAAATGAAAGTTTCCTACAAGGGTGCTCCTGCTTCACTCGGATGGGAGCAGGGAGGGTGGTGTAGGAAGAGGTGGGAGGATTTTCAGGTGTTGTGGTTGATTTTTTTTTTTGCGTGGGTGGGGGGATCTAATTTCCAGCCCTGCCATCTCCTCACTCCATATCTTTATCTTCACCTCTGCTTGTCAACACTTCACGGTTCTTCCTGAGGAAGGTTATTCTTTAGAGTGAGTAGTGGCCTATCAAAGGGGCTTTATTTTGAATCGGGGGATCTAACAGAGGAAATCTGAAATACCTTTGACTTAAGCATTGCAATTTTTGGCAAATGCATAGGAAGTCTGGGCTAGTAACTTGACATTAGTCCTTCAGTGAGCAAGAAATGAAACCCACTGGTGAGTGAATGTGGGATAAATGGGGTTAAGCCCGTTGCTCCTCCCAGTTCCTCCATCCCCATTCAACTTATACTATGGCTGTCCAAACAGGAGGTGTGCTTCAGAGCGAGCTCATGGAGCAGCTCATGCTTGGTTGCTGTACAGCAGGTATGTGATGAAGGAACAGTGGATGTGATTTTTCTGCTCTTCCCATCATGGAGTTGAAAGCTGTTGAGGGAACGCGGCTCATGCAGCCTTGGCAAAGAGGCAAAGACTGGGCCAAAACCAAAAGGGGCTGACTTATATCTCCTCATTATTTTCACAGCTTTATAAGAAAAGAAGAGAAGGTAGTACCAGAATTATCTAATATTGGTAACTACCCATGAACTTCTGTGAGGTTTTCTCTAGAAGCACCTTTGCACGTGATACAGAGTAGTTCCAGATGGAGGTGGCACACACAGCATAAAATGTTAAACGCACTTTTCTTAATGACATTACTTCTTTATGTTAACGCTCACCTCAGTTTCAGGTCATCTTTACAAGTTTCCAGACTGGGCCCCAGATTTACTCTGCTGGTATATTGGCCAAACTGGGGGGATTTCTTGGTGTTCTTTGCTTCCTCTTCCTAAACACTGCTGATTCGCACAGCACTTCTGCAGTACCACAGAGTGGGGAAACCCATACTGTACACCAGAAACGGGGTCTGCGGTGGTGAAAGAACCTTTTTTTGTGATGGGTGAAAAAGACTGATGCCTTTCAAAATGGAAAATAAACTATATTTTAAAATGCGAAACACATATATATGTATATAGATTTTTTTTCAACTGCATATAATACAGCTGAATAAAATTAATGTGAATAAGTGTTTAGTTTGACAAGTCTGTGAGTTGAATAGAAATTTCCTGGAGTAGTTTATATGAAGTGGCAGGTAACATACACCTGCTTCATTGTCTTACCTGATTCTCCTTTGATGTATCAGGCATGCGGTGATGTGGTACTAGTACAACAGGACTCCTTCTAACTTGGACCTATGTGGGCAAGAGTGGGACCTCTTTGTGCTGAGCTGATGAACATTTTGTTAAACTGCTCAGGAAAATATTTTGACTGATGAGAGAAAAAGCCTATAATACAGCACTCAATATGTTCAGTTGGCGTTGCTGTCACTTAAGAGAGTGAGCTGAACTTTGACAACATAAATTGCTCGTATCTTTTTCCAGGAAAGCCAAAATCTTTCTGGATTTCAGTGGTGCAGAATCTGGCCTATCAAGAAAGTAATGTTGTTCCCAGAGGGCTTAGCCCATTTTCAGATTTATGGGGTTAACTCCCTTACAGTTTGATTTAAAATATTGTTATAATGGGCTGTGTGAAGGTTTCAAATGATTCATTATTAGAGTAATACTGCTTTTTGCAGCAGAATGACCAACTGTTATTTCCATTCCTCCAGATTTCGTAAGAGTTATAGCCTCCTCCTGGCATAATTTGGAAAACAGTGCTGATTCGCTCCACTTTAAAAGCAGCTTTAAAGCATGATGGGAAAATGTGACATCCCACATCTCCTTTCAGCAAAATTGCCACTGCCACCTTTTAATATTTGGAAAGCGCAACATTAGCGAGAATCCTGCAATCATAGTCTTTCTTCTTGCATAGAAATATAACCAACTGTGTCAAAAAGGAATAAGACTTGATGAAGTCTGGGAAGAAATGTTATCCTACCATGTTCCTGGCGGTGTGTTTATGAAAATAGGAAAGCTTTTCTGCTTTGAAACCAACACCGGGCAGAGCGATACCATTCTCCTTCCACATTTGCTTTCTGTCCTAGAAGAACTAAAGTGTGACAAAAGAAATCAGTAAAGGCTTTTTCTATTTTCTCTCTATTTGTTCTACATGTACTTGATACCTGTTTGTCAATATCATGCTGAATCCCAAATTCCTGACTGCAAGCTGAGCTGCAGCTTTGCTCAAGAGCAAACCAGTTGTGTCAGTGTCCGAGAGTCTGTGTTACAGAAGGCTGCAAGCATTGCTTAGAATAAGATGTTGAGGATCTGATGTGCTGTTTTTGGCACAGGCATTTGTAGATGACAGACCATGGTAATACTCCCGGGGTAAAATCTTTGGGGTAAATTCTCTGGTGGCAGCTGGCTGACAGAAGACATTCTGGCACAGCTGTTTGTCCTTATGCTCCCACCAGATCCCTACTGCTTGCATCTGCCCTTGGAACAGCTCCCATAAAGCCATTCCCTTTTTACAGTCAACAGAGGTGGACCAGGTTAACTTAATAGGTTTACAGAGGGGATTTTTGCTAACCTGGCTCATTTTGTGAGAAATATATCCAGAAGCAATCCCACAAGGAGCTGAGCAGATAGGACGGAAACTAGTGGTGTTTCCATGTGGAGATGGGTGCAAGGAGCTGAGAAGATGAGAAGCTCTAAAAGCCAAGCTGCTATGACGCTAACAAACTCTACAGCTCAGCAGGTCTTATTAGCCTGGGCACGGTGCCATGCAGCTGAGGGGACAATGTGCAGTCAGCAGTGGTTCTGGGACCCCTGTAACATGCCCTGCTGTGTAGTGTAGACGTCTACTTTGTGTTTTCTTCAGACCATTCCTGTGACAACTGTTTTTAAGAGGCTAAAAAAGCCTCAGACTTGATGAGATGCATGGAGTTGAAGCCCAAAACGAAATAATTAGTTCACCTAATGTGGGCTCCCATATATCTCAGGATATTAAATTTCACTTATTTATTTTTTGCAGGCTGGAACTGATCCAAAGCCTACTCCAGCCTCTGGACTTATTCCAGCAAATTCAATGGGTTCTGATTCAGGCTTTGAATCAAACCTTAACTTTATACATTTTTGATTATTGAAAGGACTCTAATCCCCTGCAGCCTCCATGTGTGCTGATACAGAGCCCTTGTTTTCCATTGGTTAATGCTGGAATTTGTCACTCTGCAGGAAACATGCAACATTTTAAATCAATGCAGTCAACCAGTGTACTTTTCTAATAGATTTTGTGGGTATGTTAGTGGAGCCATGTGGCACAGACTCAGGACGCAGTTGATATAAATTATTTCTAAAACTCAATGAGCTGTGAGCATAGAAACGGAAGTATTGTCCTTCAGCTTCAAAATACAGATCTCTATCCCCTGAGCAACACAGTGACACAGATGGTGTCCCCAGAGGTGGAGGGTGACTCATATAGCCACCAACACGAACCAGCATCCCTGTCCTGGTACACACTCCCAAAGCTTTGTGAAAAAAACATCTGTCTGATTGATAGGGTAAAGAAAAGCAGGCATTTCCCTTACACCATTCACAAAAATAACACTGGAAAGCAGAAAGTCTGGTCCAAGGCAAAATGTTTTTGTTTCTGGAAGCAGCAGAAAGGAAGAGGAGCCAGAGGGATGACAAGGTAAACTCACAAAGCAAGCCTCAGGAAAGTGTAATCTTTTTGATCAGTAACCTAGGAAATCCTCAGCAACTACCGAGCTTCCAACAAGCCAGTTAATGAACTATCGGTGCAATTAATGTCTTCCTTTTATTTAGGACCTTTAAACATCACAATAAAGATTTATTGCTCTCTGCACTGCAGTGGTTTGTGGAGTGTCATAATTCACCACTAATTCTCAGCATTGGCCAATCTCTGGCTCTTCTACATATCTAAAAGCCCTGGAAAATCAGACTGCAGTTACTGCATCTATCAGCAAGGGAAGAACGGGTGTGTATATACCGGAGGTTACTGATGAGGGAGATGCCTCCTTGCCATAACAGGAGCCATTGGCTCATAGCTTGGTTCCTCAAGCTGGGGATGGGATACAGCAGTTGCGATGCCTGCTTGCTTTTGCTGCTCCATCCTTTTGGCAAAATAAATGCTCTTCAGGATTATATGGAGCCTGTTCCTCTGGGACTATGGCCACAAGAAATCTTTCACCTCTCAGATGAAGCTAGGCACAGCTCTGTCCTCACTGCTCTCAGGCTTCTGCAGGGCTCCTGGTGACCAGCCCATTTCAGAGGACCATCTCTAAGCTCATCACTCAGGCCCTTGGAAACATTTTGATTACCAGCCTAAATATGTGCATGATCAATATTGACCAATGTCTGTTAGTGCATTTATTTCTTGTGCTTCTTAAATGGATCTTCTCCCTTCTGGTGTTTACTCTGTTGATACATTTACAGGACACTCACACTTCTTCAATTTTCAGTTTCCCAGGCTGACATAGCCAAACTCTTTAGGTGTCCTCTTATCCTCACACTTTCAAGGTAGCCCCTCTCCTGCACCTAGGATTTACCTTTTCTGGGTATGCTTGAATACAGTTGTACGGGGTATTTCAGTTGAGATCTTACCCAGTGTCTTGCACAATGGCATTTATTGTTCCATCTCTCTGATGTCAATTCCTACTGTGATACATCCTGTTATCTGTTTGCTTTTTTTTTTTTTTTTTTTT
>WHYT01015067.1:0-10824 GCA_009806455.1 Tetrax tetrax | reverse complement strand
GTGTTTTAAATAGATTTTTCTAGTTTACAATTTGAGTCTTCTTAATTTTGTCAAAAAGGGAGAGATTTCTTGGAGAAAATTAAAAAAACTCATGAAAGTGTCGGTTAAAAATTTCCAGCAAAAAAAGCAGTGATCTGTTTTGGCTAGTTGAAGCTTTTTCATTTATGTTAGCAGCTGCCAGAAGCCCATTTGTAGCAATGATTTTGTGCTGTTAGCTACAGAGGAATTTTGGATGGAAGATGCCCTGCTGAGCTACACTCACTGTCCTGAGTTTCCTCCATAGCGATGCTGAAAGAGAACCCATGCTATATCCATATATACATGAGGTCATGTATATATGGGTATAGCATGTTGAAGTTTTTTAACTACCTTATAGTTAGTTTTGGGAACCCTAATCTTAACCCAGGCTCTAGGTAGTATAGCCAAACAGAAAAACTTTGTATATACTATATATATATAAGGGTTTGGGTATGGGTTTCGACCAACGGCTTAGGGAGTCCCTGATTAATTCTTATGTAGTTAGTACAATGATATATATATTTTTAAAATACTTGGAGAAGAACAGTGTTTGCCAAAATACACTATTGTGTCTAACTAATTACTTTTCAAGATTAAAAGCTACTATACTACCTCTGAGCAATATCACTGGTTGCTCAACACTTAAACCCCTCAGCAACTTCAGAAAATAGTAAAAAACTTAGTATGTTGCAGCTTCTTTGTGAGGAGTCTTTTTTATTATCTTACACCGGTGTAAACCAGGAGAAAGCCCACACACTTCAGCATGCTTGACTATTTGTTCTGCTGCATCAGTCCTGTGCTTCTGGGATGCCACTGTCAGCAGAATTGGGTGAGAGGAGGGGGAAGGAGGCAGGGTGGTGGTTTAGCACCACACAGCAGACATAGCCATCCTGACAAATTTAAGATCTTTATTGACGCACTCGCCCCCAGGATCAGGACCTCTAAATTTTAATAGCTGTCTGGTGATGGCAGAAGCCTGTTTATCTGCATCCTTCTTCTACACGATAGCAGCAAATCCAGCATCTCCACCAGCTGCAGTGTGTAATCTCTTCGAAGAGCGTCAGATGTTGCTAACATGATGTGCTCGACAGCCAGACAGTGTCAGCTCGGTTGCTCCGCCAGGAACGAGGGACTGGCCAGGTAATATCTGCCAGTTCAGAAACTGAAGCCAGAGAATTTCTACACATTTTTGGGAGTATGTGTGCTAGATGGGCAGGATGCTCACTGGCTGTGCACAGAGGGTAGAATAATGGAAGACACTATAGAGAGGAAGGCAAGAAGCAATAACTGAAAGCAGGATCTCCTAGCCTCATTACTCTGTGCCTTGCCACCGAGGGGCTTCTGGGCAACCTGTGTGTCCCACCAGCTCTGTCTCACCAGCTCTGTCCCACCAGCTCTGCGCACAGTGGAATCCCATTGTGTTTCTTCCAGAGGCGCCTGTGAATCCCCAGGAGCAGGAGCTGATTTTGGATGGCATGCAAGAGTGCTTGAAATGCCTGCGTAGAGCTTGCTGCTCTGTTGTGAGAGGTTGAGGAGTCTAAGCAAATGGTCAACTTCTTGAGATTTAGGAAACAGTCTGGTATTTAGGCTGGAGTAAAAACAAATGTTCCCTGCAAGAGCACATGAGGATGCTGTGTTTCACTTCCTGGAATTTAGGGCTGGCAAAGACAAAATCCTTTTAATTCATATCATATCAAGGTCTTCAAGGCACATTCCTTCTGAATGGAAGATGCTGGAAGTGGAAAGTTGGCTCTAGCGTTTATGTGTTTCCAAAACAAAGTCCTTTCAGTGCTATTCTTAACATAGATTGGATGGGTGAAATGAAAATGCTAGAAACTTTTCTTAGAACTCCATCTTTAGGACACTGATTTTTCTGAGAGACATCTGACAGATCCTTGTAAGTAGATCTTGCTACATGTAATGTTGTCCTTACAGTTTTTGCATTTTGTCACTTCTATTTTCCACAAGTGAAAAACATCATGAGTGATCCGTGCGACTTCAAAGAAAACAGGCTCATCCTCTTGGTCTGGTTCTTCTCGCACTGATATAATGCTGTAACTTTGTGGATTTCAGCTGTTATCCCTCTTTTACACCAGTGAAGTCACTGCATCTGTGAAGTGACTGTTTTTTTTTTTCCTATACAACCAGCAGCAACCACGAACTGACGCATTTTATTTAATTGGTCAGATCTAGTCTCCTGGACTGTAACTGTCTGACAGCTATATCCCATGCGATATACATGGGCCCACAGGTTTCCACTCTGATACGGACAGAAATGGTAGGCGGTCTAAACTTGCACCTTTGTAGCCTTGTAGCCGCTTTAATGAATTGCTAAGTGCATAATTAACTTAAATCCCAGCAAGTGGATGCAAGCCTCTGCCTATGCTTTCTCCACAGGCCTAGCTGTTCCTTCTACCCTGAATTTTCCCTGCCCCAGACAAACTTATGCTCCTAATGTTGACCTAATGACTATGTCTGCTCTAACCACCAGCAGAAACACCAACTGGAGAATTTAAGAATTTAAGAGTTTATTGAAGCATTTCAATAAGCCTGGAGGCCTGTTACCACAGCTGTAAAGACTCAGAGGGTGCAGGCCACAGGGCACCTCTGGCATCAGGGGCACCCTGCCAGGTGGTGGAAGTGGGCAAAGCTTTGGGTAGCAACGAACGCAGGAGGGAGGCAAGGTGAATTTTTGCTGTTTCTTCACAAGTGCTCCCATTTCACTTAACCGTGTAGAGGAAACTCAGTCCTGCTTCCTGCAAAAGGTGTAAACCAGTGGCATTGCAGCCTGCTGTGGAGTTATCGCACACATGCAACACCACCCAAACTTACCCTGTCTCAGCTCTGCCTCCACTGTTAACCTGAAGAATGAAACAAAGGATAAATATCAAATTGCTTTGTGGCTATTTTGGAGCTTCGGTACAATTCTTCTTCCTTTCCCTCCTTCCTGTGGTGCCCAGACCTGAAGCTTCCTGATGCTGCAGGGCTGGAGCCACAGGATGCTCTCTTCCAGGCTCCAAGGCCCCAAAGACACAAGGAAGAAAGAGCCGCCTTGTGAGCAGCCCATGGCTGGTGTGTTCAGCGGCTGCATGCCTTCCATCCATGTTTTGCCTCAAGGACTTCCAGGTTGCTGCCAGGGCATGCCAGCAAGTGTGTCCTCAAGTGTGTTACTGACCTGACCCTCTGGCCACATCTGCAGGCTCACTGTATGGTGGGACTGGTCCTGGGGTCTCCTCAGCAACCCGTACAGACCCAGGTCCAGGTGTGTTAGTCCTTACGTTGCCATACCAATGCATTGCACTCAAGGTCTGACACCAGGATGACGTCAGATCTCCTTCAGTCCTGACTCCTTACGGAAGAAAGCCACCGCGCTGGCATATTTTGGATTCACCACCTGCTCTCAGAACCCAAACAGGGTCCAAAACATCATTCCCAGGGTGTTTTAACCTCCGTAGAGGCCTGAAAGCTTCTCTTCCTGAAGGACACCTCATCACAGCCTCCCTTGGGTTTGGCTTTTGAGGTGTCTCCTTTCTGCTGTGGCTCCCAGAGATGCTGCAGGAGCTGCAGAGCCGGCGAAGCTGTGGAGCTGGGTGGAGGGAGCCCATGGTGCCTGCGCTCACAGCCGCAACTCATTTTATTTTTGCTTCTGGGTGGGAAGCTAGCAGTTGGTTTTAATCCCGTTTTGAATGCATCTCTCTCAGAGTCTGGCTCTCTTCTTGTGTAACACTCTGACGCTGAGATATTCTGGGACACTTTTACTAACCATGGCAGATATGCATTCCTGGAGGCTGGAGTGAGGGTGTTTTTCAGTGCAGGGCCACATGTTTGAGTGATTCCAGCTGGGAAACCCACTCTCTCTGGTGGTCTGGTGGAGCCCAGGTTTACTGACCTTCACAAAAATGTTCCACCCACTGCAGTAAGACCCCCGCCCTCCATGCCACACACCATCTCCCTTCTCATCGGGCACCCCGGTGACCTGGGACTTCACACTTGCTACTCCTGGGTTTGGACAGGCAGAGCAATTTAAAGGCAAGGATGGCACCGAGAAGAAGGGAAGAAATGAAGCTACCCATGAATGACTGCTTGGGCTCCAGAGGACTCCTTGAGGGATCCTACATGGTTTTTTGAAAGCAAATTTGTTACATCCCTGATTCCAAATAATCCCTGCTACTGAAACAGGATGCAAACAACCTCTGCTATGATCCTGCCCTTCAAAATAATTGAGAGGTGATACTTATATAAGGCAACTGCCTACCCTAGCTCCTCTTGTCTCCCTTATCTCCATTCAGATGCTAATGATGGTTTAAACCAATATTTGTGATTCACAGGCCTAAAGCAAAGCTAGGCAGAAGGTCTGTAGACAGTATGGAGTTAGCTATTTTTAACTCTTCTCCTTTCCTAAGTCAATATTGGGACAGGCAGCAATGAAAAAAGCCAACATACGGAGAAGGCATTTGAAGCCGGGAGAGCTTCAGAAGCTGTCAGAACAAGCAGCCCCACAGGGCAAAGGGCAGCGAAGAGGCACTGGCAGGTGCTAAGTGGGCTGGGGGACCATTTGTCTCCCAGGAAAAAAAAAAAGAAAAAGCACTCGACTCCTCAGATATTTACAATGGCTTCTGTCCACTCAAACTGTCTAACTACCTATATATTTTAACCTCCTGTAAGCAGAACTGCGTGCCTCCGGCTTCCCTGTTAATGACAGAGGCTACTGTTATCCTTCCGAGCGCTGTTTTGATCAGCCCCCAGCTGTACAGCTGCTGATGTTTCTGGAGTAAAGTGCTTCCTCAAACCCTTCATCTTGTCAAGTTGACTAAATTCTACTGTGTTTTGGAGAAGGATAATCGGACCAGGCTTCATAGATTCTTTCAGACCACCAGAGACTCCACTAGCAGCTTTCTTTATGAGAGGTTCCCAACAAAGTCTCATAGAGGCATGGATTTAAATAATACATTTTTCTTATAGTAGTATAAAGCATAAATAACTGAGAAGAGAAAATATAAGTTTGGTGATGGATAGGAATTATAAGAATTTGTTTGTATTTATTTTGGCTCTACAAATATTTTCTCCCATCACAAAGAGAGAAGGAAAGGAAATTCTGCATTCTCTTGACAACGTTTCTATGTCTTTCAACTATGAAAACAGAAAATAGGGATGTAGTGACATGCTCCTACTCTATTCCTCCTTTGTGGTGTCCATAACTGATAGATAAAGAGATCCAGCAAAGAGCACTGTTCTGATTCAGGCATTTTTTGTATCCTTACTGCTATTCTTTCAGCACTTCACCTGTTAACACGGGACAAAGGAAGCAAAACATGGATGGGAATAGGGGCCAGGAAGATGAGGGATTATTCCACAATTCCCTTTCTCTGAAAGAAGCTTCAAATGGGTAAAATCAGAATGGGCTCATCTTCCAAGATTTTGCAGTACAGGTCCTTTCAGAGCTGTGGTCTGCACTCTCCTGCGTTTGCTTCCTGCATCCCTCCAAGGTACCAGTGCGGGATGGATGAAGGGCGATGGATAAGCTCATTGCAGCAGGAGGTTGGGGCACAAGGTGTGTCTCACTGCTCCCTATCTCCACAAACCTGCTCCATAAACAGCTTACAAGATTGCTGAGCGAAAAAATCAGCTTAAAAGTCATGTCTTTTTTCAGTGATTCAGCAAAGAGTCCTCTAGTAAAAAGAGGGCAGACAAGGCTTGATGTTCCTGTACTTCTGAAATAACAAACAAGATTTGACGACTCCTACATCACAGCCCCACTTAAAAGAGCAAAACACTTTTTCCAAGTCCATATTCTTCATACACCACAAAGAGCCAACGACAGCGGATTCTTTTTTTTCCCCTCTTTTCCTATACACCCTGAAGAAAGATCTGATTAACCTGCGGTGAAACTCTGGGACCACTCAACGACAAATGTCCTTGTGATTTCATTGGGGCTGAATGCCAGACCTGGAAAAAAAATGGCCAGTTATAGAATCATAGAATCATAGAATCATAGAATCATAGAATCATAGAATCATAGAATCATAGAATCATAGAATCATAGAATGATTAGGGTTGTTCTCACCAATTGCAATAAAATTACAGTGAAATAGTTTCTGTTAGGGCCACGAGGCTAACAAATGAAGTGATATCAGACACAGTAACGATTAAAGGACATCTTGTAATCTGATTTGTGGGAGGTAGAAACATGTCTAGTAATTTACGGGTCTTCGGTTTTTCAGCACTCCTTTAGAGACTCCTTCCACAGTTTGGTCCCCAGAGATACTAAGTGACTGCCTTCTGAAAATTGCTCCTTCTCAGTGTGTTGAGTTTAGCAGTCAGATAACAAGGTTTTCACCCTGAAGAAAAATGTTGACAACTGAGGTATAAATTCAGATTCATTGCAACCCCTGTGTTGTGGCTAAAACAGTGA
The DNA here is from genome assembly GCA_009806455.1 of Tetrax tetrax. NCBI lineage: Eukaryota > Metazoa > Chordata > Aves > Otidiformes > Otididae > Tetrax > Tetrax tetrax. The sequence continues at coordinate 4,394 of WHYT01015067.1, read as the reverse complement.
CATACATGACTCCCCCAGCAAGAAGCAGCTTGCTACTGCCGCAGCGGCAATCATAATTTTAACGGAATTATTTTGTTTGTTTGTTATTTGGACAATGTCCTGCAAAATGTTAAGTTTCGTGCATGACGTATTTTAAACATAGTTGGTAATCAAGGGTTAACTTGGTTAGTGGAACCAAAGTGAAAGTTTTAAAATACTGCTGCCATGGAGAACAAATGCCTTCAAAGCGCCTATAGCATATGTTATTTAAAAGAGCACTGAAACAATGTTCTGGTTTGAATTATTTTCCCTCACAGTACTTCTCTAACTTTATTGCCAAAGAAAAGACTTCCAGAGCCAATTTTTAATCTTAATTATACCAGATTCAATCTGGAATATTTCCCTTGAAGTTAGAGTTACACCAGATTTAGACAAAGCAGGATCTGTCCCAGTTTCCACATTCGACAGTTTCTCAAAAGATAATTTAGGTTAAAAAATAGAATATCTGACTAAACCAGCCAGCAGTCCAGGGATCAAAACCTACATACACGCTGCCGGATCCCCTGTTCTTGAGCCACACTAGCGCTTCAGTGTCTGGGGCTCTTGGAATGGCTCTAGGTGTGACTGATGCCTGCTTGATTTCTTCCATCACAGATTAGGGTTAAAGGACTCACCTCAATCTTGTGTTTGAGCATGTGAAACGCACGGAACTTCAAGAAGAATGACAATGTGATTCACACCTCCTGCCAAAGGAGCTCCAGCACAACCTTGGTAAACAAACGTAAAATGAGTGGCTGAATTCAATGGCTAAAAGGAGTGTCTAAATTCATTTCCAGGTCTGGAGGTTCTGCTGACTGTTTCAACACATATGCTGACTCTTGCAAGTCCTAATGGTGGATTAGGAGTTGACCTGTTTTGCTAAGTATGGGCCGAAATGCGTAACCTCCACCATCCCCACACAAACCCTAATTCCACAAGCTCTTAAGAGGCATTGATGGCTTTCCCTCATGTTCATCCTTGGGATGGGTGAGACCCATGCTCAGAATCTCTCCAGGCCACAGAAAGAGAGGGTCAGCGTTTGTCATGTTATTTTGGGGCACTCGGGGAGCAGAGGGATCCTTTTAGAAAGCAAATTACAATTCAGAAACCTCAGCCATAGCTCCAGTTACTCTACAGCAAATCATCCCAAAGGGATGTATTGTTGACTGCTAAGCGTCAGAAGAAAATCCGTTGCGGGGTGAAGCAGAAAAAATGACATCTCGCGTCTGGAGTGCGGGCAATTCAGGGCAGTCAGCAAACAGACACGTTGGGTCTCTCCTGAGTTTGGCATCTCGTGATGCTCAGCCTACCTTGGCTTTTCTGCGCCCATGGGAGGGACAGATGGTGGATGGGGCCACCCAGGCACGCGTTGGGACTGATGCTGACACAGACGAGGCCTGGCCTGCTGTGCCCATCCTGTCCAGGGTGGCCATGACCACTATGTCCAGGGTGGCCTCCGCACCAGCCAGCTCCCCCATGCAGATCTCAGGGCTGGGTCCCTGGAGAGCAGCAGAGCAGCCCGAGGGGGACTAAGAGTCAGTAGACAGAGAACCAAAGCAGCCTGGTCTGGCTGTGATTTTGTCCTGCTGTGATCCATTAATTGCTGCAGCTCGGAAGAACAAAGGCAGAGATAACGGTCTTGGGAGTTACGAGCCGAAATCAAACCTGGGCTGAATCAGCAGAGGAGGTCCTTTGATATCAGAGGGAAAACCTCTCATTTGTGGCGCGGGAGGAGTTGCTCTCTCTGTTTTACTTCCCGCACGCCGCATGCCCCGAGCTCGCTCAGCCCGGCCCGTGGGGCTGGACCCGCGGGGCTGAAACCCCCAGGTCCCCGGGGGTTTCAGCCGGTCGATCCCTCTCGGTGAACGAGGGGGAGCCGAGAGGCTGGGCCGGGCTCGCTCCTCCCGTGGGCTCCGGTGCCCTCTAGTGTCGCGGAGGCGGGGCGGGGGGAGGTGGCGGCGGCAACCCTGCCACCTCCGGAGGGACCCGGACCGACGGCGGCTCTGCCTGCCCGCCCCATCGGTGCGGGCCCGGGGATCTCCCCCCCGGGGACCCGGGGTGGGGGGACACTGAAAGGAGCGCGGCCGGAGGAACATCCTGGTTCCCCCTTGTTTTTCTGGGCTCCCTCACCTCACCCCTGAACGGGGTCCAGACCACTTCTGGAGCAGCGCAGCCTGTTTGTTCTGCCCAGCCAAAAAGTCAAGGCAGGAGCAGAAGGAAAAAACAAAGCCTGTTTTTCAAAGAATAAGGCTTCCACTCAAGAGCCAAACGCAACAACGAAAGCCAAACAGCTCGACTTAGCGGCTGTGGCAGCCTCAGTGGGAAAACGACAAAACAACGGGACAGGGGGAACTACCTTAACCAACCTTGCGGGGAATCCAAATAAAGGTTGGGGAGCGCAGGCTGGGCAACGCAGAGCAGCCCTGAATTTCTTTGGTCTGGCTCCCTGCTCTCCCAGTGACACGGGACCCCCTCTATTTGGTGTCACATCATGTTGAACAAACGGAGTGAGGGAATCTGGTCTTGTGGGAAGAGGGAAAAAAAGAAAAAAAAACACAAACTGGTAGGACTGTAAACGCAGACGGGGCTGTCCTGCGGGCAGCGCGCATCTCCTAGGGGGTCTAGGGGGCCTGGCAGTCCCCTGACTCACTCTCCTTCTGTCTCAGGAAGCCCACACCGTTCTGTTCTCCTCCCTCTGCGGTAGATGAGGAGCACAGATTTATAGCGAGGATGAGAGGCCGCCCTGCTTTCTCCCTCCCTCGGGGGCTCGAGGGAGTCTCTGCTCTTTACCACGCTGGGGTTGCTGCTCCAAAATGGTGAGCAGGCCACGGCAGACCCCCGTTAATTATTATTAACGATAATGAAACCCAGACCTACCTTCCCACCGAGACAAAAGGTCACGGCCCCACGACGGAGCATCCCCTCTCGCCCCCGCCTCCCCCGCCCCACAGAAGACCGCTCGGAGCCCATCTATAAGGCTCCCTAAATTGTCTCAGCCAGCTAAACCCTGCCCGGTTCACGCGTGGCAAAGAGCCGCAGGAAAGGGCTACTTATTAGCAGCAAACTGGGACACCTTCAGGGAAGGGGGATGCTGAGCAGGGCGGCTCGCAGGCTCCCAGTCCCCCTGGAAGAGTCCGAGAAGGGAGCGAGCCGCCTTGCAAAAACCCGCCCCGTCGGTGCCCGCTGCCCGGCCCTGAGGGCTCAGGGAGGGACGACTCCCGCGCCAAAAGGGGAGGGACCCCCGCCCCGGTTGGGAGCATAAACAGGCGAGAGCGGCTCCAGCCCGGGCGCCGCAGTTTTGTTTAAGATGTGCGGCTTCCATATGTTGCCGCATAAACACGCGCTAGCGGGATGCCTTGTGCTCCAGCCCTTCGGGGGGAGGGGAAGGCGGGAGGAGAAGGGGCTGCAGTGGTGAAACACACTCCCCGCCTCCCCCCCCCCCAGTCTGTCCTCTCGCTAACCTCACGTCCCCCGCGCCTCCCTGGACGGGAGCCCCCTGTGCCGCACGGGGCGGGGGGTAGAGCTCAGGAGCCCTCCTGGAGGGTTTATTTTAACTACCTGGAGGGTTTATTTGAGCTCCCACCTCCTCTGTGCGGGACTAGCCCACAGACCCCACCAGCACTCCGGAATGGGGCGGGGGGCGGGGGGGGAAGGTTGGCCCAGCAGCTGCCCGGCCCTGGCCGTGCGGGAAGAGCCGCTCCCCCATCGGGGGGCGGGCGTGGGGTCGGCGCGGCCCGGCCCGTAGCTTGGGGAAGGGGGAAGCCACGTCGGGGAAAGTGTTACCGCTCCCCTGGAGGGGCCCTGTGCGCCGGGGCACTGCCGTCCCCGTCCCAGTCCCCGCAGAGCCGGGCCGGCAGCTTTGCCAGTCCCCCAGTTCTCATTTTTTTTCCTTTTCGCTGGGTCTTGTGAGATCCCACGTGGAAGCCGTTAACGACCCCTCGATAATGATCGTGACAAAGGCATTATTCAAATGAGGCAGGTAATTGCAACCAGAAGGCGCCTTCTCCTCTCCCTTTTGCTCCTTTCTTTTTGTAAAAGTAACTCTCCCCTTACATCCATCCCATCTTGGCTGCGCTCCGCCAAGAGTCACCGCCGCCGCCCCGCACCTTGGACCGGACACAGCGGGATCACCTCGGGGTCCCGGGCGGCCTCTGCCTCCCGTCCCAATCCCGCATCTTCTTCAATCCGCAGCTCCGACCCAAGTCGCGATAGGAGCTTGCCCTCCACAAATTAAGGGGTTCAGGCTGCTGGGTGCGCTTGCCTCCCCACGTAGAGAGTTCCAGTGCGCTTTGGGTGTTGCTTGGTTTTGTTTTTTGGGGGTTGTGTTTTGGTTTTTTTTTTCTTGTTTTTTTTTTTTTTTTTTTTTTTTTTTTTTT
>WHYT01015066.1:328383-346729 GCA_009806455.1 Tetrax tetrax | reverse complement strand
TGCAATGGAGAGAAAAAGTGAATGCAAGAAAAGAGATACTGTTGATTTAATTGGCCATATTCATCACTGGAGCAAGAAAAATAACCCTAGCAATAGCCCTGGCTGAGTGACACGCATTTAATTAGCGTATGAGATGCGTTTGCTTTGGTCAATGAAATATATATAAAACCTTCATCTTCCCCCGACCTTTCCAGGAAAGCTCTGATCTGAATAGCACTGCCCAGGGCTGCTGTGACAGCGGGGCTCTCCCCTGCCACTCCAGCGAGCCCAGAGCAGCACCCCTGCACCACCAAAGCCTCCTCGCTTGCCTGCACCTTGGCTTTCCCAGTACACAGCCCAGCTCTGAGCTGGCTTGGGCTTTGCACTCTTTTCTCCACCCATTTACGTCCCAGCATCTTCACACTGCTTTTCCCAGGCTTGAACCAACTGCCTTCCCCCACGGAGACAGTACAACTGGTGTCAGCCAGCAGCCCTGCCAAGGGGCTGAGCATCCCCGCCAAGGGGCTGAGCATCCCCAGGTCCCTGTGAAATCAGTGATTTCCTCTGCGAAATTCCCTGCCTGGGGATGAGCGAGATGCCAGGACATAGGCCCTGGAGACTGGTGGAGGCAGATCTGCCCCTCCTGCTGGCCCCATATTTCTTTGGTTGTGAAAGGTGCCAAAACCAAGCTGCTCGTTCAGCCTTGACCCCTCTGGTCAGAGTTTTACAGCCAAACTGTTTTCCTGAACCTCCCTGAAGTCCTTCCCAGTGTAGCCTGAAGGATTATTTAAGTCAGCATCCTGGGAGCACTTGGGGTGCAGAACCAGACAGATTTAGGGGGTCCAGCATCTGCACTCCTGGTTGCAATTCCCACTGCAGGAGCAAGAGCTCCGTGAAGCAAATTACATCTAATTAGAGAAGGTGTGTGGCACCCAAGGAGCATCATCCTGCAAATATTTATTCAGGTCTTTAAAAAGGCTTTTGTGAAAGGCAAAGCAAACAGTGTTTCTGTAGCCATGGATGGTCCCTCCAGCCAGGCAGGCCCGCAGCGCTGCGAAGCCATCTGTCAGCGTCCTGGCTCGCCCTCCGACACCAGCCGTACATTTTTCATGCCTCTTTGGGGCAGGATTCGTGAGGCTTTGATGATGGCATGTTCCTTTGCTGCACAAGGTCAAAGCAACTATTTCCTCTTTTCCAAGGCCTCAGATTTACCCCGGGCATAACTCCCTCAACTTTGCCAGATAGATTTTTGGCACCCTGGCCTCTCTCCTTCCTTTTTTTAAGTCCCTTGCTACCACATGAGGAGACACCTGGCAGAACAGTTCCGCCTGGAAATCCATCCTCGGATTGTTTTGTCTCTATTAGCCCTTGCAAGCAGATGACAGGGGAGCATGAACATAGCGTGGGATGAGACATTCACCCAGCTGCTAGTTCAAAAGCATGTCATCATTTATAACACTCCCAGCTATTCCAACTCTCCCTACTTGTTCTCAGTTAAGAGAAAGGCAACCCATTTCTAGTTCTGTATATTTAACGTTCAGGGATACGCTGTTTATTTTGGTGCCGTTGCTCTTGGAGTAGCACAGCTTCCTCAGCACCATGGGGCATTTCTTTTCCAGAGCAGTGCTGCCAAGTTGTGCCGTAATGCCTCAGCATCCTTCTAACAGAGCTGTGACAGTGACAGCACAGGAGCAGCCAGAGAAGGGAGAGGTGGGAAGAAGGGGGCCAGGTACCAGCTTGGCCATGACTGCACCTTGCATGTCCTGTCTGGCAGCCGCTTAGCCCTGCGGTGCTCTGCACGCGGGGCCCTGTCATTGATAAGTGAGCCACCGCTCCCCTGCGCTGGGAAAGAGTTCAAAACCAATATCAGATCAATCTGCTAAAAAGGCTTTTATCTCCACAGTGCTCCTGCAGGGCCAGCCCACAGGCACCTCACTGATGTGGGTTGCCACGGGCTCCACATCCAAGCCTTGGCCAGCCCAGGGACACTGTGACACCCCGGAGCCACAGCACAAGTAGAGAGGACCCTTGGCTGCTGAACGCCTCCATCAGCATCACAGCCTGCAGGTGACATCCAACCAGAGCCTCCCTCTGTGCCTTGGGCCCCCCAGAAACAATTCCACCAGCCCCAGGTGTGAGCCAGACCCACCCCGTGCTCACTCCCAGCATCTGCAGTGGGGACCCCGCCCCAAAGCAGGCCAGTGGAAAAACAGAAGTGGTGCCTGCACATTTCCCACCCAGCTCTGGATCCCCACAGTGATCCTGGTGGGTCAGCGCAGTCCTGGCTCTGCTGCAGCCCCAACCAGCAAGCACAGGATGCTCAAAGGAGCAGCTTACGCGAGGCATTGCCACCCAAGAGCACCTCTCCTGCTCTGAAGGAGAGCAGGAGAGGGGAGTTAAGAGGAGTCCCTTTGAGTTACAAGCCTCTCTGCAAATAACTCGGGCTCATTGCCAGCCCATCGCTAAGACGACGCAGAACCAACTTATCCCCAGAGACTGCAAATGGTCTGATCCAAATTCCACTGAAGTCCACGGCAAGGCTCATTACCTCCGTCTGGCATTAGCTCTGGCTCTTTGCTCGCGCTGGCTCTGGGCGATAGCTCCCTCTCCAAGGAGCCCTGATGCAATTAACTGAGGAAACATCATTTCTGTCTCAAAGCTGGGGCGAAGCCCCAGACCCTTCCCCACCCAACACGGCCGCATTAGCACCGACCGAGCCGTTCAGGTTGGGTCCAATAGAGGGCAATAATATCCCACGAACCACCTTATTAAGCTAATTGTCAACAGCCAAGGGGAGAATCCCTGCCCACACCCCTCCAAGGCTGGATGCGTCCCTTCCCTCCCCATTTCACCAGGAGGCGAGTGGATGCACAGGCAGCCTGAGGCTTCGCTGGAGATGCTGGCATGGTCAGGATGAGTGGCTCCAAAGCATCTGAGCTTTGGGTGCTCCTCAGCCAGCTGGGCTGATTTTGCCCTTCATGTGGGACCCTGCAAAGCTCCCAAACCACCAGGCCACAGCCACAGCCCTCCCTCCCCACCTGTAGCCCATTACAGCAACAAGATGCACTCTGTGTAGAACCACAACCTTCTGCGAGGCTGTTTTGCATAAAGCCAACTTACACACTAGCAAACATTTGTTTAATTAACACTCTTGCTTGCCAGAGGTCTGCCTACAACCCCATTGCTGCACAGGGAGAATTTTTTTTTTTTTCCCCCCCACTGCAATCCAGCTCTGACCCCTCCAAACAGGAGACCCCTTAGGAGCAAGGCTGGGGATGCACCATCCCTTCACCCTGGGGAATCGCCCTGCGCTGTGCTCACTGCAGCCTCCCCAGCACTGCTGTGTCTCCAGGCACGTCAGCCTAACGAGTTTGCAATCGTGTTTCTCAAGGGGAGCATATCCCAGGCTCGAAATCAAGGAGTGCCCGTGGGATGCTGGCAGCAGGCATCAACACACAGTGTGGCCACACACCAGCAAGGTCCGGACTCTAGCAGACCTGGCAAAACTGGGACTTTTGGGGGAAAAATAGTACAAAGAGCTCCAAGTTACTTCCCTGTGAGAATCACCAGTGCACTTGTATGGCGCAATGAATTAGTGTAACGGGTGTTGTGGGAGGTTACGCTAGTATTTCACTGCGTCCACCGCAGGCAGGGAGCTCGCGGGCAGGCAGGGGCCGTAACTCCCCATCTGGGCTAACGTGGCTGTGTTAAGCTCCTATCACACAAGGGTGGAAGTAGGGCTGTAGACAGCTTCTAGGAGGTGGGATTTTACCCTTGCTCCCACCTGAGAGCCCATGGAGGATTCACACCAACATAAAAAAAAAAAAAAAAAGTTTGACCCTTTCCCATTCCTGGGATGAGCTCATCCCTCCCTGAGTTCGGTTGCAGTGTGGGTGGCAGCCGTGTCTGTCAGTGTTACCCACTGCATGCCTCCTGTTATCAAAAACAGGCTGTGCCCAAGGAATTTGGTGGAAGTAGTGGAGCTGAAGCCAGGATTTCACATGGGTTGGCAGTGGAGCCTCAGCCCCAGCATCCCCCATGCAGGCTTAGACAGGCAGCTCGCATCGGAGGGGGTATGACAGCCCAAATCCCAGGCTCCTACTGCATCCTAAGCCATCTTCCCTGCCCACAGGCCTCCTCTAGCCCACCAGCTCCCTGCCAAAACCTGCTCACCAGCTTTGAACCTCCTGTCAGGGGCCACCAGGAAGGCTCCATCCCCCTCACCAAGCAAGCCCTGTTCGATCCATGAGCCAGCACAAGGGCGGAACTCACCAGTTTGGGACAGAAAAGGCTGGACCCAAGCCATGATGTTAAGCTCAGGGACTAAGGTACCTCCAAATTTGGGGCACTGGGAGAAAAGGTTCCACTCAACCCTTAAAGCAGCAGCTGAGACAAGCTGGGAGCTGCAGTTTGACCAAAGGAATTCCTCCCACCAGCAGCTGCAGAGCCCTGTTCAAAGCCCTCAAGCCGAAGGCTTGGCCGAGAGCCTGGAGGACAAGCGCGTCTCTTGCTGGATATGTATTTGTTTTCTCTGGATTTACATGATGAGGTCAGGGCAGCTGCACTGAGGTTGGACAGGATTTACCAAGGGCAGAGCTCTGGGGCAGTTGGTTGCCCACTTTTGCCCCCATCTCCATTCCACCCAAGGGGTGTCCAAGCTGTGTGAAGGATGAGCTGGGCTGTTCTGCTGTAGCCCACTGCAACCTGTGTGCACCCAGTGCTCGGTGCCACTTGCCACCTGGCTCTCAATATGCCTCCAGACAGCAACTTCTGGCAGAATACGCCAAAATGAGCTCCCCATCCTCATATTTTGCTGACTACATGCTAAGGCTGTACATAGCTCCACACAGGGGATGGATAGATTGAAGCCAGGAGCCCACCTTATGGGACACAACCAGGAGATCTGGCCACTTGAGTGTCTGCATACAAGTCCTCCTCTCAGGCTGGAGGAGTTACCCACTTCACTTTATGGAAGTGAGGATGTTGGTGCACCTTCAGCAGCACCCAGACAGGCCTGTCCTGCAGCAGGGCAACAAATGGCTGCTTGGGGGAACTTTCTTCCAACCCTCAGATTTCACATGGCCATACAATAAAAGCAAAATGCTCCCATCCAGCAACATAACACTCAGGACTACTGGGCCAGCCTAAGTGACCAAACCCTCTTCTGCAGGAGTGCAGACCCTTCCACTTAAGCACATAACACAGGAGGCAACGTGGACTCCCAAGCCCATCCCTATGCAGCAGCAGCGCTCGAAGCCACAACTCACCCCACAGCACTGAGTGCTCCATCACCAACTGTGGGTGACACCCTCCTGCAACGGCTGTGGTGACACCGGGCCCACCAGAGCAACCTCCTCAGCACTGAGATTATTAGGGCTGAAATTTGGGGGAAGGCAGTTTAAAGAACAGATGGTCGTGCTTCAGTATCGCAACACACTGCCAGTTAATTAATGCTAGCTGTAATTAAACTTTACACAAATTAGCTGTCAGCTATGCTAAAGGGAATCATTTCTCTCAAATGCCACCTTGAATCGCTGAGTTGTGAGACTTTTCTACAACATAATTATAAGCAGGAGGCTGGCATGGAAGGGGGTGGGTGGCAGGGGAGGGAATAACCAAGAGATGAAAGCCACCGGCTGGGAAGCAGCTGGAGATCCCCATCCTGCATGAGCAGCTCCTCTCCTTCGGTCTGGGGAGGACCCCAGTGGCTCTGCTTGGCTTTTAGCCACTCCAGTGTACAGAGGAGGTTCCTCCCCATGAGTCAAAGTTGTAGCCTGAAGCTGAATTTTTGGCTCTTGGAAGGAAAAAGGTTTGAGTTCAAGAGGCCCAAGAAGATCTCTGGTAGGACCTTGCCAGGACAAGGAGAAAGTTGAGCTAGGAGCTGTTGTGATGAAACCCTTCTTCTATCCAGAAAAAGCAAACAAGATGCGTCTGCAGGGAGAAGGCTGGTTTTGACAAGTTTTCGGCTCAAGAGAAAGAAGTCTGTCAAAACAGCCATGTTGACATTTTCCAAAGAGTTGTGTTTCATTCCCAGTGATGCTTTGGAAATTTTAGCTCATTCCTCACTTTGCATCTTCACCTGTGCTCGTTGAGATGACTAACTCAAGAGCACCATAACCAAGCTCGGGCTAAGGGAACTAGGAATATTAAGGCTAATTTATCCCAAATTAGCTCAAATTTTGGCTAGAAATCAACGTGGAGAAACAGACAACAAATGCCTTTGCATCAGATACATTGATAATAACTGGTGAAGGTTATCAAACATGCCCTTATTCCCACACAAACATAGAAAACACAGTGTAGGGTACCTGAGCATGGTGATAGACATCTCTAGAAGAAGCTCCAGGGTCTGGAGAGGCAGGAGATGAGGCTGGAGACAAGGCAACAGAGGATCCACAGAGGAGACAAGGCTGGAGTGGAACATACCCCCACTGCAACCTGTCTTGGGCTTAAATAGCACTCCTGAGTGAGTGGCTGGGGGCCCAAGGTGGAGCTGCTTAAGGCAATTAAAGCCAATTAGTGCACTCAGCATCCATGCAGTGAAACCACACCATTAAGGAACCCCAGTTAGACTTCATGACTTCAGTCTTTGGGGTTATTTCCCCAGTTTCTGGTCCTGCAAGCCACCTGCAACCCTGTCCAGGAGCTGTGGATGGTGTGTCGCCGTCCTAGCCCTGTGTGGGACTGGGGCGATGGGCCCCAAAGTCAGCTCAGGGGCCACGCCTGTCCCCTGGGAATCTGCCTCTGGCCTCCCCAGACACTACTGATGCTCGTGTCTCGTGCAGTCGTGGGTAATTGATATGCCCAGATGTTTTCCACTCCATGATACCGAGGAAAGCAAAAATCTCCGCAGTTCCTGCCAGACTGACGTGTGGAAAATTCCTTCCTGATCCCCAATCTGCTGATCACATCAAGCACTTCAGGGAGACTTGGCGGGCGAGCACGTCTCAGGAAGGAGTCCCTGCACCCCCGTCGCCGTGCCTGCTGCCCATCCAGCATCCCACCTCCCACCCCGCCGTGATTCGCAGCACCTGGGAGCGCAGCTGGCCAGATATGCGCCTGAGAAACCGTTTCTCCTCCACTCCTGCAGACAACTGGCTGAGGCTCGGGATAAGTTATAGGCACGGCCTTGCTGCAGAGCTCCAAGTGTTACGAACATCTTGAGGGCAGAGTGGGACAGCCTTCTCCCCGAGGGCAGGAGCGGGAGGGATTTATGAATTAAGGTCAGGAAGGGCCACCGTGACACTCTCCCCTGCTCCTCCCAAATGCATACGCTGCAGTTATTTTTCTCCTCCAGCAGCTGAATTAACGCCTCTGGTTTGTAGCAATACCAAATCTCATTTTGGAGGCTCTGAGCAACAGTAAATCCCCGGTCCCTTGCTCTCCATCAGCCCTCGCTGCCCTGCAGCATGTCCTCCTCCAAGGTTGCCTTCAGCTTCCAGCGATTAGGGCTTCTCTGGCATTTTGCTTGACAGGCTGTAGGCTCTATTTCGAGCCTGATACTCACAGAGAAGTCCAGTTTCTCTGCACCAGTGCTCTCCAACCTCATCTTGGGCACCCCCAGCCTCCCACCCCACCACCCTGGCAGCCCCTTTCTGCTGTCGGGCCGGCCGGTGCGCTGAGCGGGGCCGGCCCCAACGCCTGGGCAGATCAGCTCCACCGCGTTCCCCCGCACACTGTGCAGACTCAACAGCACTTCTCTGCTTTGCTTTCCTTTTCTTTTTTTTTTTTTTTAAAGCTCAATCAAGGATCACATCAACTTCTCTCTTTCCCGCAGCTCCGCGCTGGAGGCTCATGATGAGGGAGTTTTACACCCGTGACCCCTAAATCCTTTTCTGAGTCGCTGCCGCTGCAAGCTCTGCGCTCCCATCCTAAAGGCAAACAACCCGGCTTCTTTGTTCCCACCTCAGCTACAGCAGCCTCACACAAAGCACCAAAGCCATTGGTGTTTTACACTTCGGGAGTGTGTTTTTTTATAAAAAAAAAAAGCAGCACAAACCAGTCATAGGAAGGCAATTCCCGGAGTCCCCGGCGCAGAGCAAAGGGGACGGAGCTGTGTGTGGCTATGGTGTGTGCTTTACTCAGGTAGGGATGAAAAGGCTGAAGGTGGGTGTCGATGTGAGCCTGGGCCAAAATTTATTGTCCTTTCTGGATTTCTGAATGTGCTCAGCCTGATGGCAACCCAAAGAGCAGGAGCACCCCTGAGCCTTTTCTCAGACCCACAGCTCTTCTCCAAGGCTTCTCTGCCCCAGGTCCTTACTCCAGGGAGCCCCGATTGTTGTCACACATGCAGCTTCCTTCTCCCTCATCCGGGAATGATCCAGCCCATTGCAAACCCCATGGGAATCGTTTGGTGGCCTCCCCTTTGCCTCTGCAATGAAGCTGGGACGTGCAGGGTTTGCCTGTGGGGTGGTGTCTGGCCGTGGAGCTCCCCTGGGCTTGGAGAAGGGGGCAGGGATCCTGGCCCACCCTCAGGGCTGGAGGAAGGGGACGGAGCTGCCGAACGCGGCGGTGGCTGAGGTCCAGCACACAGACCAGGCTCGGCACCTCGCTTTGCTGCCGACGGCACTCGTGGGAGCTCAGCTGTGGCTCCCAGATTCACCCATGCTCATCTCTTGCTGGACCCAGGACGTAAGCCCGTTTCTTGCTCCTCTAGGTGAAAAGGATGGGATTTGATTGAAAAGAGAAATCAGAGCACACTCAAGAAGTGAGAGAAGAATTTGGCAAAAAGAACAGAGAAATTTAGCAAAAAGAACAGAGCTGTTTTCAATCTGCGACGAGAGGATGGAAAAGCAGAGCTGGGCTATTTAGGAGCTCGAACAAAAACAGAACAAGCCCTTATGAAGTCCCAGGCCTGGGTGCCTGTCGCCACACTGAACCCAGGTTTTGCTGTCCCAACACGCTCCCCTGCGTTCCCCGATGTGGGGTAGTAGCAGCCGTGCGGACACGCGGACAGAGGGCTGTCCGTCCGTGAGGCCTCGCGCCATCCAGCGCTGAGCGCGGAGGCACCGGTCCTGCTCCCAGCCCTGCCGCTGACGCACGGCGCGGGACCTGCTCTCGGGTACCACCCTGCTTGCTCCTTCCTTCCCCGTCCTTAAATCAGGGAAATATTTTCTCGGAGCGAATAATAACCCATTATCCACACGTGAACTTTATTGATGGGCAGTACGGGAAATCCGCAGGATGAGGACCCCGGTAAATGAAGCAACACAGAGCTGGAACTTGAGGCAAGTAGGAATCTGCCCATCTGCAGCTCCGGAGTTCAAGAAACCGCTCCTTAAACCGGGCTGCAAGTTCACCACGCTCCGCTCTGCGCTGTTTGCTTTCCCTTTCCACTGTGCTCGGAGGGCTGTGGCCGACAAGGACACTGTTATTATCGTACACTCCTGCGTACGCGCGCCCGCACGCCGGCTCAGGTGTCTGCCGGTCGGAATGAATTACAGGGAGAGGGCGAAAGGAAACGTTGCGTTTCGTTAACACTCTGCTTTTGCTTTGCGCTGGGGGTTTCTCCGGTGAGAAGTCAAACCGCACACCCGCCACTTGCTAATTGCGCTTTTCAGAATCAAAGGCTTTAGCCAAAGGGATAAATATATAAAATTGTCGGGAAGGAAACGTTTTCTTCTTGAATTCCAAGTGCAAACTCGACTAATACTGACTTCTTTTGATAATAAAAAGCGGCAGAAACAGATTTCTGATCTCTGTGGCTGAAGGCAGCTTGAAACAGAAGTAAAAGGTTTGCTTGTCAAGCCAGGAGGACTGCACGTTCTAAGTGACTGAAATTATATTGGGAAAATCTTGTCCTTGTTTTCTTCTGTAATTGTCTCTTGTTGTTTTAACCTCTTTTCCAGGTAACTCGTCGCTGGGATGCTTATTCAATCGCCACTTTTTTCCCTACTTCTTAGACCATCCTGCCAAAGAGCATCGACGAGACCAACGGCGGCGTTCGAGCATCCCGGCTGCAGCAGCCCCCCGCGCCCCGCCACCCACCTCCTTTATTTTCCTTCATTTCCCTTTTTTTATTCTGCTTTTCCCAGCCAAACCGTGGCCATTCCTCACTCCCTGGGCCCTGGGACAGGGAGATGGAGGATGGAGTCACGCGTTGTTAACCCTCACTTTCCTGTGGCCAACGGTGATTTATTGGGAGCAACGAGGCTTGGGGACAGCGAGGCGAGGACCGGGGAGTGTCTTCACTCCGTCTCAGCTCAGGGCTGGTTCACAAGCCATTTTAAGGAGGCAGGGGGAGGCACTTGTTGGTGAAAAAGTAGAGGATGTGGAGTTTTATTTATTTCATGCCTTGGTTCTTGAAGAGGAAATATTCCGCTCGGGTGGATTATTAGGTGAGACAGCTTCCTCCACCGGCGCGTAACGGGGGCCAAACCCACCGCCCGCCCTGTGTTGATGAATCTTCACCTGCTTTCTGGCTCAGTTTTCATCATCTGGTTTCCTTTTTTGGCCTAAGAATCAAATTAGTTCACCAATTTAAAAAAAACCTAAGTGATTAATAAATAAATAAATAGCAAGAATTAGAAAAAAAAACCCTACTGAAAACTTGGCAGCTTTTTGCGAAAACGACTGTGAAATTTATGGAACGACAGCTAAATTGAATAAGATTAGGAAGAAAAAGGCCTGTCTATTTATGTGAAGAGTTTTCAGAGTTATCATAATTAATTATAACAAACATTTTGCAATGCACATTAAATCTCAGGCTTCGAGGCTTCGTCTGCTTCCCAGCACTCCTGTGTGGGACGAGGGGCTGAGCTGCAGAAGGCGTCCTCGCCGCGTCCTCGCCGGCAGGACCGTGGCAGTGGTGTAACGCGGAGCAGAGTGCGACCTTGCTGCTGCACCCAAGCACTGAAACAAAGCCAGAAATGCAGTAAAACCCCTCATATTGCCTAAAAATACCTTAGGTAGGGTTTGTTTAGATGCACCAAACCCTGTGGACCAGCCGGGCTCCTCGCAGCGGGATCATGTGTGGCAGGTGCATGTGTGGAAATGCAGCATCCAGGAGGGAAATAAAGCCAGGGCAGGATCAGAAACGGCCCCGCACAGATTTGGGGGATTCAAGGAGTTCATGGTGACCTGGGCTTTGCCTCTCTGGCCCCTTCCTGCAGGTTCCAGTGCTGGGCTGGGAGGGAGGGATGGGCACCAGTGACTCCAGCGCCATTTGTTAAGATTTAATTAGGAGCTGGTGGCTGTGGATCTGGTCCCACCTGCAGCTCTTGGCTGTGCCTAAATGTTAACTCCCAACGTGTAGCAGCCCATAGAAGAACCTCCCACTCTCCCTCCTGGCTGCCCAGATTGGAAACGGGCTGGGGAAGGATGCACAGGCAGGAAAACGGGATGCCTGAGGATTTGAGCAAGAAATTATCCCAATTTAGGATAAGGCTTAGATCTCCTTCCTCTGTGGTCTCCGTGCTAAGGCAGGAGGTTTGCAGAGCCCCTCCAGCATCTCCGGCTTCGTGGCTCTCGACGGCCGAGGGCAGCAGCAGCTGCGCGCTGCTCGGATAAATACAGGAATTGCCGAATCTGCTGAGAAAACTGAAACGGGCTGCAAAAATTCCCCTCTGCCAGGCTCCGTGCCTGCTCTTGGGCAAGCAAAGAGCAGGCTTGATACCTCGCCTGTGGGGTGGTGCCGAGGAACGCTCCTTCTTGTGTCTCTGGATGGAGGCAGGAATTTGAGGTGAATAATCTCGGTTTGAACAGAGCCAGCTCTCTCCTGGGGCTGATTCAGACCCTCCCCAGGTTTTTCAGACATACTACCTGGGGGCTTTTGTGCTTCCTGAGCGGAAGGGTAAAAACTTACAAGAATGCTCAGGCCAGCTTTCCTCACTCGGGCACGGGGACCCCGGTCCCCAGCGTCCTCCCGGGGCCAGCCCTGCTCGGCACTAACGAGCCATTGCCCATCCCTTGGCAGCTTGTGTTCCCACCGAGCTTTTCCAGACAAAAAGACAAAGGGAATAAACCCCAGGAGAGCTGATTCCCCTCTCCCAGGCACAACCCTCTCGCTCTGACCGGTGCCCAGGATCTCCTCCAGCAGCACGAGCAGAGGTGGCCCAGCACTGCGGCGCCCGGGTTATTTCGGGTCCCAGACACAGCAGGGCTGATCCTACCACATCGCACGGATGCAGCAACGTCCTTGGAGCGAGGCACAAGCTCCTGGCATCCCCAAAGTCTCCTTGAATATTTATTTGGCCCAACGACAGCAAGAAACAGTTGGTCAGACTTATCCTGGTGCTAACTGGAGACATTTTTTATCATTACAGCTCCGTCCTGGTCAGCAGCCCCCACCCCAGGTCGTGGTCACCCACCGGGAAAATCCAAGACATGCAGAGACATCATCACAGCTTGCAAAAAAGGGGGCATGGGGGACCCTGTGGCACCCTGGCCACCCCACAGCAGCCGCTCCCCCCATGGGAGACACAGCCCCTGGGCGCAGCATCCCGTGGCCATGGCCCTGCTCCAAATGGACTCTCGTCCCGCCGCTGATTTGTGACTGCCTGCAGACCTCGGCCCGCCGTGCCAGGAGGTAAATCATTACAAGTTTTTGTGCTTTCAGCAAAAATGAGAAAGGAAAGAAAGAAGGAATAATAATAATAATAAAAAATCCTCCTGCCCCCCAGCAAGGTAATAAATGGCTGTGGAGCTGTGACTGAAGCCGCACTGCGAGGGACGCAAAGGGCACCCGGCACCCGTTATCGATGCACTGCAACACGGGGAGCAGGGTGAGACCCCCTGCGTGGGACGTGGGACTGCTGGTGCCACCCCACCACCAGCAAACACAGCGCCAGGGGAGCTGGCAGCGTCCTGGGTTTTAGGGAGACACTCAGCGAGAAGGTTGATGTATTCCCTCGGCTTTGGTAACGTGGAGTTATATATTACAGTGTCAGTGAAGTAAAAGGAGCGGAGTTATTCCTTCTGCAGCCCCGTGCTGGGCCACATCCCAAGTCTGGAGATCCAACAGGTTTGGATTAAAAAGCTTGTTTGCACGTAAGATTTAGTTTTAAGCAAGGTTATGGATTCAGCTGCCAGCCCAGCTAGGACCCCTGGGACCCCCAGAAAAAAGAAAAGACAAGGAATAGAGTTAGATTCCTCCCCAGACCAAGAACTACCTCAGTATTCAAGTGAAAAAAAAAAAGAAAAAGAAAAAAAAAAAAAAGACAAGTTATGCCAACGCAACTCCACTGAAAATTTTACTTAATCTGCTACCATGATTGAGCCAGATGGATAAAATTAAACCTGCTGAGGAAGAGCCACACGTGCTTTTCTTCATTTGCAACCAATATATCAACTCTGCCTTCCTGCATGGATTACGAAACGCAAATCTTCATGCTTTTGGAGCCCAGAAATAAAGAAATAATGGCATAGAATTAATATAAACATTGGGAGAAATCATGGTTCCTGTCATTTAAGGAAGAAATCTTTATACAACGTAAAAACTGGCAGGTCCATCACAGAGCTGCCAGTTAGAAAAAAAAAAATAAAAATCATTAGACAGGACCCAGGACTCCTGAGACTGATGCAAAATCATTACATTTTTATAAGTGGAGATTAAATTGCACCCTTTGATACGCGTCCCGCGCTCCTGCGCTGCGTGTCGGAGCGGCGGCAGCAGGGCCTGCGAGGGCCGGCGATGGGTAAATCCAACCTTGTGTCCGAAACGCTGGGTTAGAAGTATTCCTGTGTGTACACACGTGTGTAGGTTTATAGCAGCTCTCCAGGCCTTCCCCACCCTCCCGGCCTCACGGCGAGGTTAACGGAGACATCCCCGCCTCCCCCTCCCAGGCAACAGATCCATTATGGAAATGGAGCCTTTGACTCACCAGCCTGGACCTTTTATGCGTTTTGGCAGAGGAACGTCGTTGACTCATATCGCAAATCAAATGTTTCTCCCCGCCGAGCTCCAGCCAGGCTTTGAATGCTTTCATGAGGGTTCGGGGACACCCTGTCCCGGCCGGCTGGGCTCCGACCCAAACCCGTCCCCTCCCAATTGCATGAGCAGTGGGGAAAGCAGCAGGGGGCTCAAGTTGGCCCTGGGGATGGGTGGGCTGGGGACAGGGCTGTCCCTCTTTCCAAGTGACCTCTGCTGCGATGGGGGGAGCCCAGAGCCCCCCAGCTTTCTGCACAGGGGCAGAACCCAAGCTCTTGCCAGGACGGCTCCAACCAACTCATTTTGTCACCCTCTGCATCATTCACTTCCTTTCTAAAACATCTCTGCTGCGGTTGATATCCATAATGGAGTTTTGAGGTGCTCCGATGAAAAACAAAAATTAAAACCCAGCCAAGTGCGGGAAAATCACCGCAGAGGCGAAGTCAGGAGGTCCCGCTTCTGCCAGGACCAAAGCAGCCACCATTAGCAGCTCCTGTAGGAATATTCCAGCCCAAGGCTCTAAAAGCAAGTTAGGGACAGGAAAAAAAACCCAGCAAATTAATTTAGTAAGAGCTTAATTGGATTCTCCACAGCAGAGAGAGCTGCTGCTTCCCAGCAAATGCCCCCCGCAGCAGTCGATGAGTCAACCCACTCTCCCAGTTAGACCAGTTTGGAGGGGGGGCAGGTCTCTCCTTGGATGCCCACAGCCTAGGACATGTCCCCACAACCCCGCCAAGCCTGGCCCAGCCAAAATCCCCAGGGTGATGGACAGGGGGTGCTGCCATAGGAAATCTTGTGAGCACCAAGGCAGGCAGCCCCAAGATCCCCAAAGGCTGCAGCTGTCGGCCAGGGAGCAGGAGAGCAACTGGGAATGATGAGGAATAAAACCCAGAGCTGAAACCATTCCCTGCACCCCCCTGCCCGCGGGCCCAGGCCAAAAAAAGGGGCCATGTTTGTCTTTTGAATCTGTCACACAGCCCCAAGCAGTAGCTGCTAATCACAGCCAGGGCCCGAAGCTGCTCCCACTGCTCAGCGATGGGCAGTGGCTGAGCCCCACCAGTGTGTCCCTGCAGATGGGATTTATCGTAACCCCTGGGGCCGATGAGGCAACCGTTCCTCATCCCCGTGGCTCCCGGTCTCTCCCGGGCATCAGCAGCCCCCTCCATCATCCCCTCGGGGCTGAGACGGGCCTCTGGCCAGCCTCTCCAAGCAGGATGGCTTTGCTGCCGCGTGCTCCCCACAATTGACCCACACCGGCTACAAATAAAAAAAATCCATGGAGCAAAGCTGCGTTAAATCAATGAGCCAGTGTACCTGCTGCTAAGATAAGCACGGCTACCAGCGTCTCTTGCTCCATCATTAGTGCGGTAGGATTCTCAGAGCCAGAAAACCCGGGGAGACTCGTTAGGAGAAGCGGCACTTCTGGCTGGATTTACCACAAGTCTCTCTCCAGCCCCCGCACACCCCTTTTTCGCTGCGGGAAGCCCTGCCCTTGCTCTGATCTGGTATGCGGCATGCGGAGCCCATAAGGCTTTCAAAAATAACACGCTATTAAAAGAGTTTTAATCAGAATTCCTCCAGCCAAGACACAGCAGCCAGAGATCCTGCTGTCTTTGGCAGAAAGGAGCTTGGAGAAATCAAGCAACGATGAGAGGAAGCGATTTCAAAAAGCCCAACTGTATCTCACTCCATCAAGACGGAGCTGGAGTTTAACATATGAGGTTCCGATCCAGGATGAGAAACCCAGCTTGGCCGTAAGAAGAAATTTGGATGAAGAGATGAAGATCCAGCCGCAGTTCCCGTCTCTGCGAAACATTTTCTCTGTGATCTTGGGCAACTCAGGTAATTTCTCCATGCCTTGAGTTCCCCAGCAATCAAATAAGCTTTCGTGTCTCTTCTCTTCCGCCCTGCCTCCCTCTCTGGAGTCACGGCCATCCCAGATATTTGCAGAGCAGCATCTGGATCTCAGCTTCAGCATCGTGGAGGAAACAAGGGGTAGAAATCACCTTCGCATACAGGCAGGACAGTGTGCAAGGATCCCTTCAGAAATGATTCCTAGAGGCAGCATTTTGAGGAGAAATCCTTAGGCTTGGTGATTTCAGCTCCTCTTTGGCATCTGGGGAGCTCAGCAAGACCAGGACCCATTTTGGGGATCAGTGTCTGAGAGCAGTGGGTGCTTCAAAACCCCTCTTTCAGCCAGTATGTGTCAACGGCTTTGCGTACAACACGGCAACGCGCTTGACTTTGGGGTGTCCCCATGCAAAGGCAGTTTTGGCAAGATCAGCTTCCAATGCATTGGCTTTCGGATAGATCCTAGACCAAAGTATGGCCTTGGTTTCTTGTCTGAAATCCAGTTTTGCTTATTGTGGTGTGCATATCTACCCATTTTGAGAAAAATGAGACCTGGGATGTCTCCAGGAGGCCACCTCCCATCACTGCCTGAACTGTTAGGACAGCCCCAACTCAGCAACACTGTAGGGATGCGTCCACTGGCCGACAGAGATTCCCAACGCTGGTCTGGTCTCACAGTGGGCTGACTTGAGTGTGAGAAGCTGCAAGCCCAATCTGGAAGGTTTTTGCAGCGTTGGTGATTTAAAATAAATAAATAAATAAATAAATAAATAAATTGGAGTCTCACCTGTGTTGTGTGTGGATTCTCCAGGGTCTCATAGGGCCGTTGTGCTCAGATGTGGCACCAAGCACAGCTGGGACAGTGGGAGAAGTGGCCTGTCCAGAGGAGCTGGTGCAAGTCCTCGACAGCAGCGCTGAAGATTTTTGTGCTCCTCAGGCACCCTTGACCCTGCAGGAACAGAAAAAATGAGTGTAAAATGAAATCCGAGCCACGGGCGGACACTTCGCAGTGAAGAACAGCAGGGTGACCTAGCCCCCAGGGAAGAGGGCATTTCAGGGGTGTTTTTAAAATCGTATTTTGAAAGTTAAGTTTTTTTTTTAACTGCCCTCTGGCTGCGTGCAGTTAATTTGCCAGAGCAGGCTGAGATCTTGTGTTACTGAGGTAGACATGAGAGCATCCCGTCCGTGGTGGCCCTGGGTGGATGGGAGGAGCAGAAGGTGAGGGGTCATCAAAAGCCAGTCCAGACCCTGGAGAAATATTTGGGAGTTGAGACCTGGAGCACACGGCAGCCCGAGTGCGTTCACTTCAAAAATAAAACAGATGGTTTATAGCCGAGAGAAACAGGCAACGAACGAACAGATGCGTTGGAAAAAGCCAACAAAAGGCAGACATTTGGGATTGCTTGAATAACCTTAAAATACACTTTGGGTTTTTTTAATTCATAAATTGCTATGAATTGGGCTTTTTTTTTCTCAATGTCCAGAAGTCCTGAAGTTGCGATGACTCTGGCTATTCCCATCCCAAATGGGGAGCGGGCTCTCCCACTATCTCCTCCTTGCCTTGCGGGGTAAAGGGGGTCTAGCTCTCATTTTCCACCCACTGCAAAAATCCCTTCCCACGCACGCCTCCAGGCTGCCACAGCCCAGTCCTCCCAGTTTAGCAGCACCAAGCCCCAGTGCAGCCACCAGCACAAGGTTTTCCTGGATGGACATCGTGATTCTACGACATCATCTCCAGAAGGCTCCTGCCCATCGCTACGTGGAAACGTGCTGTCACGGCCTCAGATTTAATTAAAATAAAATATCCCATACCAACAGGAGCCTCGTTGTCTTTCAGGGTTGCCTCAATAATTATAAAATAAATTGCATTTCTATTGCGCCTTTCATCCTCGGATCTCAAAGTGTTTTACAAGCGTTAATTAATTTAGCTTTCAAATAGCCTTTCCCTCTGATGTCCTATAAAAATTTAATAAACAGGTAGCGGGAGAAGCGGGAACCTGCTCTGGGGCCCACGGCAGGTCAGCAGCAGCCTCGGAGGGAAAACTCTCCAACACCAGAGCCTTCAAGGCGTGAGGGTATCAAAGAGGAGGAAAAAAAAGCTGTGAAATAGAGATGTGACCACCGCAGCGTCCGGTCCCACTTTGGGACCCCGGAGCCGCATCCTGGTGTGTGGAATGGCTGCTGGGGAAGGGAAAGCCCAGGCTGGGAGTGTCAGGAGCTGTTGAGGCACATGACATATTGAGGAAATTAAAACACATTTAGGGAAATCTCCAAATAGAGAGTTTTTTTTTCTTTTTTATTTTTTTTTTCCTTAGCTTTAAAGAATAACACTGACTGTCTCAAGCTGCGGTAATGTATTCAGGCAACACAACTGAGTCAGAGCTAATTGAATTTAAAAGCAGGTATTACATCTGTGCCTTCGGAGTGAGCACATCCTGAAAATCACTTCAGTGATGAAGTGTTTTACCCAACTACTATTTAATCTTTTTACACAGAAAGCAGAATTAACCCCGCTGCGCAGCCTTCATTAAGGAAGCCAAATGAAGTTACCTGGTGAGGCTCCAATGTGCTGCAAGTGGCAAAACTTCAGCTGAAGTTTCTTCAGTCCAAAGGGACTTTTTTTTTTTTTTTTTTTTTTTTTTTTTTTTT
>WHYT01015066.1:302558-317867 GCA_009806455.1 Tetrax tetrax | reverse complement strand
CAAGGACGTTTTTAGGGTTGTTTGTACTGGTGGTGGAGGATGGGGACGAGGTAGTGTAGGTCTTGAGCATCTCTGGTCTTGATGCCATCCCGTGGGCATGAGGATGGCCCTGGGGGGCTGGGGTGGCAGAGGCACTGGTCAGGAGCCAGCAGTGGGCAGCGTTTTTGTCTGCTGATGTGCCCACATTCGACTGGAAGCACTGCTCCATGTCAGAGGCCAGTGAGATGGTCCAGATGTTTCCTCCCTGCTCCATCTATGGCGGAGCCATCCGCAGTGATCGATCTCATTACTTCATCCATGTGAGGAATGGCCCAGGGTGGGATGGGGAGGCTGTTGGCAGTGATGGACAACCCTGCTGCTGATGGAGAGCTTGGCTGGGCACAGCGAAGGAGGTCACAGCTCTTCCATGGCCAGACGTGACACGGATGCGGTGAGTGGCCAAGAGGATACGAGAAAAGCAAAGTCACCGAGAACTTCTGCCTGAGAGCGTTTCCTCTTCTCCGGTGAAGAGACTCACTGGAGAGGTTTGAGGGGTGTCTGGTTTGAAATCCTTCTTGCTGGGGTGGCCAGGAGCCCTGTCCCTCATGGTCCTGCTCTCCTCTAGTCCCAGCCAAGAAGAAAACCCAGATTTTGCTCAGCCATCAAACGCTGAGAGCCAAGGTGGCATTCTCACCACACCTCAAAACCCAACGAGACTTAGTAAGCACGGGCACTAAAATCCATCCTCCGGTGCCCCCAGCCCAGACCGCAGCTCCTCTCCCACCTCCGCGCCCCTCCAGCCCCTCCGTCCCCATCACTGCTCTGGCCTGACCCTGCGCCCCAGCTCATCCACGTTTCCAAGCAAGCCGGCCAGCTGTGAAGTGGGAAAAGCTTTTACAGCTCATGGAATTAGGCAACATGAGGGGGTTTCGATAGGTTTTGGAATAAATTGCCCATGAAAGTCCCAGGGAAAACCTACCTGAGGAAAAAAAAGGGAGAAAGAGGGCGAGACAGTGATCTGCCTAGGAAGGAGAGCAGAGGAGAGATGGGGAAGCGACTGCCTGATTGTTCCATAAGCACCTCTTAAAAGCAAACACAATAGACACAAGCAGTTTTTAAAATGACAGACAATACAATGGGAGATAATATATTTAAAACCCATATCAGTTGTTAACAGACCATAAAAACACCGGTGCATTAATCTATGCTGTCTGTCACAGACTCACGAAGCAGCTGTGTTATTTTATAGTTTCATTCCTGCGGGCTTCTCTGACACTTCCACAAATACATCTCAATTTATTTGGATAAGAACAAATAGAAATATTGAATTCTTCTTCCTCTGCTTCTGCTGCTTTTTAATTTTTTTTTCCCCAGCCCCAACAACTTGCGGAAGGCACGCGGTACAGCTTTGTCCGTGTATTTTTATCCGCCAAAGTGGTTGTTTTAGGAGAAGGGCACCGTGCAGATGCTCGCCTCGTCCCTTGCTTTGGGCTTTCCGAGCTCCGTTTGTGCCGTCGCCGTGAGCGGGACGCAGGCTGGGCCCCGCAGCGCCCCTGGGTCCAGTCCCGACCAGAACAGTGGTGGGAAGCAGGCTTCCCCGCTCTCCCCATCCCGCGTCGCTTCGGGACCCTCGGCCAAGCGGTTCATAAACACCGAAGCAGGACGTGATTCCTGCCTTAGCACGCGTCCAGCTTCCACCTTTGCTCGCAGAGCTCTGTCCCCATCTCCACCTTCACCCTCCTTCCCTGCCAGGCGGGACCAGCCTGTCCCTAAATCTCATCCAAAATCCCCTTGCCTTCGCTCCCTATTTGCCTTCCTTTCTAAAGAGGGTGGAGAGGGAGAAATAATGTTCTCCTTTGCTCCCGAGGAACATAATGCATGGAGGAGGTGTTTGCCCAAAGCCATCGTTTTGTTTTCCCTCTAAATTTGCCCTCAACTTTCTGAAGCACCAATTTTATGATCACGGATACAAAGGCATCCAACTCTGCTGATGGCTGGGATGGCGGCTGCGTTCCGCGTGCAGGAGGGGTCCCAGCAGGGCAGCTCCCGGGGGCTCCGTGGACCTACGGGCACCCCCAAACGCGCCGGTGATGCTCTCACCCCTTTCCCCACACGCCGGCACAGCCCGGGAGCAAAGTTTTTCTCCCTGCGTTTCCTGACTTGGAAACAGAGCCGGAGTGATGTGGTGGGGCCGGAGCGGGCTGGATCGTGATGGATGAGTTGCAGCCCGAGAGTCGCTCCCAGAGAGACTTAAAACTCCTGTTAAAAAAAAAAAAAAAAGAATAAAAACTAGAGAAGAACGCAGCCGAGATCAGATAACAGGTAAGCAGCACGTACCAAATCTCGCTCCGGAGGGCTGGGAATGGTGAGATCTTTACGAATGATTGAAGAGAAACAGCCCAAACCACCAACGGGGTGGAAGAAGCCAACCACATTTTGGGGCAGAAATGAACCTTTTGGTGATGGAGCTGCGGAGCTCCACGTCGCTGCGGCAGGCGGCTGCATGAATGTTAAATGCTCATCAAATGTACAAATATAACGAGGAGTGGGAGGAGGGCAGGGGGAGCAAAGCCGTCGGGTCTGGGCCAGCAGCCAGGCGTTTGCGTCGGCCCCGTGCGGCTCCCCGAGCTCTCTCCGCGGGCACAGGGACTCAGGGCTGGCTTTTGAGCAAGGAAACTAGATTTTCTTCTTTATTATTTCCCCTCTCCTCACCCCCAGCAAGGGAATTTTCTTCTCCCAGATCTCCCATCCCAGTCCAGAGCCGAACATTTAAAGGGAAATAGTGGGAAATGGAGACTTTGCAAAGGTTTGGGAGCCAGGCCAAGGGGAAAGGGCAGTACTGGCTGAGGATTTTGGTAAAATTGGATATTTCCGTCATTTTGAAAGGGTTCCTGTCTTTTACGCCACTTTGCACATGAATTTGTTCTTGACTTAAGCCAGAGGAATGGAGAGTTTTTCTTTCTGAACACCAGAAAGGAAGTTTTGCTCATTTCGGGCTGGTTTTGTCCGTCAAAACCAAATGTGCGATGCAGGAAACAGGCAGAAATCAGGTGCATCCAGTGGAAAATTTCAGCGTTAACATGAAAAATACTTCTGCAAATGGAAAAAAACAGCTGCCAGTCTCTTCCACAGTGATGCTGGCTCCCTCTGGCAGACGCAAGTGGGCCCAATCCTCTGTCCTGGACTGGGCACAGCATGGTAGAACAGGGATGCAGAAGCCATTTTGAGCCCCATTTTAGCCCTGTTTTGGCCCCATTTTGGCCCCGTTTTGGCCCTAGACAGAGGCGTGATGCTCGAGGGGTGGCAACACCGCTCAGCCGTGTGCTCCAGCCCGCCCACGCGTGTGGGCAGGACACGTCTCCCCATGGTGCCATCCTCCCAGAGCATTAGAAGAAAACAATTACTATGCAAATCTTAATGAATCAAGGCCGCAGCCCACAACTGGGAACATAAATATCAAAGCATGGGTTTCGATTGAAGGCAGAGGAAGAAGTCTAATTAATTCCATCACGAATGGCCGCCCCACTCCGACCGAGAGCCGGGCTGAGTCTCACTGATGTATGGATGCAGCTTGGACACGCAGTGCCCCGCACTGGGCTCAGGGTGCTGGACCCCATCCCGTTCAGGCATCACCCCCCGGAAGGGTACGGCTCTGTGTATCTGGACCTTGGCTCTGGGCTCAGAATTAAAAGGTTATTTGAGACTTTGCCAATTGCTTTTGATCTGGTGATGAAAGACGATGATAAATCTTAAGAGACCCAAATTAATAGAGAGGAAATTGATTTTGTAACGTGTGGACTTGTTTTATTAGACTCCTGCAGGCTGGGCGAGATTGGGAAGGCAGCAGTGTTCGGCTGGGTAATGGCACCAGCACGTCCCCGCCGGCCCCGTTCACGTGAGCAGCGTCGCAGCCCCCCACGTGCCCGCCTTGAGAGGTGCAGGCAAAATAATCTCACTGCGCGCTCCTCCGACCCGGAGCGTGACCTGCCATCTGCTGGGATCCGAACTGTTGGGGTGACGGCTTTGCCCATAGAGCCAAAGGACAGGGCACTCACACCTGTTTATTAATTATAATGACTTGGTATTGTTCATCAAGAGCTGGAATTTATTTATCAGGTGGATGTGGAATGCCATGCGGCACTGGGGTTCGGTTTCGTTCCGCGAGATGGCTGTGGGGCTCAGGAATTAGGAACGCCTCTGTGCGTTGGGCGGGAAAGAGAAGTAGGTATCCTGCTAACGCCAGGAGAGAGGAGCAAAATTGAGACACACGGCGCATGCCCGCTCCGCTCGAGAGGAGTAAATAGCCGTACATATTATTATTGCAATATAATTTGAGCAAAGTGTTTTCCTAGGATCTAGAGCGTTTGCTGTAGTTAATTGAGATCCTGAAGTTCAGTGCCTTTCATTATAGCGAAGCTCTGGAGCGGAATACTCTCAGCTAATGATCGGAGCAAGATGGAAAGGGCATTTACCGGAGCCGCACAGCGTGGCTCGGAGATGGGAGCTGTTGACAAACACACTCCGGCTCCCACGCCGGGGTGGCACATCCGAACTCACGGGGCGGGTGAGCGCTGCGGCCTTGCAAACGGGGCTTTGCTCCCCAGGCCTGTGCTCTGCGCGAGGATGCTGGTCCCCATGAGCCCATCCTCCTGGGAAGGAGCGGGACTGTCCCCTCCAGGCTCCCCTGGCTTCCCCAGCCGCCCTTTCCAGCTCCTTCTCTCTGCCCTTCTCCATCCCAACTCATCGGGATGGAGACGCCGGGAGCAGTTATCCTAACAACCCCCACCCTGCTGGAAGAATCATTTCTGCAAGTCCAGAAGGAAATGGTAGAAAAGTAATCATGGAGCTTGGTACTGGGCCAAACCAGGGGACGGCGGCCCGGTGAGCGTGCTGGTGGCAGCGCCGGTTGAGGCCATGTCACCATCCCGGCCTGAACCCCAGCAGAGCCAGATGTCTCAGACATCCTCACGTCAGGGAGGAAAACCCCCTGCCACCGCGCCGGGGTGACAGCCGGGTCCCGCCGCTGGCGGGAGGCACCAGGCCCTGGCTCTCGGCGTACCCTCGTGCACCGTTCTCACGCCGATCCCCACCCGTGCCATGCGAAGCATCCATCACGGCACGAACCGCTGCGGCGGATCAGCAAAGCACAAAGCAGGGGCTCAGCTTACGCCGTGGGAGCGATGCTGCCTGCACCCCTCGCCTCTTCCCGACGCAGAGGTGGTATTTTATCACCTGCCGCGTGGCGAAGCCACCAAATGCCAGGGCCTTGGGGGGTCCTCCCCCACCCGCTCCCCAAAAAGACTCCCCTGGGCACCGTAAGCCCTCAATCATTTTGATGCGCACCCCTCGGCGCCTGTCACCCGTCCCGCTCCACCTGCGCACAGCAGGCTTCGCTTTTCATTAGAAATAAAAATAACCCTTGTCAGAAGGTGGGTTGGTGGTTTTTTTTCCCCATGGTTGAACGCGGAGCCGGCAGATGAGTGTTGGCTGAGCCGGGGCCCCCTGGCAAGGCTGGAAGCCGGAGAATTTCTCTGGAGTTTTTCTAGGTTTAGCGAGGCGGAAAATAGACAAGGAGAACACAAAAGCAAAGGCCGTCACTCAGGGTAACTTTATCTCAAATTAATCCTGCCAAAACGTGGCGGGGAGGGAAAGGCTGGAAAGCGGGAAGGGAAAAATAAAATCAAAGGTAATATGGAGAAAATCCTAACAAAGCGTGGCTTTTCCCGTGGCCAGGGTGTCCGGCCAGGGTGTCCGGCAGCTCCATTTCAAAGTACAGGTACGGGATCGCTGCCGCGGCTCCCAGGGTCTGGAATTTCTCCCTCCTGGAGAAACAGGGCCCCGGTGCTGCCCGGCTCACGGCACCTGCCAGGGATGCACCAGCAAATTCCAGGCTTTGACCAGCATGAGGGCGATTTCAGCTTCTTTTTCGGAAGGCTGGGCGGGAAGGAGGGCCAGCCCCAGAAACCCCGGTGCGGTGCAAGACAGGGAAGGGGACGAGAACGGCCCCGCGGGAGCGTGGAGCTGCGGCTACCTGAGAATTTGGGAGCGCGCGAGGGACCTGGCCCTGCTTCTTGTCCCCTGGAAATTAAATTTAAGAGAGAAACGGCCAGGGGTGCCCCTGCACCGCATTCCCTACCCAGCCCCCAGCAATCACCGGGTCCTCTCCTCCTTTTGCCATTGCTCCGTTTTCCACCGTGTTTTATTTTATTTATTTCCCCTCTCAGCTGCTTCCAAGAACCTTCGTCAGGTTGCTATAGCACCTCCCGTGCCAGAAACGCCCTCGCTGCCTACAAATCTGCCCGATTTCAGCCCAAAAAAGGCCGGGTGTCCACAGCCCGTGCCCACCCACCCCGGAGTCGGGGTGCAGCTGTGTAGCTCCGGTGCCATCACCCCTCTCTCCCTGATCCCTGTTTCTAGCCAAATAGGTTCTCACTGGAACGAAAACCCCCTCCTTGCTGCTGGAAAAGCAAACCTACGGATCTGCCTGGGGTTGGGCAAGGACTTATTTTAAGCTGGATCTGCTCTAAGATGGTGCTGGTCCCAGGGGAAGCGAAGAGGAGTGAGTGCATTTACATGAGGGGCAGCACACGCATCGCCCATCCGGCGCGGGTCAGGTGGCGGGGGGGTGGAGGGGTGCGGGGGCACATCTGGCAGAGTGGCGCCGCTCAGCCCTAACACATCTGGACAGGCTCTGACAGCTCATCGGGCAGGGGCTCTGCAGCACTGACCCCGCCGGTGCAGCGAGGCAAAGCTCAGCTGGAAAAAAAAAAAAGGCAAATCCCAGGGCACGTGGCAGGGAGGGCTCTGGTCCGGCTCCCCGATCCCGGTCCAGCTGGGTGACCCCGGAGACGAGGCGGGATGTGCGCCCGTCTCCCTGAGCACCCTGTGCGTTCGGCGGCGGGCTGTAACCACGCGCTCGATAAACACGGACGAGCTGCCCAGGTACTGGGCCAAACGGCCAACGCGCCGTCGCTCCTGGAGCGCCTGGCACGTCCGTAGGAAAATCAGCCAAGCCACTCGGCAAGCAGCCGGGTGGCAACCTGAAGCTGGAAAAGGGGCGTAAAACTCGAAACATTTCCAGCCGTCCACCCTCTGGAACCCTTTTACACGATGAGCGATGAGCAGGAGCTGCGCGTCGGGGCGAAGCGGGACTGCTCGTACCCAACACGGGGTGCACACAGCCGCCACGTGCTGCTGCCCCATTTGGGAGAGAGGAAAAACCAGTGAAACCTCATAGGTGCCCAGTACACACCAGTGACAGCCTCATGTACGCCTGTGACAGCACGCAGTGTGTTGGTGTGACTGGTACCCGAAGGGATGCCACGAACACGGACAGCACATCCCCGTGTCGGTGGGTGCAGAGGTGCTGCATGCGTGGCTGTGGCGTGTAGCTGCATGCCATCGCGTGTGCCGGTCCGTGCTGTGCAGTGGTGCCCGACGGTCGGGGCTGGCGTGTCCCGGCGAGCCCCCGCGGTGCTTCCGTCGAGGTTATCTGCAGGTCACTTCCCAGTGCTTGCGGAGAAGACAGACTTTTTTTTCCTGCCCAGTGACCAGGCTGAACTTCCCAAGCTGTTTGAGCGCCTGTGAGTGAAAACTCCAGCTCACTAATTAAGCCCAGAAAATTAGAAACCGGTTTAAATATAGCTGCCCAATGAGACCGCAAAACAAAAAGAAAACATCCTTCCCGACTGCCTGGCCTGCCCACCCATCCATGCTGGCACGCCAATAAAAGCCAGAAATTCCCACTTAAACTCCACTTCCCCCGTGTGCGAGCGGAGCTGCGGGGACTTGCGCGGGGGAGAGATTCAATTAGAAAATGAGCTGTTAGCAAAGAGGCTGGCCCAGTCTCCCGTCCTGCGCATCCCCGGGACGCGGGAGCTTCCTCCGGGGTGGGGAAGCCTCGGCTCTGCCGTGTGGCGTGCACCTGTCTGTGGGGCCCGGAGGGAAGGAGGGAAGGAAGGGAGGGAGGGAGGAAGGAAGGAAGGAAGGAGGGAAGGAAGGAAGGAAGGAAGGAAGGAAGGAAGGAAGGAAGGAAGGAAGGAAGGAAGGAAGGAAGGAAGATAAATTTTTCTCTTCCTCCTCAAGGGCAGGCAGGGCACTAAACCTCGTTTGCTCAGCGCAGAGATCGCCAGTCCCATGCAGCACATCTCATTTAGCCCGAGCAGACTGTTTCCTATTTTATATTCTGCATAATTTAACCCCGTCCAAACAAAAGCTGCTCTCGCTGTCTGACGCACAGCAATTCCCCAACACGCTCGCACACCCCAGTGGGGCACAGACCTGCAAAGCGCCATCCTGGGCGCCAGGTCCAGGTTTTTTGACTCGTAGGATCATGCTGGAGGGGTTCTTGCCCTGTTAGGTCCCACCAGACATACGCACATGCACACATCTGTATTTCAGGCATCATTTTCCATTTCCTTCTGAAGGACTTCTCCGTAAAGAGGGACCGGCTTCACCAGGGAGCTTTGCTGGAGCAGCAGCCCTGGAGACGGTGAGGGTGAAGTGTCACTGCTCGTGCCCACGGATGCTCTCAGCCAGCTGTTGCCTCTCCGGAGGTGACGCTGCCCTGGCCTCGCTGCCTGAGCCTGGTGCCGCACACGAGCTTTTCCTCCCGATGCCTCTCACCACAACTCCCACGCTCGCTCTGGTCCCTGCTTCGGTCCCTCCAGCTTGCGGCCGCTCCCCGGTGTCAGCGGAAAGGGTGCCGGCGCTGGGAGGGCAGTGGCTGATCGCCATCCCGTTGCCATTTTCCTGCAGCGGGGCTGGCGCTGGCGCACGGGTGCAGCACCCAACAATGGGTGCCAGCTGGCGCGGCTGCAAGCAGAGAGCTGAAACGGCAGGATCTCTCCTGCTGCGCTGGCTCTCAGCAAACTGCAGACTTTGCCTTCTGCAGGAAGCAAAGCTGTGAACCCAATGGACACCCAGAGATGGCAAAGCCAGCGAAGCAGCCAGGATGAGGGGCCACACGCGGGTACCCCGCATGCCGACGTCTCCCTGCTCCTGGGATACAGGCTGCTGTGGTGATGGGGGCTGTAGCACCATCGGCCATCATTCCCCAGCAGAAGAAAGCAGGGTGGCAGGTTAACCACAGCCCTCAGGCCAGATCCTGTGCAGCACCGGTGAGGAGAGCAGAGAGGGATTCCCTCTCCTCCCCGTGTCCCTCCGGCTCAGCAGCTGCGGGTCGCGTGCCATGATGTTCTGCCACGGCCCGTTGGAGTTTACGAGCCCGTTTGTCCCTTCCGCCTTCCCCTCCTTTTAGCTTCCAGGGTCCATGAGGACAAAACCAAAAGTGGAGATGGGCTGAGCGACACCCAAAAACACAGCCCCGCGGGCATGAGGGGGCCCGAGTGCTGAGGCCGGCGTGAGTCAGCTTCCAGGTGACAGCAATGCTTGCGTGTCTCAATTAGCAGTGGCTCCCGGAGAAGGTGAAATGACTAATGGCTAATCTCACTGTGCTATTCTGAATGGTTTTGTTCTCATTTCATTCAGACAAAATGCCTCTGCTGCCTGCTCGGGCCGGGGAGGAGCGATTACGGCAACGGCGGAAGCAGCCACGTGCGTGGCTCCCGCTCGCGCTGCGTGGCCCAGAGGGGTTTTTTGTGGTCGGCAACTCCATGGGGTGACCCCAAGTCTGGGGGAGGTGGGACAGGGTGGCCGGTGCTGAGCTTTGGGGTGCAGAGAGGAAAGCGACACAGGGCTGACTGGGGTCCCTCTGCGCCGGGCTGGGAAGCTGCGTACGGCACGGGAGCAAACTTTGGGATGGGCCACCTCCTAGCCAGCCCCTGTGCCAGCACTCACCCGCTTTTCCCACTGCAAAAGGGAAAATTCACCCATAGTGAGGAGGGGAAATTCCTTCTGTTGCTTCTCCCCTCCTCCCTTGTTCCTCCCACGGGGTCCAGCCAGGGTTTGGGAAGTCACGGCACGGTGTGGCGTCAGCTTTGGCTCGTGGTGGGGAAAGCCAAACCCCAGCGTGGGGGTGAGTTTGGACCTTGCATACGGAGTGGGTTACGTTCACAGCGAGGCTGTTTGCAGCATCCCACGCAGCTTTTCCTTATTTAGCCCCTTCCATATTTATCCTCTTCCCACACCAGACCCCAGCTCAAGGCAGCTCAGCTTGCCCTGCCAAGCAGCTGAGCTGGAAATGTCCCTCCTGGAAATGATACCGGAAGACCGGCCGCCGGCTTGTTTCCCAACAGAGTCACCATCGGCTCCGGGCGCAGGGATGCTGCCGCCTTCATCCCGAGCGCTTGCACCGAGCCGGGCTGGAGCACAAAGAGCCGTTTGCGAGCTCGGAAGTGAAAAAGATTCATCAAGATTTTATAGCTGTGGCTCTGCAGTTACGAAATACCAAACGCCTCTGCCCTTTACCTTCCTGCAACACCAACGACTTTGGTGCAATAGAGAGCAAACCCCAGCCTGCCGTTTTTCACTGCAAAGACAGGATTCAGCCCAGAAATGTTCTTGATGAAGCAAAGTACCAATGACACAGCTGAAAAACATCAGCGGAGCAAAGAGCAGTGAAAACTTCCCTGGGCTTCCATATGGCATCGCTCCATCTTGGAGCGCGTTATCGTGATGTTTCAGCCAGCTCTAGCTGCTCTCTGCGTTATCCGACGCGGGGAAAATGTTGATGCACAGGACTCCGGCACAGACTCCTGGCTTTTCTCTCCCGTCGGTGCGTGCCGCATTTGTATTCTCCCCAGCGCTGCGACGTTTTCAAAATGTTTTGTTAAGTTAATTTGTATCCGCAGCCACTTGTGAATTTTTCAGATTATTTGATCTGTAACTGAACTAACACGAAGAGTAACTATTGTTCTGCAGGAGCAGACGGTGCCAACGCGTGTCTTACGTGTTTGACGCGCGCCCGTCTTCTGACCCCAAATGAGGTCCCCAGGCACCAGCAATGCTGCTGGGAACCAGTCTGCGGATGGCGCTGGGTGCATCCCTGCACCGCTGCAGCCTGTGTTCCTGCTCTGCAGCCCCCGGGCACCATCACACCCCAAAACCCCGTGCTGGAAGGCGTTCGCTCCCACTGCGCATTACCCCCCGTCACACACCGCGCCTCACCCGTGCTCCTGCGGCTTTTCCAGGTATCTCGTTTTCCAGGGAGCCTCTGAGCAGGGGCAGCTCTGCTCGGGCCTCGGTGTGGGGCTGAGCCTCGCAGCGCACCCCCCA
The DNA here is from genome assembly GCA_009806455.1 of Tetrax tetrax. Taxonomy (NCBI): domain Eukaryota; kingdom Metazoa; phylum Chordata; class Aves; order Otidiformes; family Otididae; genus Tetrax; species Tetrax tetrax. The sequence goes on along the minus strand of WHYT01015066.1, from coordinate 306,713 downwards.
GCAATGTTTGCTTCACACGGGGCAGGGTTTTTGGTTTTCCTCACCGACCTGGGCAGCTCCGTTGCATCTGGGCAGCGCAGTGGCCAAGGCTGTGGCCAGCGTGCAGCCCTGCTGCGGTCCCCTCATCGCTGTGATTATCAGGGAATTTATTCCTCTCTGGTTTTCTCTGAAAAAAAAAAACATGTTAAGGACTTGGGAGCAAGGAGAGAGCACAAAGCTGGAGCAAAACTTCCTGAGCCCGGGTTTACCCCTTCCTACTGCTCCGTCAGCCCCGTGTCCCGGCACCGCTGCCGCACAGGAACCGGGCTCTGGTGGGAGAAGGGCAATGGAGGGCCACGCTTTGAGTTCGATCAGGAGATGAGCTTCTACCGCAGGAAGAGCCCGGGATGAGGATTTGGGGAGGGATATCTCAGCTGCTGCTGAGACCTTCCCCAGCAGGGCGTAAGGCAGAGTCTGGAAATGGGGGAGCTGGCTGCTCCCCGCGGCTGACCTGCCAGAATCCTCCGGTGAGCAGCGCAACCACTGAGCTGCTCTGCTTGGAAGAAAAATGGAAATGACACAGAAAATTTGATGAAATTGCAGAATCCGCTATCCCCTAGCCCGTCTACCCGAGGCAGCAGGTACCTGCGCCTTCGGCGTCTGCCAGAAGCGGTAGGGCGACGGCCGCCCTCGGCTCGGGGTCGCGTGCGGGCTCCTCTCCCGGCGGATGGGGCTGAGGGATCAGCACCTGCCCTTCCATCCATCGTGCCCCACGCTTGTTCTTTAACTTGTTCTTTACTCTAATTTAAGAACCGAATCCAAGTGCCATCAAGGGGGAGATCAATAGCTTCTTTCACAACCCGCCAGTGACCATGTCTGAGCAGGGCAGCCGCGGCTGCTGGAGCAGATCCGCCTTCCACCCAGCTTTTGGATGAGTTCAAATCCAAGGGAAACAAAAATGGGTTGGGAAAGAAGTTGGGAGCAAAGTCTGCTCCAGCACAACCCCCAGGTGTCAGGGTCAAACCCAAACTCTTGATTCCCTGAGGTGATGCCTCTGGATGTGGGTGCTGGGTTACAGGATGAAGGATGCTCCAGCCCTCAAAGAGCCTCGGAGGCCCCACAAAACCTGTCTGCATGGGCTGAATCACACCGTGGTGGCACAACATGACGAGAAGACGGCGTTAAATGCGACTATTTAGCCCTGTCACCACCCCCCGCCGGGCTCGTGAGAAGACATCATCCGCTTTAGCAAACCGACCGATTAAAAAAAAAAAAACCCAAAAAACCAAACCAAGCGGGATTTGAGGGCACATCTCCGCAGGCGCCACGTGCACCTGAACACTCACCCGTTAGTCACGAGGACACCCAGCAAGCGCGCAGTCAGTCGCAGCTTCACGGCGAGTCAGGAGATGTTTGGTGTTTTCCTCCAAGCAAACAAAAGCAGATGATTAAGGAAGAGGCGCAGCTTGCTCGCTTTCAGGAGGAGGACAGCTTGCAAAACGCAACTCTCAGAGCTTCAATAAAACCCCAGAAAGCAAATAAACAGCCTGGCTGAGAGGAGCGTGTTCCCGGTTTCCTGAATTGGAAGCCAAATTTGGGATGCTGGTGGGGGGAGGATGGGGATTACCCACCCAAAACTGCCACCAGTGAAAATGTGGTGGGAGCGTGGATGCTGAACGGCAGAGAAACGCGTGTCGCAGCCGCGGCCTGGCTCTCCCGGCTGTAGGCGCAGCAGAAACTTGTGTGGAAACCCATTCCCAAATGGAAAGCCAAGAAGAAAGCAGCTGAGTTTCACCCTACTTCTAATTTTCTTTTTCTCGTTATTATTTCCTTTTCCAAAGCCATTTTTGCCTAAGGCAACATGTTTATGCACAACGCTTTGCTCTCTCAAAAAATAAATTTAAAAAAAAGAGAAGAACTGTTTGCAGATGGAGAAATATTCCGTCAGAAATTTCCTGGCCACCTCTCCACTTCATGCCAACGCTTCGCGTGCTTTGAAGGGGTGTAAATGACAAATTTGGCTGCCAAGATTTTACATCGTGGTGTAGCAGGATTTAATCCCCCCCCCCCCCACTTATTTCTCTCCTGGCTATAAAATATACATGGAGGCATCGATTGCTCCAGTGATCAAATCTCTCTCCCTTCAAAAATACAGCCTGTCCAGAAATGCAAGCATCCTAATTAAAAATATGTTGGGGAGTTGAATTGCAAATGAATCAATTCCTTCCGAAAAAAAAAAAAAAAAATTAAAAAAAAATCCAGCCGAGCAAGACCGGAATGGGATGGTTAATAATTGATATTTACATTTCTCCCGTGTCTGATCAAAGGATCTGATTGCATGACAAATGAGGGAATTACTGTAAAGTATTATACAGCCATTAAAACACAGATGCGGCAGATAGGACACATGGTGACGTGGTGGTGGCCACCAGGCTCTGCAGCCGTTCCGAAAGGAGCCGGGCTGGTGGGGAAAGCGGATATTTTCTGGATACGGAAGAAAATCAGCGATCGCTCCCCATCTTATGGGAGATGCCGCGGGAAAGGATGGGAAGGGGCGTCCGGGGCAGAGCCTGGGACTCTTCCAGGAGATGAGAAGGCGAGGCTGGACCCCGCAGCAGCATGGTGGGCACCTTGTAGCTGGTCCTGTGGGACATTACGGGCTCCTGCGGACTTCTGTGGAGCTCGATGGGACCATATGGGCTGCTATGGACCCTCATGGACCCTGTGGTCTCCTGTGGGTCTCTGTGGGACCCCATGGGCTGCTACGGACCCCTCTGGGCTTTTATGGACCATCTGCATCTGCATGGGCCCCTATAGACTCTTGCAGGTGTGTATGGACCCCTACAGACCACTATGGGTCTTGAGGGGCTCCTATGGACATCTAGGGACCCCTGTGGGTCTCTATGGGCTCCTGTGGACATGCTCCTATGGACCCCTGTGGGTCTCTATGGGCTCCTGTGGATCCCTGTGGATCTCTATGGTCTCCTACAGTTGGAATACCGATTTCTGACAAAGGAAAAGTAATTTTTAAATCAATTTGATGGTTCCCTACCCAATTCCAGGCACCTCTCCGTGGCAGAGGGCACGTGGCGCTGCCCCACGCCCTCGCGGCTCACGCGGCGCCGCCACCCGCAGCCGTGATGGCGGTGCTGAGAGCTGACGGCGTTTTCCCGGCGTATCCGGGAAGACGGAGCCAGTTGCATGCCCACCACTCGTTTCCAAGGCCTCTCAGGTCAACAGCAGGCGGCTCTCGCCACGCGGAAAAATGGGCCAAATCTCCAGCCCAGCAGCTCCTCGTGGCCCTCGGAAGAGAACTAAGAACATTTTCCTGCCAAATTTCCCCACAACAGCTAAAACGCGGCGTCTGGTTCCGTTTGGTGGCTGTCGGGAGGCGCGCGAGGAGATCAGGGAAAGCGCACGGAGCAGCGGTGGGGAGCAGGTGTTTGGGACGCGGAACGTGCAGGAAACGATAATAAATGCTTCCTTCTGTTACCACAATTACCTTTTTTTTTTTTTCCCCTTTCTTTTTTTTTTCTTTTTTTTTTTAATTGCCTGTTTGAAAGGTGCTTCTGTCTTAGAGCATTTATTAAATGTGGGGAACATATCGAATGTGAGGAAATTAAATATGGGGAATATTGGATATGAGGAACATATTAATACAGCAAATATGTTAAATATGGGCAAGATATTAAATATGAGGAATATATTAAGTATGGGAAATATATTGATTATAGGTGATGCTATAGGGAATATATCCAACAAGAGGAACACATGGAATATGAGCAGTATGCTGAAGGTGGAAAATATCCGATACGATGGGTATATTACATGTACGTATGTATGGAATACAGAAAATACACCAAATATAGGTGATGTATTGATTATGAGGAGTACGTTAAGTATGGGGAATATATTGATTATGAGAAAATGTGGGGAATATGTTAAATATGGGGAATACATTGGGCATGAGGAATATATTACATATGAAATGTAGCAAACGTACGGAATACACTGACGGCGTGAAACTTCCAATGCGATGAATATGTTAGAATCATAGAATCATAGAATCATAGAATGGTTAGAGTTGGAAGGGACCTTCAAAGGTCATCTAGTCCAACCCCCCTGCAAGAAGCAGGGACCTCCCTGACTAGATCAGGTTGCTCAGAGCCCCATCCA
>WHYT01015066.1:279761-299088 GCA_009806455.1 Tetrax tetrax | reverse complement strand
TATTTTGGTTGGGGTTTTTTTTTTTTCTTTGACATCAGCCTAGCAAACTGGAAATTGTCTTTTATTTTTTTTTTTTCTCCCCCCCATCCTTCAACTCGTAAACCCTCTAGACTTCTGGGTCTGTTCCAACATAATTCTCTTGGACTTAAGTATCGTTGTCTTGGTTTAGTAATTTATCGAGCTTGGCGTTCCCACTGCAATAGCTGCCTGTGCTGTCAGATTATTTGCTGCTTGTCTGAACAAACCCTTGCAGAGCCACGTGTCCTGTGCGCAGCGCCCTTTGCAGATGGCCACATCCCAGTGCGGCCCTGGCATCGTCCAAAAAAGTAATTTTCAGCCCGTGTTGCCCTCTTGACTTCACTTGATAAGGAGCTGTTTGAGAGGCATGAGTGTTTTTTTTAAACCTTTTTTTTTTTAAAGTTTGTGAAGCCTCTTGGCTCTCATCCTCCCACCAGCTCCTGAGGGCTCACGCGTGGCTCCCACACCCGCGCGCGAGCAGCACGCGCTGGGCGCAGCCACCAAGGGAGGAGGCGGAGGCGCTGCCGTGGCAGAGGAAGGGCACGGGTACGTGTGTGTCCCGCGGGGATGTCCCAGCGCGAGGAGGGAGCGTGTGTGGGTGCGAGGAGAGCGGCGTGGGCTGTACGCACAGCTGAGGCTTTTCAAGGAGGTGCAGATCTTCAGAGGCATTGAGGGCTGCTCTGCTGTGTCTCTGGAGACAAAGAGGAGGTGACGAGGGTGACGATAGCCCAGCTCGTGGGGCTGGGGACCCTCCGGGGCCCAGCTCTGGGCTTTCTCCCTACCCCTGGGACTTGCTGTCCCCATCAGGGACTTCTGTCCCCTGCCCTGGAAGAGTGAGGCTTCGCCATATCCCGATCCGGCCAGCCTGCTGCAGCCCTGGGCTCTTTGGGACTCAGCTGGGCTTGTGCATCTTGGGTTTGGAAAGCTTTGGAGATGGCCCTCGCGCAGCTCCCGGTGCAGCAGAGGAGGGTCTGGAGCCCTGCTGTGTGGACATCGCCAGCCTGTGGAGAGATGTGATTCCCAGCACTGCCCTCCTCCATGCGTCGTTACAGCTCAGGCCGTTGTGGTTTGAGTGTTGTCGTACAAACAGGATCCGTGATAACGTCTGCGCTCTAGTTCTCTGGCAACATTTGCACAATTAAGAGCTGCTCTAGATTAGAAAGCAGATCTTAGTTTGTCTAAACAAGTTTAAAACCCTATCAAATTAAACTGGGCCAGACGACTCGTATAATGTGCACACCTAAATTGGTTTAACATTTGCATGAATCAGATTAAATCAGGGCTGTGGGGTGGTTTAGGGTGGGGAAGCCCGTGGCCGTTTCTGCCCAGCTCCTGGAGGTCTCCGCTCCCGCCGCGGTGTCGGGGCTGTTTTTGCGAAGCGGCGGCTGAATCACTTGTTTACAGCCTGGTTTTCTTGGTTGTTGCGCTCTGCGGTGCTGGCTCACATCAGACCCAGGGGCTGCAGTTTGGCTGTGGCCTCGCAAGCAACCGGGATGTCCCCACCTTAGCAGGGACGTCCTAACGGAGGAGGAAACCTGGAGGTCGGGTGGCGATTTGGGAGGTGGGAGGGTGGGCGGCGTGGCTGCAGGTAGGAGATTCGGTCATGGGGAGCACAGTGCCTGGGGGGCGTCCTGCCTCTCCCACTGCCGCCCCTCTGCTTGGGTCCAGGGGCATCTCCGACGTGGCCCACAGGGACACGAAGGTGGGAATGCACCTGGTGTCCCGCTTTTGAGCGTTGAGTTTCCTCTAGGTAGCCAATTTAAGAGCACAACAGGTAGGCCGAGCTGCTCAGACTTCAGAAATGATTCGCTCTCTTTGGCGTTTGCTGCTGTGTTGCTGGAAGGCGGTGGATCTGCCCGATGGAGGGGTGAGTTGAGACACACCAATCCTAACTTCAGAAATGCCCTAACTTTACAGAGTGCTGCTTTCAGGATATTTTTCCCCCTTTCAGTTCTGTTTGTGGGCAGTCGACACGCGGTGCGGAGTTACGCGGGGTAACCACGAGCTCTGGGTGCGGAAGGCATGGGGCTGGAGGCAGACTGCTCTCGGTCTCTCTCGCTTGCAACTGCCGAGCCGGGATTGCGAGTAGCAGGGAGGAGAGGGAGGGCACGGTGTGCTGGTGTCTGCACGGCTTCTCAAAATGCAATAATCCCATCTCGGGGAAAATAGCAGCCTTGTCTGAAATCCAGCGCGGTGCTTGAGTCGCCTCTCACAATCTCTCCCTCTGAACTATTGCTGAATTGCTTTCTTCTTTGTGGTGTCCCTGTATCCAAATCGGTGCTGCTGGTAATTCCACAGATGGGTTCCTTCCTTAAAGCCTTGATCGTGCTCCCTCCATTTTGCTTTTGTGAAGACAAGAGCTGGACAGACTACCCGCTTGCTGTGCTGCAGATCCCTGGTGTGCATGCATGCAAAATCTGCAGGAATTGAGGATTCTCTTTTTTTTTTTTTTTTCAAACAAATCTTCAGCTCTGGTATAATCAAGTATTTGCTCTGGTTCCCGTGAAACGTAGATGGGTGCTGCTTCTGGCTGCACCGATCAAGGTTTCCCTCCCGCTGCTGCTTTCCTTTGTTTACCATGCGTCGCTGTCGCTCGCTGGCAGCGGCCTCGACTCTTTCCCTCCGTTGACTGCGCAGGGGAGTCGGAAGCTGAGCAGCAGTTTCCAGTCACCGCATGAAGTTCCCATCTCGCCCCCAACCGCCGCGGCTCAGGATGTGGGGAAAGCAAAGGTGATGGGCAGAGCCGCGTCCCGCCGGGAGCTCCGAGGTGGAGAGGGCAGGTGAGGGCCAAACTGTCCTTTCCTCCCCGCGGGAGGGGACGTGCCCGGGGCGGAGGGGACGGTGACGTGGAGGATTTGGTGCCAAAGCACGTGAAAGGTGTTTCTCAGGACGCCGTGGTTTCCACCGACAAATTGTTGTCCCCTGGGATTGCTCCCAGGCGTGACCTGGTTGAGCTGAACACCCTGCAAAGGGCAGAGGGACGCTCTGGAAACCCGGAGGCACGGCTGTGGGAGTGATGCGGAGGGCTGGGCGTTGTGGTGGCCACTGCATGGGATTTGCCCAGTGCAAACCAGTTAATGAACCAACTGGTGTTTCTGTCGCCCGGTCCCTGGCTTGGCGTGGCCGGTGGTGGCTCTCACCTCAACCCCGTGACGTTTTGCGCTGGACCATCACGTGCTGTGAGTTGAGCGGGAACCTCCTGCTCTCCTTCCCTTGGAGTCGCCATTTTATTTTTCTTAAACATTTATGTATAACCGTACACTAACCTATAAAAATTAGTTTAGGATGGCTGCCAAGAAAATCTCTGCAGTGCCTTGTGGGTAACTCCCTGTGAATTACCATAAAAGCTGTAGTGCCGAGGCTGCTGTGGCAGTTGTGAGGATGCCAGTCATAATGCTCTGTATTTAAAATTCAGATGAATGTGTAATGCATTCGCGTCTGGATTGCAGCAGCTCGTAGCGTTTCTGGCGTCCCTGCCCTGCACGCTGCTGCCCTCACTCTTTTTAACATCTTCTTGCGCTCTTCCAGTGTTTTGCCTGCTTGCAGAATGCAACAGGTAGCAAAACGTGGACTTGGCCGTGCTCGGAGGGAGAGTGGTTTCTGATAGCTTCCTCCCAGGAGGGATGAACCTCCTGCTTCCATTGAGCCGGCGGCAATATTTCACTGAAGGGAAAAGCCGCTCCGTAACCCTTCCCCTCTGCATCCTGCACGAACGCTGTCCTGTTTCCGAGGGCGCTCTATTTCTGGGTGTGCTGAACGCCGGGACCCGAGCTCGCTCAAGTAAATGAAACGTGGGGTTGTCCCAATGCTTGGCAGAGCCCGCGCGCGGGGGACGGCTCGCTGCCGTGCGGGGAAAGGCTGCGGCTTTCTCGCAAGCGAGTCGGTTAGCTTTGCTCTATGTATTTGGAAATACGAAGTGCTTTTCTTTTATCTGTTGCCGCTGGTTTTCCTCCGGAGCGGCGAGCCAAGGTGACTGCAGGTCTCCAAAGCGGAGCCTCGGTCGAGGAGCCGCTCAGCTCGGTGCGGGTGCTAGGCAGAAGGTGTTGCTGATCTTCTGCTGGGCATGATGGATCATTTCATTTAAATTTTCGTGAAATATAATATTCATCACAGTGTCAGTGTCCCACCTTCATTATGGCTTACCGATAAACATCTCTAATCGGAGAGTGATCTCCGTGCCCTGCCAGAAGCTGCCTGGGTTTAATAAATATGTTTTTGGAGCTGGGAGAGGATGTCTCGGGAATGTGTTCCTGCTCTCCCGCCCCTGTCTGTGCCTGGAGAATCGCTTGCCTGGCTGATAAATAAAGCAAGGAGCGAATCTGTTCTTCCCAGGCTGTACTGGTGGTATTTGTAGGGGGCTGTTCCTGTTCAGGGCTCTAAGATGGTGGTGGTTCAGATGTTGGCTGGTGTCCCTGTTAGTACCTGACAGTGGTTTTTTGCCCAGGGATTTCTGAAGGGACCCTTCCCGTGTTCTGCCTGCTCCCTGCCTGTGGCTGGGGGTTTTGGGCAGCACCCCAATGCAGCTTAACCCCCACGACTCTGGCAGCCTTTTCCACCTGCGAGGAGTAAATCCCTGCCGCTGTCCCGCCTGGATCGTGGCAGGAGGGGCTGCAGCTGCACATCGGCTCTCCTGGGGTGGCGATGGCCCCGCGTGTGGCAAGGCACGTGCTGTGCCATGTACGGTTCAGATGAGCCAATCTGCCCTTCTCCCTGCGGTGTCCAGAGCAAGGACGGGAGCAGGCAGGACCCAGCGCACGTCCTGGGAGCGGTTTGACCATCAGCAGGCTCGGCGCGATGCCGGGAAGGGCAGGCTGGTTCGGGGAGCTCGGGGGCTGAGCGGTGTGGCTGGCATCCTCCCTGGTCCCCCGGCACGCAGCACAACTACGACAGCCCCAGCTCCCCGCCTGGCACGACGGCCTCTGCGTCCCCACGTTGCCGGCAGCTGGGAAGCATCCATCAAAGTGCTGCTCATCTCTTAATTGGTTTTACTGCCGAGGAAGGGCGGCTGTTTCACGGAGAGCTCTGACTGCGGGAACTCGGCATCCGCCATCCCCATCCGGCACGGCCGGGTGGATTGGCGTGCCCTGGCTTGGCTGCTGGCCTCAGTTACCCGCTCCAAAGCGAAGGTGACATCTCCTGCGCCCGGGATGGATTTTATCATCTCCAGCAGTGAGAGATGGCGGCTGCTGGTCCCGTGTGCCACTGAGACTGCTCCGCTTCAGCGGGAAGAGTCGTTGGCTCGGCGTCCTCTGAGCCTCTTTTGGGAAAGACTCCGGAGGTTTTGGGGAAGCAGCTTCTGATCACCTCTGGGGTTTTGACCTTCAGCATCAGAACTGAAGCATTGTGAGTCCCCAGAAGCCTTGTACAGACTTCATCTCCTGGGCTGCTCTTCTGGAAAGGCTTTCCTCTCCCTGCACCTCCGCATTTGACCCAGAATAAGCTGAGTTTTCCTCTGGTTTGGGATTTCCTGTCACCTCTATTTCTCTCCGGCATCCAGACTCGGAAACTCGCAGCCCGTTTCTGTCCTGTTGCAAAACTTGTCAGGAGGAGGAAGGTCCCTCTGAACTGGGAGTCACTGGACACCGCCCGTCCGTAACGTCTGACTGCCACTCCGCAGCGCGAGCCCTGGCCCTGCTGTGAGACCCTGAGGAAGGCAACCGAGCAAGTTCCCTGCTGACTCTTCCTGGAAGCACTTGTTGCACTATGCTAATAAGAAGATTTATTATTTCCAGGAGCCCAAAGCACAGCTCGGCACCCTCAAAGGCTGAGGATTAACCTGCTGTCGTGCTCTGAGCAGAGCTGGGTGCAGGGGTAGGAGGCAGCAGCGAGGTCCAAGGATGAGCCACCGTCACGGCGTGTCCTTCCGACATTGTCCAACTTCCTCGGGGAGGGATGAGGAGGAAGCTCCGCAGCCCCTATCATGTTTCAGCGCCTCAATTTTAGCAGCCTGACCTGCAGAAGCCTGTCTGGCGCTGCGGGGTGGGAGCACCCGCGCCGTTTCTGGCCCCTGGAGCTGCTCACGGACTGCGTGCTCCGAAGGCTTTGCTGCCGGTCCCCGTAAGGGGATCTCAGTGAAGCCGTCTGGGTTCTGAGAGCGGCCACAGATCTCCCAGTGCTCTCACATCTGCTCCCGAGCTGCACGCAGCCGGGCGACAGCGTCAATACTTTATCCATTCATCCCTCTGCAAAGCAGCTTGGAAATCCCCAGGCTGAGCAGCTGCCTCTGCAGCGCGGAGGGCACCAGCGTCTCTTTGCTTCTCCTGCCGTTGGGGTGACAGCACCCATCCAGCGGCTTGGAGATGTGCTGGCCTAAAAACAGGTAGGTGCAGAAGAGGAAAAGTAGGGAGGTGAGGAGGGACTGAAGTGTTTCTTAGAAGAGAGAAAGGTGAATAAAAATATTTAATGGCCCTTGCAGCTATGCCTTCTCATCCAGACTGCCTTGGGGAGTGTGTTGTGTGGGTTGTGGGGGCTCTGGTGGGTGCCCAGTTGGGTGCTGTGGCCCTCTGGTGTGTGCTCAGCCTGGCAAGGAGCTGGATTTTGGGCTGGGTGAGGAGGGGATGAAGAGAGGAGGTGCAGTTTTTGTGCCCAGAGATGTGTTTGCAGCTGGCAGGCTGTAGGTGTGTGCACAGAACTGTGCGCGAGGACCCACCTGGGACATTGTCCCCAGTGTCCTACCTCATCCTGTGCCTTTGTTACTGGGCTGTCCCCCCGTATCCCGGACGAGTGATGTGGTCTGGGTCTCCGCTCTGCGTCTAGGGGAGCTGGGGGACAGGACTGGCGAGGTGGCGGGGCGAACAGGTCACGTATTTGGGTGCCTCCTCCAAGGCTCGCCACCCTTGAGCGCTCCGTGCTGCTGGAGTAGCCCGTGCCGAGCGTGCGCCGGTGGGATGGGAAGCTGAGGGAGAAGCGCTTCAGCTCTTGCCCAGGGCCTTTCTGCAGACCCCTTTGCAGCGGGGCAGAGCACTGTCCCCAAAGAGGTCTGTGCCCTGGCGCCGCCGCTCAGCCTGCCCAGCACGTAGGCTTGTGTTTCACTCTTAAAAACCACGCAGAGCCAGGCTGTAATTAGGCTGCGTTGTCTCGTAACTGGATCTCCCAGCCCAGCGCTTTGTTCTTGGCTTACCCTTGACTTTTTCCGATGTCTTTGAGACAGTCGTATCCCTTCTCCATGCCTCAATTCTTCATCCTCCATCCTGACTCCTGCGGGACAGGTGCTCTCGAGGCAAGGGGCTGTCTGGCAGCATCTCAGGCGGTGCTTGACCCGGAGAGCCTTGCTCTCCTCCGAGCCCTCTCAACCCTCTTGTGAGGAGTGTTTACAGGTGACTGGGTTGCGGGTTTTTCTAGGAAATATCAGAGGAGCTTGCGACGCTGGGCTCTCATTGGGCCCACAGAACACTGTGCAGCACACTTCAGTCTTCAGAATAAAATTAAAGCAAGACTTTCAATTTGGATTTTTCTTTGGAAGTCGCTTTGTTTTAAACCCATTTTTTTTCTGCTTAGTCTTTTAGGAAGGGGAAGAAACCCCATATCCTGAAATCTTGCCTGTGTAGGTAATTGCTGGACTTGGGCTTTTTTAAGTCACAAGCTGCACTGCTTTCTCAGCGCTCTCCGGCAAGGCAACGCTGAAAGTGGTGGCTTCAAATGGAGTCCTGTCTGTCCGTCCCTATCTGTCTGTACCTGGATGTCGGCTTATGTTCCGGTTGGATGCGGATAGCGGGAGTCGGAGGGTGTGGGACAGAGGTACCCTTCGGCACGCTTGTGCTTGCAATTGGCTGATGCTGTGAGCGCGTGCTTGCTTGCCGTAGAGTCTCTCAAAATGTGCTTTGGCACAACTTTGGCAAGAGCTGGGAGGCCCCATGGCGCTACCAAGCAGCCCCATTCCGGGGAAGGTTTGGGGCTCTTGGGAAAGCTTTGGGGAAGGTGGGACAAGGTGAGCTGGGAGCGCTCGGCGTGGGGGTGGACAGAGTGGGTGGCAGCAGATGTGTGCATGGGGGACGCTGCGGTGGGAGGGACGCTGGGTGCAGGACAGCCCGTGTGGCTGGGCGCTGGAGCGGGGCGTGCAGCCCCGCTGTTCAGCTCCGTGCCAGCTACCCCTCTCTGGCTGCGCCGCTCTTCCCGGCGGGGCTCCGTGCTGCGGCCGCCCCCTCCCAGGAGCGTGCGTTGAAGCTTTGGCAGAGCCCTGTGCTGTGGGAGTGGGAGCTCCCCGCTGCTGCAGGAGAGTCCAAGGCTGCATCTCGCCCCCGCGGATGCTCGCAGCGCATCTCCCACGGATGTTGTAGCACCAGGCGCGGGGCAGGTGGCCGCTGCTCAGCCAAGGGTCAACAACGATGCATCTCCCTGTTCTCTGCTCCTGGGCTCTGGCTGTTCACCGCTGCCTGGATTCGGCCCTCCTGGCAGTGCTTCTATTGATTTCTATTTTTCCACGAACACCAGAGGCAAACTGGAGCGGCATCCTTGCTGCGCGTGTTCTTGGACCCTTCCTGCTGCTGAGACCAGGAACCATCTGGGGAGTGTGGCGGGCTGGCATGAGGAGCAGCCTTTGCTCTCCTGCCTGGTACCTGCCGTGCTCTGTGATGGGGTTTGACATTTTTGGGCTCCCACCTTGCTGCATCGCGTCACCGTGCTTTGGGCATCGCAGAGAGACCGAGACTTTGGCCAGCAGTGTGACATCCCAATGACCTCCTGTGTGCAGGCTGGTGGGAGGGATGGGAGATGCTGCAGAGATGACTTTTGGACCAGCATCAGCCTTGCAACACATGCGGAGGCTCCAGCCCTGAGATAAGGCTGGGGCTGACATGCAAAAACCTGCAGCAGCTCATCTGCTCCTCAGCCTCCTGCAATTAAACATGCAACCGTAGCGGTGTCTGCAGCGAAGCTGCCGGCAGTGGGCTTGGTGGCTCCGGCCCTGGGGATGGGTGGACACCAACCGTTTTCGTTTTCAGATGGTTTCAGGACTTGCATAGCTGGGCCTTGCGCCCAGCAGTAAATTCAGCCGTGACGGGAGGTTCCCTCCCGGCTGGAGGGGTGCCCGGGAGCTGCCCCGCGTCATGACCCGGCGGGGAACGCGGCCCCGTCTCTGCCCGTGGCCTCTGTGACCGCTGTGCTGACGCAGCATTTGGGTCCCTCCTGCTTTGGAGGAAGGGTGCACCGAGCGCTGCTTGCAGGGTAACGCAGCAGAAACTCTTCCCGGCATCCCTGCTCAGAGACCCAGCTCCAGGCAGGCAGAGGTTGTGGCAAAGTGCCGTTGCATGGTTCACCGGAGCTTTCCGTGCTCCTGGTGGGATACAGCCGGGTTCTGTGGTGCCTCTGACGCTGCTGCCGTGTCCCACCCAAGTGGCAGATGCCCCGAGTGTCCCTAGGAAAAACCCTTTGGCTTTGCTCGTTGTCACTTTTACTGTTTGCAGTAAAAGGGAGCAGCGTCCCGGGGGCTACGAGGCACCCAAGAACCGGTCCCGTCTCCGCCGGGCAGAGGCAGCTGCTTGGGGCGTTGCTGGCGGGCTCCGCGCGAGCTTTGTCCTGCAGCCGGACCCTTTGGGATGCAAACTTCTGCCCTTCTCTGGGGGGGGGGGATTTGCAGCAGATTCTCTGTCCTGTTGTGGGGCAGGCGGTGGCATGGCTCTTTCACGGCTGTTGGGGTGAATCTGCTGTCATGCACGTTGATTATTTATTCTTCTGGTTGCAAAGGGTTGGCTGTGCATGGTGGCTGTGGTTTTTTAGCCCTGGGTGAGCGCAGGAGCGGAACAAACCCTCTGTCCCTTGGGATCGTTAGAGCGAGCTAGGGAAGCTCCGGGATATATGAGGGTCCCCGGGTTGAGGGGAGTGTGGTGGAAGGGGTTTGGGGGGCTGGGGAGAGCAAAAGGGGTTTGTTTGCCATCACGAGTGGGTGCTCGTGATGTGGCGATGGGTGTTAGCATCCCTCTGCTCTCTCCTGAGAGCTCGTGAGACTGGGAGCACTGGGATTGCAGCTGGGGGAGGCGTGGGCTGATGGCTCCCTTGTCCCCAGCAGTGACAACGGCCCCGTCTGCCCCGTTGCCCTTCAAGCAGAGCAGGGGTAGCTCTCGGAGAGCCTCTCCCGACCTTTCCAGCTCCGTGCCCTCAGCTGCCGCCAAGTGACACGGTGACATTTCACATCTTGAATGTCTGAGCAATTTCATAAGGAAAAAGCCAGCAGAAATGAAACGCTTTGGCTTCTTGTGTCCGACAAATTGGATTTGTTAACCTGAAGCTTCATCTGTCAGCTGGCGGGGCCCCTGTGCGGTGGGTGGCCGATGGGGTGGGAAGGAGAGGGAGAGCACGGCTGGGACGTGGGGAGGGAGTGGTGTTGGGCAGCAGTGCGTAATATTCGCTGCATTTTCAGCAGTGCGTTTGTAGAGATCTGTTTGGGAGGGACGGGTCTTTCCATCGGACACCGGACAGCTGAGCCACCGGTGCTGCAACCCAGCCTGGTGAAGGTGACAATTGCTGTTTCCAAGCCAGGAGAACGTGTTTTTTACCTCCCTCCATCAGTTAGGTGATGCTACCGTACACAGATTTACCTCAGCAAACTACAGTGGCAAAACAAGATCGACGCAGGAGCTCGTGGCCGTGTGCCGCAGCCTCTGCCACACGCACCGCAGCCCACGCCCGGGCGTGTTCGGACAGGGCAGCGCCACCTTTGCGGCCGCCGGGCCTGGCGTGCGCGCTGCCGTGCACGAGCCCGTCGTGTTTGCACAGAGCACAGGCTTCGTTTGCCGAGGGGGAGGCAGGCACCATCCCGTGCCGTAGCCTGGCGTGACTCGGCGTGCGGCGGCCGGTTGCGCAGGAATGACACACTGCGTACCACAGTATTTATGGGGGTGTGTGTGGCAGGTAGAAGACACACCCCCGGGTACCTTCGCCGTCCCCGGGGAGCGGGAGGAAGCGTGTGTGCAGGGGAAGGTAATTTCTTCTGCTTTTGGGCTCTGCTGGAGAGCTCTGGTCAGACTTAATGCGGTTTGACCCTGCTCTGGGGATGGGCAGGGGAGTCCTTTGTCCCTGGAGAACTGCAAAGCTGCTTCCCCTCCCTTTCCTTTTTTTCTAAATTAAGAAAAAAAGAAAAACAAACAAAAAAGGCTCTCCGTGAAGCAGGTGGGTGAGTGTGTGTGGGGAGAGCCAGCTCCCTGCCAAAATGTCGCAGGCGGCAGCTGCCACTGCTGTGGGCCGTTGGGGACCCTGCACCACGCGATGCCGGCAGCGCTGGAGCCGGCTGCTCTCGCTCTCTGTCCCTGCGTCCCGTTGGCCGTGGCACGTTGCTGCTGCAGCTCCCTCTATCCACGTTGTCTTCTCCAGCCTTGCCGTGCCCTGGCAGTGGTTTTGGCGTATGGCCTCAGTAGATCTGTTACTGCCCGTGTGGTCCTCGTGGCAGCGTGCAGCCTGCGTTGGGCTTGTGCAGGTCTCGCTTGGCTGCTCAGCGGGCTCCAGCGTGGGATGGCTGCAGGCTCGGAGAGACTCTCCAGTGCTGCTCGTATGGAAAACGCTTTCGGTAAACACGAAGAATGGAGATGGTGCTTAAAAAAAACCCACACGTACAAAAAGGTCATTTGTAGGGGCCTGCAGGATGGGGATATTGAAGCTGCCTTGTGTAATTTCTGCTGGATTTGTGTTACTGGAGAAAGTCCTTCCCCTGAGGGATGTCTTCACGAAGCAGAGCGGTGCGGGACATGTCCCATCTGGCGGATATCATCGCACTGGATGCTGCCTCCTGCCCGCACAGCCGTGCCAGGATGTCACCCCAGGATCCCAGCTGACAGCCTCGATGGTGTTTCCTCGGGAGGGGACGTGGACGCCTGAGCTGGTCCCAGCTCGCTGCCGACCTCAGAGGGCTCCAGGAGGGCTCAGGAACATGGCAAGCATCTTGTTTCGGCGTTGGAAGGGTGCTGGAGGACTCAGTGAGGTGCTGCAGCACTGCGAGCCGCTGCCTGCTTATGCCCCGTGGCTATACTTTTGCAAGAGAATTGTTAGAGAAGCACCTTCCAAGATTATTTGGTTCCCGATGCACAGGTTGCGGTTTTTTCTGTCCTAACGTTGCCCAGAAGATCCCCACCATCCTGCACATCAGGGACACACGGCAAAGTGCAAGGCCAGGGGCTGTGTTTGAGGCTGAGGTGCCCAAACCCTCCCTGGACTTCAAGCAGACCAAAGCTTGGGCATGGCGGGCAGCGAGTCCACCAGGAACGTGGCTGCCGGAAGATACCCAGTGGGGTGGAAAATCCCTGTATTCATTTTTCCCGTGTCCGAAGTGCCAGTGGGAGACTCGGACCTGGCTTTTTCTCAGTGCGGTGAAAGGGGCTGAACTTTCTGCCCAGGTGCTGGTGCCATGGATGCGTGTGGCACGTCCTCCCAGCTCCATCGCCTTGGTTTGAGGATTTGATGTATCCTGCTGTTCAGAAATAAATAGCTAGTTATTTTGGGCCAGGGAGGCAAACAAATCAACAGGCCAGTGATTTCTTCAATCATCCTGCATGCTGCACAGGGGAAAAATTAATAAAGTACCTGCCATCCCCAGAAGCTATTTGTTAAAGCCAACGATAATGATGGGCAAAATTGAGTTCCTGCTTACGACAGGTTCGCTCATGCTCCTGCGCTCCCTCTCCCTCTCTGAGGCATCGCCGTTCCTGACGGTGCTGTGGTGGGAAGGGAGATGTTGATCTGTGATCTGAGTCAGAGCTTTTCTGGGGTTGGGAACCGCGGCACGGGGCTATCCAGCCTCTCTGGGGACTCGCTTGTGCTCTGAGAATTTTAGGTGTTTTAGGATCCATGAGAAAACTGGATTATCCTGGAGTCGCCGTCCTGCAGTTATTGCTCATTTCTTAGTGAGTTTGGGCCTTTAGAGGCTTTTCAGGATTTTTCAGGAACTGTTCCTGGTGCGTGCCTGGTGGAAAGTGCCGCGTGTGGTGGTGGCTGTTGGAGGAAGGATGGCTGGGAGCAGGCTCCATTCCCTGCTTTGCTGCAGACCAACGGAGCCTTGCTTTTCTAGTTCGTTCTGGAACTTACTCATCTGTAAAATGGGCGCATCCTTCATCAGGCACTCAGGACCCAACCGTGAATCCACGAGGCTTTCATGTAACGCTGAACATGAGAAGACCAGGCTTTCCTTGGGCTACTCACTCAGAGAAGCAGCCAACGTTGCCCGGCTCCTCAGGGCTGTTGGCTACTCTGTGTTTGCCCTCCGGAGGTTAACCAAAAACCATTTGGTTTCTGACATTGAGAATAAAACACCGCATTGTGGGAGCATCCAGCATCTCTTGGTTGCAGAGTTAACGGTGTAGGAAGGCTGAAGGAGCGTCCTCGCCTCTGGGTCCTGTTGCTGCAGAGCAAACCGTCCTGGGCACCCAGTGTCGTATCCGCCCCTCCCCAGCCCCTGTGTTCAGTGCCACCCAAAATCCTCGTCCTGCAGCCTTGCAGCAGGGACCTTGTGCTGGAGTTTTGGGGGCTGCCATCCAGCTGTTGCCGTTGGGTCTCCCTGAAACTTTCCTCCCGGCGGACTTATTTCAGGAATATTTCTTGCCAAAGGTGGCAACGGTGCAGGACCTCACATCAAGAGAGGTGGAGGGTTTGTCTGGCTGGGAAACGGGGCTGTTTTATTTACTGGTTTAGAGCTGCATGTGTCCTGCATTTCCTCAGTGGAATACTAACTGTAAGCAGCAGGTTACACGGCAGTGAGTCTAAGAGCCAGCCCCAAATACGCTGATGTGAAGGCCAGAGGGAAAGCTGAGCAGGTGAACGCTCATTTCCCACAGCTCTAGTGGGCAGAGGTCCCTCGAGAGATGACTTGAGAAGAAAAACCTTTCTCTCTCCCCAGTTTGGGTGGTGCCCCATCCTTAACCTTGTCCACAGGAGCCCTTTTGGCATCAGGTAGGCTGGAGGTGGTGTTTGCCACTCCATGTTTTGGGGTGGTTTTGTGATGAATGTTCTCCTCCCCCACAAAATACCCGCCTTTGGGCTGCTTTCATGTTCAAAGCAAGAGGAAGGCAGCTCCTCCTGCTAATGAACCTTTGCTGGTTACCCCGGCTGGTGGGTGGGTGTGAAGAGCAGCTCTGGATTTAGCTCAACGCTGGCGAGGCTTTGGGAAAAAGGAGGAGAAAGTCTCTTTTGAGTTTACTGTTGCTGTAAGAGACGCAGGCTTTGCAGCTGGCATTAACTGGGGAACGTGGTCCTACGGTGGTCCTTGAGCTGGAGGTGTGCTCCGTGGCAGCGGATGAACCTCCCAGCCCACTTGCTGGATGGCTCATGCATCCTGTTGCGGTGCCAATTAATATTTAAACCAGGAGTTGATATGTGTTCAGAGCATTTAAACTAAATAGAGTGCAAGCTGTGTTTTTAAGCTGCTGGTGTTGAGCTCTTGGGAGCCCATGGATGGAAAGGACCCGTGGTCAGCGGCGTCTCACCACGGCAAGGCAGCGGCATCCCCTTTCCCACTGGGTTCGTTCTGCAGCTCTGGGTTCCCATGTATCTGTCTCTGTGCGTCCTGCATGAGCACCATTTTTGTAAGCAGAGCAATACACGGTCTTCTTGATGTAAAAAACCCCGTATTATTCTACAGTGATGGCAAATGAACAAAAAAAATCTCTGCTCTTGGAGGAATGGAGAGAAGATCTGGTTCATGCTGGATGCAAGCAACAGGTCGAATCCTGAGTCCTATCTTTAGGCTCCAGATGTCCGTTTTCATCTCAGGGTGGTGGGTCTGAGACCGGGCTGTCCCATGAGACCCTCTCCTGGGAGCCGGGAGGAGCCAACGTCCCCTCCAGGGATGGGTTGTGTTGGGGCTCCAAGCTGCTCCCACCCCAATGTGGGGACCTCTCCACAATAACGCTGTGTGGCAGCCATGGCGAGCAACTCGGGCCTTCTTTGGCACAGAAAGGACAAATTAAATAAACATGCTTGATTGCTTAAACATTTGTTTTTTAAATTAGCAGCAGCTTTTTTATATTAAAGTATGTGGATGTGCTGCTGGGGAACACTTTAGCAAGTTGTTTTTTTCTTCCTGGTGCTACTTTTCCAGAGTGATTCCTGATTTAAAAACCAAATGCAAAATGCAGGCCAAGTTTATGGTTTAATCCTGTAAAAGATGTCGGTGGGAAGAAACTGCGCTGCTTGGAGCTGGGGGCCCTGTTTGGACGTGTGATGAGACAGGCCTCCAAGGCAGCCGTGTTTGCAAACCCTGCCGTGCGGTTGCTGGAGAAAAGCGTCGATGAACAGCTCATAAGGGGCTCCATGGGTGTCCACAGCTTCTCTGGAAAGGTTTTAGTGATCATGAATTGTAAAAAAAAAAATGTTGAAATCTTCTGCAAGGAGGTGTTTGGAGATGCTGTGTATGGAAATGTGATTGTCCGTGCGCTCACGCGGACGTGGATCTGCAGCCCTTGTGCCCTGGCCTCCCTGAGCTGGGCCTGGGAGATGGATGACCCTGTGCCGAGCTCTTCCCCGGCTGCATCTCCGATTTTGATTTTACTCTTTGGTCTCTGTCCTGTTTAGAAGGCAAAGAGACAGCCCAGCATGAGGGTTCCAGCTTGTTTGGCATTGCAGGGTAAGGGAGGTTTAGATGCTGCTGTAATAGCAACGGAGATCGCTGAATAGCATCTCTGGGAAAGCAAAATGCAGCCAGAGAGACGCTAATGCTTCAGATTGACCTTGCCTGGAGCGTGTGGGGGTTTTGCTGTTTCTGTAGGCTTGCTATCTATTTCCTAAAATAGGATCTGTCCAAAAAATAAGACCAGGAACCAAGCAAGGATCCCTGCATGCGTACCTGTGGGAGTGGAGTCTCCACTGGCACATTCCGGGTGTGGGGGCATTGCAGATCAAACAGTGTTTCTGCAATTTAAGGGGAAAAAAGTAGAGTTCCTGTAACCCCGCTGCTCTTTGTGTCATCCACTGTCGTAGCAAAGCTCCTGGCAGCCGGCTTGGGGACCAGCCTGGCTCCAGGGAGCCCGCAGGAGGACCCTGGGCTGGCGCTGCTCCCTTTCCCTCTGCACGGACCCCAGGCCACATCCTTAATTTTTTAATTAATGGATGCATCCCGCATGAGCGCAGCTCCAACTTGGCTACAAGTGTCCTCTCCGCAACCCGAACGGGAAGGGGGAGGCAGATGCTGCTCCTGCTCCGTACCCTCGCTCTGCACCCTTCCTAAAGGCGACCAGTGGCGGTTTTGTTGTTGTTGCTTTGTTTTTACATATTAAAGGTTTAACAAATGGAATTAAATACTGTGAAACTTAAGGTAATTAAATGTGGAAGCAGAAGGAAAAAAATCGTAAAGCATCCTCTCCAGGAAACTAATAGGCTCCATGCCTCCTTATCTTAATGATGTTCATAATTTAGCTAAATGCAGAGATAATGGATGTGATGAAGCTTTCTGGAGCTAACTTTAGATTTAATGGGCTTCTTGCTGGGGAGTGGGGTGGGGCAGGTGCCATCGATGGGCTTAAGGAGCAAGAGAAGCTGAAACAAACAGCCAAACGCGTTTTCCGAAAACTTAAAAGGTTGCTGCGTGCCCACGCTGCGTGCTCCCTCCTTCCCACCTGGAATTAACCTCGGAAATCATTTTCAGAGGCCACGTGATTTCCTCTGGCTCGGCTGCGGCGGCGCTGCCAGCGGGTTTTGCCTTGCTGCACAACCTCTGACCCTCCCCGGGACGAGGGAGCCGCAAAGCCGGGATCATCTGCGTTAATCTGGTCTCGTTGAGGCGGGATCAGTGAAACCACCTCGCAGATTCACTGTATTATGGAGCAGATTGAGAGACTTAGAGAGCAAATTTAATAAATATCATTTTGATATTACTTGGTGGAAAAAAAAAAAAATCTGCTGAGCGGCTGATGTTGAGGCACCCTGTGAAGGATGGGTAACGTGGACATGATGTGTTTGGAGAGCAGGGGGACAGGGGATGGGGAAAACGCTGGATATTAATGTGGAGTGATGGGGGTAGGAGGAAAGGACGTTCCTTGGGGCTGGTCTGGGCCAAGGGCCGGGTCGCAGTGGCATGTGCAAAAGCAAGGAGGGCTGGGCGTGCTTGGGGAAGGAGGGAGATGCAGATGTTTGCTAAGGGATGGGGGTAACATGGCGCAGGACCTGCACCTTGGGTTCCTCTTCTGTGCAGCTGCGAGTCTCCTGCTGCCGTCAGCGGTTTGTGTGAGCAGGGCGTGCAGGGTGCTGCAGCTGATTTGGGAGCAGGGCTGAGCGGAGATGCTGAAGCTGGCCCCGCACCCGAAGCAGAGCCAAATGTGCACCCAGGACCAAGCCAGCACCCCTGCACGGGCACAGCGGGCAGCGTAGCGAGGGGCTTTGGAGGTGGTGGTGAAGCTGGGGTTGTTTTTGCAGCCAGCTATTTGACATCAGCAGCTGCCACGCGGGTTTATGTCTGTTTTGTGCTGGGGAGGTGGCAGGGTGCTGTGCCAGGTCCGGGGAGGCTCTGGGGACTCAAGTGCAGGTTTTGGGGGGTCCCATGGTGCCTTTGTGTCTCGGGGCTCCCTGGAGTTCCCAGTGGAGTCTTTGAGCTGTGCTCTCAGGTGTCTGAAGGCTCTTTGGGAGGTCTCCAGTGGAAGAGGTGATGTCCAAGCTCCGGCTACAGGGGATGAAGGGAAGGGGAAACCCCAAACCCTTCCTTCCAGGGCTGGTTGCGATGAGCCAGGTTTTGGCTGTGCCAGGGTGCGGGGATGGATGCTGCTTGCCCACCGCCTGGGTTGTGCACCTTCCCGAAACGCTGCGGTGAGGGCAGCGCGCCCGTCCCTCGCCTGCACTGAGGACCCACAGGGGAAGGTGCGGCGCTCGCAGCCAAGAGCCAGCCGAAGGGGCTGGTTCCTCTTTGTCCCCAGCAGGACCCCCTGCCTGCTGGAAAAACACTTGGGTTAGGAGAAATGTGTGACCTCTTGCTAACCTCCTTCCCCTCTCGCTCTGCAAGATGTTAAAAAGAAGGAGAGGGGGGGAAAAAAAAAAGGAAAAAAAAGAAAAAACCCATGCTGTGGCCAATCCAAAGAAGACGAGAGCTGGGGACCATATCATTAAAATGCTAAAAATGAGCGTGCTGAAAACAGACACAATTGGGTATTTAAAGCTCCGAATGAAAAGAGTGTGTGTTAGCCGGCTTGCGGAGAGCCGGTCTCCCAGAGCCCCTGGAAAATATGTGGTCAAGCCCGCACCATTAACTTTTTGTTTCTGGCTGGTAAAGTAGCTGTGAAATCCTGGGCGGGGGGCACGGACCCCGCGTCCAGGCTGGGGAGGACGCCCGTGCTCCGTTGGACGAGTGGCTTTGCCAGTCGCTTGAGGCACGTCGGGTAGCCTTTTGCTGTCCTGCGATGATCTTTATCCCAAAATGTGGTGCTCAGCACAGGGACTCGTGTGGCCCCCGTGTCGCCGGGGACCCCTCTGACATCTCTGGGGCAGGCTGGGTGGGATTTGCAGCAGCCGGCACCTCCGGCACCAAAGCTTGGGGTGCGTGGATGGAGGGGCAAAGCCGGAGGCGCGACCCAGAGTGGGAGCTGCTTCAGCCCTGCCCCAAACAGACTCCTGGGTCAGTCACTGCGGGGCTGTGGCATCATTTCTTTGCAGCATCTTAAAACCCGGGCTGCCGGCTGCTCCCAGCTCAGGCGCCCGCGGCTGTACCAAGAGATGCAGGGGCCCTGCCGTGGTTTTTGGTGCCTTCTGTCCGTGGGAATGTTGATCTTCGCAGCCACGCTCCAGCCTAGGTTTGCCACGTCCCAGCTGGTCCCTGGGCAGAGGCTGTGGCCATGTTTGGCTGCAGATTGACGCCGGCCGCAGCGTGCGGTGCGAGAGGGCGAAGGTGTGCAGGGGGTTATTTCTGCGCACGTACGCGGATTTCCCTCCTGTGCGGATGCAGAGGGATCCCTGTGGGTGCAAAATGCCCCTAAAATGTCTCCTAGGGCAAGTATTAACTGCCAGGCTGGGCTTAGGTCCAACAGGCAGGAACAGATGAATCAGACGCTTAATGGTAAAATCAAACCTCTCAAAGCATTAAAAACAACCCAGCTCCAGCGGGTTCCTCTTTGCCGTCCAGGGAGCCTCAGCAAGAGGGAGCGAGATGGGATTTTAAACCAAACTGGGATTTTGGGGGGTGGGTGTCCCCCCCTCCCATATCTCTTGGCTGCCAGCTTCTCCGAAGGGGAAGTTTTACCCCACCTCCCGCGGTCTCGGATGTCAGGTTGGCAAGAAAAATCCCATCTGTTTTCAATCTGGATCCTCACTTCCATCCACCCAGCCTTTCTCCTCCCCGCGCTCCCCCGCTCCCAGCCCCCAGAGCTGGCGTGCACGCCAGGCAGGCCTTGGTGACGTTTTTTTTTTTTTTTTT
>WHYT01015066.1:207308-278171 GCA_009806455.1 Tetrax tetrax | reverse complement strand
GCGGTTTGAGGGAGCGGCGAGGCGGAGCCGCGGGGGTCCCGGGGCGGCGGCGGCGGCTGGGGGGCTCCCGCCGATGGCGAAGCGCTAACGGACCGGCTTCTGCAGGGTTCTTCCCGGCCGGGCCGGGGCTGCGGGCCCGGCGCGGTGGGTGGTGTCGCTGAGGTGGAGGGGGAGCGCTTGGCTGAGGCTGGGGGGCTTGGAAGTTGGGAAGGGGGCACTCCCCCCCCCTTCTCCTCCCCTTTCTTCTCCCCCTTTTTCTCAAGCCAACGGCTCACGGGAGAGTTTTGCTGCCAAACAAGAGACAAAGTGTAAAACCGGCGTCCAGCACCCGCCATTCGCGCTGGGAGCGCTCGCCTGCGCTACAAAGGGCCGGTTCTCCAGCTCCCCCCTTTCTCCACATTACCCCTTTTACTACACATTTGCTTTTTTTTTTTTTTTCTGTACTGGAAATGCTTTTTATTTTTTCATGAGTTAAAGGCAGCCCAGGTCTGCAGCAGTTGCCTGCACGATGCTCTCTGCAGCTCCGGGCAGGAGGCGGGCTCTGGGCGTTTGAGTAACATACAAAATTTATTCACTGTAAACATCGCACAACTTCTGTGCTCGGCTCCCAGAATTAAAATAGAACTTGTTTTCTCAGTTTTGTATGACTTGCTTGCTAGGTCTTATACTACTGCTCAAGCACGAGATGCAGATTTGTTTAAAATATGTAATTTCAGAACTGCAAGAGGGGAAAAAGATGCTCCATTTTGTTACGGGAGCTGTGTAGCTGGAACTTTCCTGAGCAATGGCCACATTTTATCCTTTTATGATTTCTCCCTCACTCTGGCAAAGGCAAAGTACGTCTATGTTGCAGGTAACTTTTACGTCAAGGCTCTAACTTTAAATTCGCGGCAGCTGGTCTGACTCAAGGCAGTTAAAGCAACACTTGAAATTAAATTTAAATTTATATTGTTTGTTTCTGGAGAACTCTCCTGCAGTTAAGGAAAAAAATGTAAAGATTAAGCTGATCATTGCTGTATGGGAAAAGCAGTTTTAAACGTTAACATTATGGTTCCTTTTTTAAAAAAAGAGGATTCTCTAGCCTGTGCTTTGTATAGCAGTGTCTTGCTATCCTCTAATTTCTCTTTTCCTGAAAACGTCACTTAGCAGAGGAGAAATCACAAATTCAAGTGCACTGGGATTGCCACACGCAGAACAGAGGAGCATCTGCTGAAAAGAGACTTTCTGAGAATAACAAACCACCTGCGCTGGGAAATGTTTCTGCTCTCGTAACTAGCTCGGTGTTCCTGGGGCATGTCTGTGATCCACCGCTGGTCGGTTTCTGGCTGCAGAGGTGCTCGTCAGCCCTGGCTGACAAGGGCAGGATTTATTTACAGACTTGCACTGGTGGTTGAGGTTTGGTGGGGGTTTTTTTTCACCGAAAAGGAAGAAGAGAAAAACAGGCGTTTGAGCTAATGGAGCTATTTTAACAGTTTCTTCATGATTTACGTTTTCTCTAACGTAACGAGCGTCTGGAGTTGATTGGTGCCTTTTGCGCCGCCCTCTCACTTCTTGCGGAGGAGTGTGCTGGGACGTGGGCTCGAAGACTGTGAGTAAGGCTGGCTGAGACGTTAGCTCTGGCTAAGCAGGGTGGTCGCCCACCAGGCACTGAGCTGCGCTGGAGGAGGGATCTGCCCAGAGGATGGCAGCTCCGGGGTTGTGCTTCCCTCTTTTGCTTTTCACATCCCTGGAGTAAAAACCGTAATGCTCACCATCCTTTCATCTTCTGCCAAGCAGAAGGGAAGGTGTCTTCTATCACCTTGGGAACGTGGCGTTGATCCCTAGTGCAGAAGGAGGTACATCACCTGCAGGAGAGGCGCGGATGCTTGTTCCAGATCTTTCTGCCAGTCGCAGTGGAAATGAGGGAGTACGGGAGAGTCGGGGCAGCTGCTCTGCAACCTCCTCCTGCAGCCAAAAGGCAAAGCAGGGATTTTTCAAAGATGTTGAAACCAGAGAAGGCCCAATTATGCTTTTGGCTCGGATGAGATATGTGTCATTTTTTTGGGAGGTGGAGGTACCAAAATAAACCATCTGAAGATTCAGTGTGCAGACACAGTGAATTTAGTATTAGGTTCTAAATTCCTGTGAAGGTGACAGTTGCAGCAGGTCTATGAGGAAATCCCTCATTACCCTGCAGAGCTGGAAAAGCAGGATATGGTGTGTTATTATGTTTCTTAACCTTGATCACAGCGAGTTTCAAACACCCTCTTTACCCTCACTGTTGAATCTGGCCTGTGGGTACAGATTCTTGTACAGCGCAGCTATTTCACTAGATTTAATCTCTAAGGAGCGTGCCAGGAAAACAGCCTTGGGGAAATGGCAATCTGCTAGCTTCCTTGTCTGTAAAATGGGAATAGCGATGCGTAACTCCTTTCTGCAAAGCGTTCTAGGGTTGACCAGTGAAAAGCGCTGAAGTGCCACGTGTTGAATTGTTCGGCCGAAAAGCGATGAGACAGAAGCAGCAGCGAGGTTTGCCCGGGCTCCCGCGGCAGGGAGGCAGCGAAGCCAGGAATAGACCCGCTATCTCTCATTTCTGCGTCCCTGTCTGCTGCGTGTGGGCGCGGGCCAAAAAAGAGCAGCAGCGCCGGTGTCCCCAGCTACGTGTAGTGGAGAAAATGGAGGTTGCGCCATCCCATCCTTGGTGCCTTTCTGGGGGCTGCCCCGTGGTGCCAGGTGTAGGAGTGACGAGCTGTCTGACACCGGTCTGCGAAGAGCTGGATCGAAGCCACTGACTCATTTCAGCTGGCTTCCGCGCAGCCCTTGTGTAGGAAGGACTTTGTAGATGCTGCTCACCTGGGCTGAATTTTTAACCAGTCACCTGGAGATGAAAGGCACTCCAACCCATTACCACTCCCTCCAAGCCATGCTCTGCCCTCTGTTTGAAGAGATTTTGAACCCCAGGTATGCTTTATTCCCGTGCGAGGCTCTGCTGTCGGACTCGGCAGAGATTGCCGCGTGTCCTCTGGCACCGGGGAAGTGTAATGTTGTTACGTTTGAATTTATTTCATGCAGCGTTTGTGGGTGTGAGGAATGAACTGGTAAAATTAGGGACTGTGGAAGGTGTGAGACACCGTGTTTGTTCAGATGCTGACGGTGGTAAAACATCTGTTAGAAACTCTCTTTGAAGCAGTAGCTGCCCTTCCAGAACTATTTTGTAGGAGTAATAACTGTTGTGGTAGGTGAAACCTGCTGAATGCGGAGGCACCTGGGAGGTGTTACAGCTGTGAACGTGCACGGGCTGATGCAGGACGGAGATCTACCAGACTGAACCCTACAACGCCTTCATTTTTCCCATGCATCTTCTGCCATTCCCAGAGCGACTGCTGCCTTAATTTTGCACGAGCTCGTGTGTGCTTGGGTGTGTTTGGGTTCTTAAAGAAGCTGTCCAGCCCTTCCTCTCTATTTACCAGTAACTTTTTAATGGGTTTGTAGGGCTCTCTTTCGGTTTCTCAATTAGTGCTCTTGTTAGCACTTAGCGTGTTGCAGAAATTCTTTCTTAAAATCTGTGCCGCAGGTTTTGTTCGTGTGAGGAAGCTGCACGGTGCTCGGTTTCAGCATCAGCTCCCAGTTCACAGGATGACTTCCCTGCTAATTTTGACTTGCTATCTATTTACGATAAGGCAGGAGGCAGCCCGTGGCAGCTCAGGGAATTGAGGCCAGCCCCCTGTTTATGGTAATTCTTAAATAGTTCATTTGGGCGTAATGCCTCTTTTTACAGTTGATTCTCTGTTACAAACAGATTTTCTGATAATGGCAGCTGCGCCGTTCAGATTGGATCATTATTATAATAGCAGCGAATATTGTTACGGAATCGGTGTGCGGAATTTATGTAGGATTGTTATAACAACAGAAGTAATACCGTAAATAAAATGATGCTGCAGCAGCAGCCCTAAACCTGGGTGTAACAGGGAAAACAACAGTTCAGGTTTCTCCCACGCCGCCTCGCCTCCAGGATTTGTCCCGCGCGGTCCCTGCCTGCGGAGCGGGTGGGAGCGTGGGTGGCTGGGGAGGGCGGGGGCTGTCCCCGGGGTGCGGCGATGCTCGGGGCAGGGAGAGATGCTCTTCCCGTACAAATCGGGGAAGCCATCAGCTGGAGCCGTTTCAAAAGCCGAGCGGGGAGGCTGTTCCAAATAATTACTTGTAGAAACGGGGCGTTGCTGTCGTTCAGCAGGGCGCTGGGTTTTGCTCTTGGGCTGGCTGCGTTGACGCAGGTTTTTTCGGGATGGCTCTCAGGTGGGGCTTTTGCCTGCCCAGCCCGTCCCTCCTGCGCCGTGTTGGGATGGTCTGTGCGTGCCAGCGCGTCGCTTCTCCCGTTCTCTGCGGGAAATGTGGGAAAGCTTGAAATTGCATTTGTGAAATAAGGACGGGGGTTGAGAGTGTGAAGCGCCCAGCGGGACTCGGCAGAGAGGCTGATGTGAGCAGCATGCCCTAATACCGGAAGCAATAGCAACAAACTCCTACAAACAGGAGGAAGAGGGAGGAAATGGTGAAAAATCAGTGCATTTGAAAAGTTACTGAGAGTAAAGAGTGGAGATTTATCCCCCCCGCCTCCAGTTTTCTTTCTATGAACAAATCCCTGGAGATGGGTTTGTTGTTTTAAAGGCCGGTCTTGCGGTCGGGTTTAGCAAATACAGATAATCCAGATGGCTAATCTGGAGCGTGGTTTGGCTAGCAAAATCCTGCTGGCAGGCGGTGAGGAGGATGCCGGGAAGAGGTTTGCAACAGTCGTATTTAAACAAAAGTCGCTGCTAATGCTGCCTCAGCCGTCGTGTGGACAGAGCACAGATGTCTTGCTTGGGTTTTGATTTTTTTTTTTTTAAATAAAATCCCTTTTATTTTCCATCAGTGACCCCTGTTTTAAATCCCTGATCCAGGAGGGGGGAATCGTAACCCCTCGGCGGGCTCAGATGCAGTTTGAGTTGTGCCACCACATCCCCAGTGAGGGATTTGAGGGATGCGGCCCCTCTCCAGTGCGCTGGTGCCCGGGTTGTGCAGCGGCAGAAGGATGCTCGGTTGTCACGCTTCGAACTCGCTTTTTGCCCGGGGGCCTCGTCGGAGCAGGGCTGATGGGACGATTGCTTTTTGATGCTTGGCGCTGCCTTTGTCAGTGGACATCTGGTGCCAGGATTGCTGCTGTCGGGGCTGGGGGTGGGCTGCGAGGCCAGGGAATTTGATGGATTAGTGGGGTCGGAGGGCCAGGGGAAGGGACGGGTAGGGTTTCAGCTCTTGCTGCAGGTAGAGAGAGAATTTGGGGATTAGGGGCACTTTTCTGCAAGCTGCAAAGGGGAGAGAATTCGGACAGGGGGGAGGGCTGGGAAGAAAATAGCTTTTCCAGTTTCCCCGAAGAAATGACATTTGTTTGCTCTGTACGGCAGCACAAGGGAAATGTCTGTGCGTCCAGAGCGGGGGATGAAAAAAATCCACAGCAAATCTGGTGCCGGTCTGTCCCCCAGCTTTGTAACCCTTGGGAATCCTGCCTGCTTGTGCCCGGCCTCGGGGTCGCTTGGTTCATTCCCTGCTGCTTCCTATGGATTCAATAACCTCCTCCTCTCCCCAGAGATCAGCTTAAATTAAAACTTTATCCTTTACTTAAGGAAGCAAGCGGCGGCCCCTCGCCATGCTCTGTTACAGGATCTGGGTAGGCTGCACGTCCCCGTCCATCCGTCTTTCCCCGCGGTCACCAGATGGGCTGCACCCAGAATTGGCAGCTTTTGAGCTGCTGGAGCAGGAGGAGGCGGATGTGGGGCATCTTCTGCCTCAGTGTCCTTGGGTGAAGGAGTAGGAAAGAAAATCCTGATTTTTATTTTTAAAGCCTCCCCTGAGGGCGGATATTTCAATATGCTCTGGCCTGGAAAGGGGAAAACTGCTGGTTTTCTTGGGGTGGGACCAGACTCCTGAGGATGTTGCTGGGATGCATCACACGGTCCTTTGCTGGTAGAGAAAACTCTGGGAAATGTCCGTGTGTGGATTGGAATGCCCTGTCCCTTGTCTCCAAGAGCAGAGGGGTTTGCATAGCGGTGAGGGCCACCAGGAGCTGGCCAAAATGGGGACCTTGAGGAACAGTCACAGTGAAGTCCAACCTCCAACCAATGCCGTGTTTGAGGGTCAAACCCACGTGTAAAATTGCCCGGAATATTTAATACCTGTTGACTTTGCCTCCTGGAAACGCTGCTGCAGTGGGGTCGGCGCTCTGGGAGGCGCGTACGGCCCTGTGATTCCTGTTTTGGGGCTGCACGTGCGCACGCTTGTGCTGTAGACATGGGTTTTGTTCCGGGCTGGATTTGTTTTGTGCGGGGAGAGACGCACCGCTGCTCCGCGTGCAGCACTTCTCTGCCTGCCAGACCTGCGCAATGTGAAAATGCAGAAATGGAGAAAATTGGAGGTGATGAGGAGCAGCAAATTCACGTGTGATGAAGGAAACTTTGGGACTGAGATGAGGGAGGTTCTGCAAAGCATGAGAGACACCTTCCAACCCAAACCATTCTGTGATCTTTGGTCTTTCCTTGTGTTGCTGTAGCCATAACGTCAAGGTTATTGAACTGTCTTCAGAATTTTGATTTCTTCTCTCTGTTGAGCAAAGTGGTGGCTAAGGGCCATGGCAATGCAGCAAGTCTTGGTCTGCAAGGTTTCTGAGGTTGGAAAGCCTTAAAACGCTGGTCTGAAAAAAAGGAAAATGAAAAATAAGGGATAAAGTTACAACTGCCATCCTGAAAATGTGTTTATTTGAACTTGAGGAGCAAAAGGCAGAAAAGTTTGGGGGAGGGAGAGAGAAGGGAAGAATTCGCTGTAAAAATGCGTGCAGGGAAGTGAACAGCTGCGTTGTTCTGTGAAATGGGAGCTGCTGGAATTCAGAGGATTATTGCACTGGCCGAGACCTGGCGTTTGCGCTGGGGCTGAAGGCCGCAGCCCCGCGCGCGCAGGCGGGAGGACGCCTTGCAGAAGTTTGGGCTGCTCCAGGCTTCCCAGGTGGGGTAACTGCTGCTGGAGGTGGGCTCCCACGTCCCAGCCCCTGTGTGGAGGTGTCTGATAGGTCCTGTTCTCCTCGGAGCGCTCTCGGGCTGGCCCCACTGTGCACCTAGTGCACTGAGTGTGTGTCGAGGCGTGAAACCTTGGTTATTTACGGCTGTTTCTCCGGTGTTAATGGGTTTGGTGTCTCAGAGGCTGCAGGACACCATAGGCAAGCGCTCCTCTGAGGTCCCCCACCTGATCCAGTCCTGCTTCAGGTCCTCTGCCAAGCTGTGGTCGCTTGGAGCTAGGAGCAAACTTCCCCCAGACAGGTGATTCCTCTGAAGCGTCTGCTCGTGGGTGCTGCTGGTGATGGTGTGCTGGTCTGGATGAATCACCGTTGCCTCCAGCCTGACGTGTTTGATGGTGGCAGCGCTGCCTTCCTGGAGGGGAAGGAATTGTAGCCCATTACCAGGAGTCCATTTCTCTTACCGAAGCGTCACGTGAAGCACCACGTGCTCCTTGCTGAGAGCACCCGGTTCCTCGCAGCAAGCGTTGCTCCTGTGCCATGAAACACCCGCTTGACAGCGCGTTCCGGAGCAATATCCTGAAATGAATGATGGCCCTGCGCTGTGCTTTATGCACTGCCCTGAGAGGTGGGAACGTGTAAATCGCACCATCCGAATGATTTAGCCCCAGGTATAGTTGTGATTCAAAATGAATTTCTATCCCTGCTTCTCTCTCGCGCTGCTGCTGGAGTAACTGCTTGCTATAAACTGGGAGAAAATCGCAACCTCCTGCGTGCCGGATGGGCTGTACGGGGCTGGGCTGTGCCCTCCTCCGTGCCCTGCATCTGCTGTCTCCGTGTGCACGCGCAGGGATGCGGGGTGTAGATTTGATACCGTTCCCGCTCCGTCTCTGGGCGACTTGTCCCAATCCGTATCCGTCCCTAAGCGGGGAGCCGCGTGGCACACAGCTTCCCTCAGGCTGAATAGGGAAGATGAGTGACACGTTAAAAGTGGCTTTAGGTTTTATGCAAAGCCAATGATGCTTAAGCCAGCTGGTGGATTTTAGGTTTTTCAGCAAGTTTCATTGAATACAAATTTCCTTTGGAAAATGTCTTGGGTCCGGTATGAAATTCTGACGGACATCGCGGCCATGGGAGTTGTGGGTGGCTGTGTGGTGCTTCACACCTCGTTACCCCTCTGGGGATTCGGTTGTCTTCTCTCAATTTGGGGGGAAAATGTCAAAATCGTGAGAAAGGCTCTGCTTTCTTTGTGGTGAGAAATTAACATTAATATTAAAACATTTGGGGATTTATTTTAAGGATACATTTTGCTTCTTGGCTGGTGCCCTGGTTTAGATCTCCCGGAATAGCTTTGGAAATGCAAGTCTAGGCAAATACATAGAAAAGATGAAGCGTGGACTCCACTCTGCTGTTTTCCTTGTGATTTGCTTTTGCAGGGAGCTTTTCTAGGGATTCGCTGCCCTCCTGGCACTGCTTGATGTCCACGGTCGGTTGTTCCTCAGAATGTAAAGGTCAGAGGTACTGGAGGAGGGATGAACGCCAAAGACTTGGTCACTGTTTGAGGCTTCAGCTCTCAGAGGTGGCGTGGGTGCCTTCTTCTCAGGGAATTCTTAAATCTACCTGTGTTCATTTCACTGTTTTGAGCTCTAGAAATTAAAATGTGCCTGTAAATTCTAGAGAAAAATAGACGTGTGCTGTTCTTTGCCTGCGACGAAGCGCAGTTTTGTGGATAGCCAAATAAAATTCTTGGTTCGAAGTGTTTCAGTAATGTGTTAAAGTTTATGGAGCATTTAACAAACTTTTTTAGTGTGCGATAGTTTATAGTGCCAGCAAACAGCCAAGTGTCACATCAAAGCTGTAGTCTTTTCTCACTTAACAGCGCGATGTTCAGTGCTTCTTTGTTTATCTCAGGTGGCTTTTCAGTGCACAGCTCAGCATGGCTTTTTTTTTTTCCTTTTTCCTCCCAAAAAAGTCTAAAAGACAGATTATGAATGCTGATTTAGGGCCCACAATTCAAGCAGAGGGGTTGGATTCATTTTTATCTTTAAAGAAAACAAACAAAAAAAGGCAAATAATCACAGGGACTCCGATGGTGTTCTCCCTGCGCTGGGCTGGGAGAGCAGAGCAGTGAGGTGAAATCTGCTCTGTGGTGAAGACGGGGAGAGTTTTGCCATCAAGCCTTACAGATCTGTGATGATTTTGCTTTTAAGGCAGGAGCTGGGCTGTGTCTCAGGCAGGGATGGTCTCTGCAGATGGGACCAAGCCAGAGCCCGCTGACGCCCGCGTCGGTGAGGCTGCGCGTTTGGTGCCTTTTGCTCAGGTTTGGGGCTTTGCTCCTCCTCTGGACTGGAAGAGGATGAGCTGTGGGGAAGTTGGCACGGGCTGTCCCGTGCCCCAGCGCCTGGGATCGCGGTCACGCAGGAGAGGAACCGGGAGGGAATGCACAGGGAGTCAAACCTCCTAAAGCCGCCGCCTCCGTCGGGAACATCCTAGAGCTTGGGGTTGTCATTTCTACTAAATTTGAACTAAATAGGTGTAAAAACTTGCTAACAATGTCTGGGTAATGCATCATAAACTGTCTGATTTACTTTATTGTAGATGTAATTATGATAATGCATATACATGGAGTGATGTCCGCACACAAGATCTGTTCGGTAGCCAAGGGTTTATGTAACGTGATAAATAACAAACCCTCAGCTGTGCCGAGGGCTCCCTGCGGCATCCCTCAGCAGCCCGGCCGAAAGGGAGAGGTCTCCTCTTCCCTGGGGATCGCTGAGCTTCAGCCGTTCTGCAGGGGTTGGGTTATCGGGCGCGGGGTGTGATTCTCATCGCACCGCCTGCATTTCAGTCCTGGTTTGCTTTGGAAATTTCCTGTGGAGTGGAAGACGGCATAAAACGTCTTACTAACGTCGATGTGATCCGTCATCGGCAGTACCAGCGGACTGGTGTATGAGAGAGGCATGTAAGCAAATCTGAAACCCAAATAATCTGTCTGTGTGTTATTAAAAAACAAGCCAATATGCAGCAATATAATCTGAGGAAATTCCATTTTGAGTTCCTAACGACAAACCTTTTGCCCATTCCTCCCCCGATCTATAGAATTGCCGAATCACTTTGATGGCTTGATGGAATTATAGCTCTGCATTACACAATGGATAATCAATCAAAATAAACTGTGTTTGCGCCTTTGCTGCAGTACGTGTGTGAAACAGATGCGTTACGACGTGAGTTATTCTTTAACGCCGGTTTTTGTGCTGAGTTTTGGGTGTGATTTCAGGATCTGATAGCTGCGTGAACCTGACCTCACCTTGCAGGCTTCACAATTGTGCTGGCTTAAGCAGGGGCTGCAGTAACTTGCTCTTTCTGTGGTACGTGTAGGAACATTTCTGCCTAAATATGCAGTGGGCTTGTTTGTTTAAATAGCATAGAAAATCAAACCGCAGCAAGGAGGCAAAAGGTGCTGGCAGCCAAGCTCTTTGTAAGGGCTGGGTACGGCTTGTAGGCTGAGGTTCTGCCTTTCTGTGCGAGCTTGGAGTTGGTTGTGTCTGATATTTAATGGGCTGCTCCCCGCCTCATTTGCTGCACAAGTTATTTGAGTTTTAGTCTCTGGCTTCGGGAGAATTTCTTACCCTATTTACCAAATGTGCTGCTGTGAAATATGGAAACCCTTTCTTCTGAGGGGGTGCTGGGGTTAAAATTAAAGCCGGTTTTGTTTGTAGCGAAGCGGTAGCTGGGGTAACGTGTAAGTGGTTACTATTTGTGTGTAATCAGATGAATTTTGCAGGAGATGATCGTGTTTCCTATAGAACAGAGCACAGTCGTATCCTTCGGTGGGCTTTTTGCTGTAGCCCACCCCCACTTTCAGCCCTTTTACCTCCCGGCAGGGCTTTTCGAGGGATGTTCTGAAGGGCAGCGTTTGCTTAAATGGCTTCCATGGTATTGCAGCGTCCCTTCGGTCTCCTCCGCGTGCGAAACCCGCCGGATTCTGATGGGAGGGAGATAAAACGGATGGAGTCGGGCAGGGCTGCGGGCGCAGCACCTCCTCGCTGAGCATCTCCGTCCCCGGCTGGGGTTTATTTTTGGGTCTTTCTTCCGCAGAAAGGCGACTCTTCCCATCGCTTCTCCCCAGAGAATCCCTTCTCCTCTCCCTCCTCGCCTCGCTGTGAGGGGATCACAGCTGCTGAGTAAATGTTAAGATAATGGTGTTATTACGGAGTAATTATACTGCAAGTTATTGAATTAAAAGTGATGAGACTGCCTGTAATGCTGACTGGGGAGAGGAGGGAGAGGCTGGGAGGGAGCGCGCGGAGCCGGGAAGGTGGAGAATAGAGAAAACCTAATAAATTTCCTCTTGTGGAGAGCCCCTCACTGGCTGCCGGGACTGGGACTGAGAATGAATGAAAGGGAAGCTCAAAGAGCTAATAAATAAACCATTTCCCTGAGAATAGAGGGTATAATTAGAAACCGTGGCCCTGTGGTTTTGTGTCTGCCCTGGGGTGGAATCTGCTCAGTGCTGTACTGTGGCGATAAAACAGGGAGACAATGCAGAGGTGATGTCGCACAGTTGTTAATTTTTGAGGAAGGAGATGCGTTGTTCCTCTCTTTTTCCAGAAAAATAAAAATAATAATAAATAATTTAGGCTTTATGTTGCAATACTTCAGTAACTGGCTATACCCTGGAGCCTCTCCATCAGTGACTCTGGCTGATCTTGCATTTTTCTTTCTGTGCGTTTTCTTGGGGAGAACCTGGTTTTCAGTGTAGACCTTAGAAGACTTTACTCTTTTTTTTCCTTTCTTTTCATTTTTCTTTTTTCTCCCCCCAAGAGGGCCAAATAAGACTATTTCTTTCTTTCTTTTTTTTTCTCCTGTCTCAGACCGAGATTTACCTGCACATTTAACATCTCTCATTCCTCTCCTACTCTAGCATTGGTGTCACTGTGCTTTTCAGGATAATTTGCCAATCGATGGTACGCCAGCTTTTATTTTGTCCTTACTAGCTCAGTCTCCCTCTGCTCTGGAAGATCCCACCATCTTGACTGTGGCGCGTTGGACACGGGGCTGCCCAGCTTGCAAGCGCGAACGGCTGAAACATGACCCAGGAGGAGGAGAACGGGGTCCTCAGCTGCCTCCTTATACCACAGGGATCTTCCGTGGGCTTGGACAAGCTACTCTCTCCGCCGGTCCTTCCGTGCTGCGTCTTTGGGATGGGGATGATGAGGGGGATGGCAGATGCTCAGAACGTTGTGGAGCTCTACAATAAATGCGGCGGCCGGCGTGGAGTGGGGATGCATGGGTGGGAAGCCCTAGGAGCATCAGTAGCTTTACAGTCACGGAGAGCAGACGGCAAAGGGGACGTGTACCGTGCTCTGTCTGGGTATGGGCAGTCTTTAATAGCCACGGGGGTTTCATAGCTTAAAAAAATAAAAAAATTGCTGTCTTCTTCCTCTCCCGACAGAGGATGTGTCACTGTCTGCCCATGGCCGGTTCCTCTGCGGCTGTCTGCGAGGGGGTCAGGAGTCGGTACCCTGCCCGCACCCATGGGCGAGAGCAGCCCCTGCCCTTGGCGCTGGAGCCAGGCCGTCGGCAGAGCTGCGCCAGGGCCCGGGAACCTGCTCCTTTTGTTTGTAATAATCGCTGGATCTGAAAAGAGAGGAGACAATAACTAGTCATGAAGGTCTAGGGGAGGAGGGAGGAGAGCGCTTTTTGCTGCTGTTCAGCCTCCGCGTGGCTTTGGATGAGAAGGGGGATGATGCACTCCTCTCTAAATAGGAAGGGTCCCCCCACGCGGGTGTTTGTGAGGCTTAAGTCATTATTTCTGAGAAGTGCTTTGGTAGGTGCTAGAGAAATGTGGAGTGTTTACCTTACTTTACAATCTAAAAAGCCCTAATAAAATGCACAACAGAAGTATTAACAATGACACTATTCTGAGGATTATTAAGCTATTATAAAAGAATAGAAGAAAATCTGCCTGGCATTATGTTCTGTGCCACTAGATATTTAAATTAATGCCTTCCCTATAGCAGCTCCTTCAGAAATCTCAAGGCACTTAAACGTCTTTAGTGAATTAGATACTTGGTGGTGTGAAATAGCTCTTCAGCGTTCTCTATTCATCCTGCACAGGGGGGAAACTGAGGCAGGATTATTTGGCCAGCGCGTTCACCATGGGAGAGGAGTAAAGTGGGGATGCGATTCATGTGGGTTTCCATGACCCCTTGGTGGGATGGACGATGGAGAATGACTTTCTCCAGCAGCGCTTCCCACTGCCTAGGGCTGCTGGACCATATTTCGTTCCTCTTCCTCGTCGTCTCCTGCCGCTGTAGAGCAGAGCCGCGTTGTGGGCACCGTGAGAATCCGTATGGTTTCGCCTTTTGCCTAACTGATGCCGTTGCAGTATTTCCAGCGCTGCCCGTGCCCGGCTCAGGAAAGCCCATAAACCCTGATATAATGTTATTTACTTGTAAAAGGCAATTTGTAAAGATCTGTCTGGGGGCTGCTGTCACCATATCCATGGGATTTATTTCCTGTTTATTTACGGTTTCTGCTCATGTATATGCGGTTCTTCTTTCTCATCATAATCTGAAACGTGATTGTCCCTTGGACTTTTCTGTCACTGGCAGCGTGGGTCCCAGGGCTGCCTCTCTCATGCAAGTTGATTTTTTTTTTTGTTGTTTTCTTTCTTTTTCTGAGGATGGAGAGAAAGTTCTGGAGCCATTACATCAACCTCTGTCTTGAAATTGGCTTCAGGAGGAGAGAGAAGCTCATGGAGCTTCTGATGCGGTCGTGCTGGGAGTGAGCTTTCCTGAAAAACAAACCTTTTGCTTTCCCACTTTTCTTGGTCTGGCTGGTGGGCGATTTGCCTCAGACTCTTTTGTGTTCCACAGAGTCCCAAATCCTGGGCTTGACAAACCTTCTTTTTCCTTCCCCTTTTCAGACTTAGTTTTCTCTTGGAGGTGGAGAAATGTAGCTGAGGAAAGGATGGGAGATAACACGTCTAGGGTGACCTGGGTCCTTCAGGTCGGACAGCAGGTGCTTTTTTCCTGCAACGACCCCTGCCTAGAGCGGTCTGTGCCGCAGAGTAGCTGGAATTACGGGCTGCTTGCTTCCTGCAAAGAGGGAGGGTGGTGGTGTCGACCAAACGTTGCTTAGAACAGGGACGTGTGCTACGGCAGGTCCTTTCCAAAACGGCCTCGAGCTGCATCTGGCTGGGTTGGGTGAGACTGCTGTCGGCAGGGCGAAGCTGGTAAAGTTGGTGTGTGAAGTTCCTGGCTTTAGATTTGGGTTAATTAATGAAGGGACTCCTGGCTTTGATGGTGCACAGGTTGTTTGGTTCAGGAGTAAAGAGCTGATTTCTCCCTGGTCTCTGCAGTCGTCTTGTGATGGGGCTTGAGACTGTTCTTGCTTTACCTGTCCTTGTGAGCACTGAGTGTGGTAGGTGAATACCTGGAAATACTGGTTTAAAAATAAAATTATGGCATCCAGCAAGGGGCTCTGATGCCTTCAACGTCTTCAACTGCCAACATTTGGTGTATGCTCAAGATTCCTGCTTGCTTTCATTCATCATGATCCCGCCCAAAAGAAAGGTCCAGCTCTTCTCCATGCTGGATATCCTTGGTGGTAGCCAGCCTCTTCCTTGAAGGGAAGCAGCCACTGCAGATCCACGGCTGGGCTGGGAATAGCTCCTGGATCTTCAGTGTCAGTGTATGATCCCAGTCCGTCATCCGTGCAGTCCCTCTTGAGCAAACCCTGAAATAGATCCCGGCGCAGCCACGGTCCTGGACAGACATCTGAAGGGGTTGCTTTGGTAGCTGCTGACCCAGGGGTGCTTTCTTCAAGGAGCAGTTCAGAAAAGGGACCTGAACTGGTGGAGTCGTTCGGTGCACGAGGAACACACTGTAGATATTCTGCAAAAACAAAATCAAATAGGAGAACTGGTAGTGGAGCTCTTTGAAAATTGTTCAAAGGGGCCCTGTCAATGCGAAACTCCTATTTATGTTTTTTTTTTTCTTCCTCCTCCTTTCTTTTGTTGATACAATCTTGGAAGTGGGAGGATTTACAAAAATGCATGTGTTTTTCAGCTGCTTCTTCAGACACCTTTTTTCCCTTGTAAATATTGTGTAAAAGGCTGAAATGAAGAACACAGAAAACAAACACGGAAGAGTCCTCATCAGACCTCCTCTGATCACTTCAGAACCTGAAAATCAGATTTGTTGTTGGAAGTGTCATCAGTGTCCCTCGCACGCGCCGAGGACAGACCCAGCAGACCCATCGCTCAGACCTACCTTTCACCCAAACTGGTGACTCCCTTCACGGTCTGGTCTGCTGGAGTGGGGATGCTCAGCACCATCGGGGCTCTCGAGGGAGGCACCTCCGGACTGAGGGTCCTGCCTCCAGGCTCTCCGGTCCTTCGTCTGGTGGGCACATCCAGTCTCTGAGTGCGAAGGATTGCTTGGGGTGCTCTATCTAAAATAACCCTGAGGGAAGAGGAGCATCCTTCAGCCTCCCCCGTGCTGGAGGAACTTTCAAACCTCCCCTCCCCGTGTTGGACTCCAGGACGGCGATGAGGGCTGCTCCGGCGCAGAGAGGGCTACCAGCACTTCCACCAGTAAAAGTGAGTTTTCAGAAGGTTTTCTGTCGCCGGCTTCAGCAGCAGGACTAGAGCGGCATGAGCGCTGTACAGACCAAGGGCAACTGAGGAAACTCTGCATTTCCTGAAGCTGGCACCGAAGCCTCTGTGGATGTTGGTTTTTCCTCCTTCAGGTGGCTTGTTGGTAACTTGGAGGCTGCGTACGGGCTGAGCAACCTCAGGAGAAGGTTCTGTCAGAGCAGGCTTAATGTTTTCACGCGAATTAACAAAACTTGTGGGGTCCTGTGGCTTTTCACTCACCGCCTCGCTCCTGGGAACTCTGTATGTACTTTGGCTTCTGGGCAACGCTCTGACAAGCTCACGCTAAAACCGCGCCAGCCCTGAGTTTGCAAGGAGCGGGTTTCTTAAATAAAAGTAAGTGTTTTATTGGGGTTTGCATTGATCTGGCTGAACCCTTTGTGAAGGTGCGTGTGAACGTGGGAGAGGGGGTGGCAGGGCTCTCCTCCGCCTCCGCGGCAGCGTGGCTTCGCGCTGGCAGGGCAGTACGAGCGGCACACGCGGGCAGAGATCGAGAGCGGGCGATGAAGGCGTAATTACAGGGAAGGATGTGGAAAGCAGCGCGCTGAAAGGCAAAATGAGTTGCCCAAGGACACGGGGTGATGGAGCTGGGGTTGGAGCTCAGCAGCTCTGTCTCGTGTGCCGGAGCGCAGTGTCCAGGCTGGTGCTTCTGCTGGGAAGTGGTTTTGGGGTAGAGTGCCAATACCTTTACCTTGATTTTTCTGGCTGTTGGAAAACCGTAAAGGCCTGGGGGACTGGAGTTCGGATGGCTGGTCTGAGTGTCTCTCCCTGGAAGCTATGGAAAGCAGTACTTGCAGTCCTGTTTGAACTTGTTGGTTGACAAGTTAAAAGGTTGTTTTGACCCTTCAGGATATTTAAAAAAAATATATTTCTTTCACCTTCCTTCTCCCAGTTTTATGAGAGGACTGAGCCAAGGGCTTTGTATTCGGCAGCGGGATGTAATTACAGCAAGCCCGGGCGAGCGGTTCTCCCTCAGGGCTGTTTCATAGTTGGTTTGTACTTCTTTTTTTTTTTTTTTTTTTTTTTTTTCCTTTCCCCCCACCCTCCCCATGTTATTGCTCTTATTCCTCCGCCTCCCCACGCACGTGCAATGCCGCAGCAGCTGCGAGACCCCACTCCTTCCCCCAGAGCCCTGGTGGGAGCCGGCCAGTTTTGCTGGGGGATGCGACCATTGCACGCAGGAAGCAGATGAAGGGAACTGGAGCTGGAAAGGAGCCGCAGCCAGCGAGGTCTGCCGCCAGCGACTCCGAGCCATCGCAGAGGGGCGGCTGGACGGGGCCCAGCACAGCTGCTCTGGCCGGGGGAGCTGGGCCCAGCTTCCAGCCCGCGTGCCTGTGCAGACTTGAGCGGGGCAGGACCAGCGGGCAGATGGAGCGCTGCCCGCCGAGGAAGCGGCTCCCGGCTCCCCCTGCCCACGGCAGGGTGGGCGTGCTGGGCGCGTGCCGCCGGCGGGGCTCTGCGAGCTCTCCCTTTGCTCGTTCCTGCTGCCATTTCACCAGGAGAGAGGGTTTCTTTTTTGGGTTGCCTCTTGGAAAGCATCTAACCCCTGTGGAGGCTGTGCTGCCTCGGCGTCCTCGGTGTCTTGGGCTCTGGGAGCAGGAGGGCAGGGGAGACCCAGGGAGCAGCGGCTCTCGTGGGGTGTTCCCGTCGTCAGGCGTGGGTCTGGTTATCCGCAGCCGCTGGGCACCGTGTGCCCTGCTGCGACGCTGTGGGCTCTTTTGGGGGTGGAAAGAGGCACTGACCATTTCCACGGGCAGGAGCAGGAAATTATCCCCGTATTTAAAGATGGTGAGGGGTGAGCCTGCGCGTCCCCGTGGGGCAGACATGGGGCTGGTGGCTGAGGGCAGTCGGGCTCCGGCTGGAGCAACGCCACAGCCCTCTCTCTCACCCTGGGTTTCTTTCCCCTCGAGAGCTGGGCTGTGGGCCGCGTCGGCTGGCAACGCAGTGGCTGGAGGGGCAGCGCGCTGAACCCAGGACCCACAGCGTCGACTCCTTCCGTGCCTGGGAAACTCCCTGGCTGGAAAAGGTCCTAAATGCCCTGCTCGTCCTGGGGCCAGCCCGCAGCCATGGCTTGGCTTGTTCTGCGGGGAAAAGCCGGTGTCTTTGGGGTCCGATACTGCCCGGTTTGCATCTCATATGGAAGGCTGGATTCATCCTGGAATAAACTGGATACAACCCCAGATTGCTTCTGCTGGAAGAGCAATGATCATCAAAGTCCCCTTAATTCTCAATTAGTCCGTCTGCCCAAGGCTTTAAAATTGGTTAGATAAACCGCATTAAAAGTTAAATCTGAATTAACCTTTCCTTGCATAGGCAACCCCTTGGAGCCCCAGCTGCAGCAGAGCAGGGCTGGGTGCAGAGCACAGGGTTCCCTCTGGGACAGCCCCTTTCTGGGGCCAAAGTGGGTGCTTTTGGGCACGTTCCCCTTGCGGGACACCCGTCGCAGCAGGGCTGCACCTCTTGCTGTGGCTCAGCCCCGCCGTGAGCTGACCCTTGGTGTGGGGCTGCCAGGCCGGGGTATTTTTAGAGAAGATAAGAGCGATGGCAGGAGAGAGGGCTCCGTTCCAGGGAGCTCCAGCTCTTTAATTATGTTTTTGGTCTAGAAAATTATATGGTTCCTAGAGCGTAAATAGAGAACGTGTGGAAGGTAATTGCACCTCCGGGTGCAGATGAGCTGGTAGCAGGGAGAGGCCGTGCGGAGGCCAGGATCAGAGGGAACTGGGTGGAGGGAGAGGGAGAAACCAGCTCCTCTGGGCTGCTGGGAGCGCCCGGACCCCCGGCTGGACCCAGCGAGTGCCTGGGGGGTCCCCAGCCCCATAAAGGCCAGGACCAGACCCGTGAGCCCCCCACTGCCATTAGTGCCTGCATTTTTGGGGTTTCCTTCAGACCTGCCTCGGGGGGCACATCGTTGGGTCCTCCCTGGGACAGGTTCACTGGAGATGGTGGGAATCTGCCCCCCACCTCTGGTGTGTGTCCCAACCTCCGTTTGGCTCCACAGGGAAAAAGGAAATGTAAAACATGTTCTTGTGCTTGTACCTTGCACCCTGCTCAGGAGTGGGGTGCATACAAGGAGAGCCTCAGTTTTCTCTGCGTTTTCTCTTTCTGCAGAGCAGCCCTGGCTTCAGATGCGTCATCCGGAAATGCAGGGGTACCGGCTGTGGGGCTCGGCGTGCGTCTCTCGCTGTTGCGTGCTGCCAGAGATGATGCTCTCCTTCTTTTTTTGGAGCTTTTTCTTTTAAGTGCCTTTTTTATACGGACAAGCTTAATTTTTGGTGTGTCCTTTTAAAGAAAGCATTGAATTAAAACCACCTGAAGCTCTGCCTTGGCAGCGGTGATTTTCTGCCTTCTCCCTTCCCTCCTTCCGTGAAGCGTGAGCAATTTGGACGGCGGATCCTGCGAACAAAGAGAAGGGTGTGAGCTTGGGCTGCTGGACGGCGAAGGGCAGCGCTTTGGGTCTGCCGGGTGCTGCTGGGCCTGACTGGTCTCGCAGAGCTGAGCAGCTGCGGTGGTGGGAGCCGAAACCTTCGTTAGGTGCGGAAACGTGAGCGGGGACCTGCCGTAACCCTGTCCTTGCGTTTGTACGGTTCACTGCTAACGGAGACAAGGAGGGTTCTCCAAGTGGGACCTCCTTGTCCAGGCACCGCCCTCCCAATCCCCAGAGCCCTGATGTTCTTGGGATCCAGAGCGAGTCCAGCAAACCCTTTGCATGAGAAGAAAATCAAAGGGCTTGATGATGGGAGGAAGCCTGGCTGCTGGTGCTGGTAGATAGGGAAGGGACTGGAGAAAAAACTGGGATAGAGTGAGGAAATTTGGGCTTCCATCTCAAACCCGTCTCCAGCTGCAGCTTGGAAAGCAGTTTTGCAGAACCTTCCTCCTTCCTCCAGTTTACCCCTCCACCTGGCCAAGTGCTGGAGATGTGGGATTTTCCACCCCCCCTCCTGGTTCCTTACGGTTCCCAGTATAAATACATGGAGCAAAGCCACCAGCTCTGTTTATTGAACACAAATAGAAGATAAAATAGTGGAAAACTAATTTTTTCATGCTCATTGGTGGGAAAGATTAAAATTATGCAAATCCTCGGCAGCGAGCTTGGTGCAGAGATAAGGGGATGTTCAAGTCGGCTGGCTGCCTGCTAATTCACTCATTGAAAACGAAATGAGCAGGAAAGCTGCGGTCGGCGTCACCGGCCCCTCACGGCGCTTGTGGGGCTGGGATTGCTTTGCTGTGCTGGGAGGAAGCTGAACAAAGGAAACCTGGTGGTTTTTGTTTTTTTTTTTTGGAGGCGTGGAGGATTCATGCTGGGATGCGCACCCCGAAATCGTGCGTCGGCTGCCATCGCTGCCTGATGAGCTCTGAGATGCAGCATCTAGACCTTGTCCAGGATGTTTCTGCCAACCTCCAGCCAGTTTGCAATGACCTGAAACCCCCCAAAGTGGATTTTTTTTACCCCTAGCATGGTGATTCTGGAGGTGAATCAGGTGAAATCTGCCACCTTGATCCCTCCGTCGGATGCCATGAGCAGAGCAGGGCTG
Source organism: Tetrax tetrax (assembly GCA_009806455.1). Taxonomy (NCBI): domain Eukaryota; kingdom Metazoa; phylum Chordata; class Aves; order Otidiformes; family Otididae; genus Tetrax; species Tetrax tetrax. The sequence goes on along the minus strand of WHYT01015066.1, from coordinate 257,965 downwards.
GGAGGTGAGTGGGAAACCACCAAAGACGAGCGCTGCTGGTGCTGCGATGCGGCAGCAGTTTGACCCTTGGGGGGCTGCGGGAGGCAGAGCGGGGTTGGGCAGGAGGTTGGCTAACCTGGTGCGAAGGGTTGTGCGAAGCAGGGGAAGGTCTGGGCTCGACCCCACGATCCCAGCGCAGCTGTGGGTGAAACGGTGCCCGTCTCTCCCCCGGAGACGCCCGCTTTGTGGAGGAAAGCACGTCTTGAAATTCCCCATGTGGGCACGTTAATTAATTTTTGCAGAGCAGCAGTGCCGTGAGGGTTTTCCTGGGATGAAAGGCCTCTGTGTGCGTTTCCGTGAAGGACTGGGGTATGTGCAGATGTGTTTGTGGTCAGGAAAAAGTGAGTGTGAAGCAGCGTCTCATCGCCCCCCTTACTCCGGGTCTCTGACTCAGATTTTCACTTCGGCTGAAGGAAAAACTTAACTCCTTTGGCCTGAAGTGAGCCCGCACTGCTGGAGAGCGTGGCCTGGCCGCCTCTCCCCTCCTGGATCTTTTGTTCCTTGTACTGAAAACGCTTTGCCCACCTCAGGCTCCTCGGCCATCCAGCCCCTACATTTATTTCTTGAAATCTCTCCAGACGATAGCGGTGCACGATGCCCGGCGCGGGGGAGACCGGTACCTCCTGGAAACGGAGCGGCTCAGGCCGCCAGCCGTGCAGAGGCACCCATGAAACGACGGCGGCTGCTCGTCGAGCGGGGAGAGGGGCTTGCTGCCAGCGAGTGCTTTTGGAAGGGTTTGTCTGACTTCCTGTCAAATCAATATTTATTCACAAATCTATTTGTTTGCTTTTGTCACTGAAAAGTCTTGTGGGGTTGTTTTTTTTTTTGTGTGTTGTTTTGTTCCCCTTGTGTATTTTTGGCTGCGCGGTGCTGGCGAGAGGGGCTGCTGCAGCTTTTGCTGGCTCCACTCATTCCAGCTGCTTCTCCTACCCCGTGGTTTGGAGCCTCTTTTGTAAGGACGGGCTGGGCTGGCAGCGCTCCTCTGCCCGGGCACATCTTTCTGCCCGCGGGCCGGAGGTGACGGTGCTGCCGGGGTTGGGAGGGATTGGCCTCTGCGAATGCGGGCGGCAGTTCTCCACCGCTGCACTGCGGATCGGGCTGGATGAGGGATGCGGAGGAGACCGGCTGGCCCCCGAAACGCAGTGACAGGACCGGTGTTTGGATTTCCTTTGTCTCCTTGGCTGTAGCCAAAGCCGTTACTGGTTTGCGGGTACGATGGGAGCGCGCTGCAGCCCTCCCGGGTCCTGGTGGGTGCGGGACAGTGAGCCCACCGGTCATGGCGTGCCATGCCACGGCCCCTGAGCCCTGGCAGCGCCTGGGACCCGCGGAGAGCACGCACGCGTGTGTTTCCCTGCAATCGTGCTCAAGTTTCATCGTCACCACTAAACCTGCCCGTTCATTTATTTTTCCATTTTACTGTGAGCGAAACAAACAGTGGCTTGAGCTCTGCCCTCCCTCCAGCCGCTCTCCCCCTTCCCTGGCCGAGCCCGTCCCCGTGTTTATTTTCCTCTCGCTCTCTTGCACTACGGCGGTGCTCGGCCTACGGACGCGGGACCGTGGACGGAGCGGGCCCACCTGTGGAAAGCTGCGTCTGGTGGAGACGGAGCCGTGACGGAGGCACGGCCGGAGGCTGGAGCTGCAGGTGGAGTAAAAAAAAAAAAGGGTTTTTCTAGCAGGTGGCTGAGGAGCCAAGCACCTTCGGCGTGGGGAGAGCGTTGCTCCTCCTGGGGCGGCCTGCAGAGCCCTGGAGCTGGAACATTATTTATCTCCCGCTAGCCAAAGCACGCAAAGCTAAATTGAGCTGTGGCAGGCAAAAGTGTGAAGCGTATTATTAGGAACAGGGAGCTCTTGTTCCACAGCTGCTGCTGCCGCTGCCGTTGGTAATTAATGTTTGAGGAATTGCAGATCTTCATTAGGAGAACAATTAGATTAACGAGAGAACCCGAGCTGAGGCTTTAGTGGGAAAGGGTTGGGGGGAGGTTTGAAAACAAAATAAAATCCCACCCTGGCACCATGCCTTGCTGCTCCGGAGACCTCCGGATGCTCTTGGAGGTGTGCTGGGAGGAGACGGTGTGCCCGAGCGGTGACAGGCGCTAACGGGCTGGCGTGGAGGGGATGTGTGCGGCGAGCTCATTAGGGAGAGGGAAGAGGCAATCCACCATGGTCATAAATATTTAAGGCATCCCAGCACCCATCATTTGGCTCTGGCACCAGGTTATTAGCAGAGAGAGCGCTGGGCAAAGGCTGCTCAGGGCTTAGCGAGATCCTGGGCTTGTGTTGTTAAAAGCTTTAATTGGTGTCCTCTTCCATGGAGACCGCTGACCCCGCCGAGGCAAGAGCCACCCTGGCCACGAGGTGTGGTCTTCAGGGTTTGGGCTTTAATTTGGGCCACTGAACAGCCCTGAAGCTGAGCTTTTTTATCACCAAGAGGTGTTTGGGGTTCCCTCCGCCCCGTATTTCCTTCCCCGTGGGCCGCCCCCGTGCTGGGCCTGTCCGTGCGCCTGCGGCGGCTTTGCCCTCGCACCGCATGGCCGGAGAAAGGTGCTGATGCGTGGGATGCGGCAGGAATTCACTTGGGATAAACGAACCGTTTAGAGACATTGTAAAATCATGGAAAGGAAGGACAGAAGGGAGGTTGGAAGGTCGATTAGTCCCTCGCGCTGGTCCAAGGCAGCAGCACGTGTTGGGAAGTTGTTTGAGGCGGGTGCATGCCTGGCCTTAAAAACCTGCAGCGATGGCGTTCCCGTCCCGGGGCCGCGCTCCCCGTCTCCCCGTGCTGCCTGCTGTGGCCCCGCTGCCGTCTCAGCCCCACGAGCCCTCCATGGGGCACCAGCGATGGCCTCCCATCTGGGAAGTGCTCCCCATGACCCCTCCGGGCTGGCCACAGCGTCCCCACCCTCTGGTGAAATGGATGGGACGGGAGATTCTCATCTCCTCTTGTTTTAGGAGATTTGAGCTCAAGAAACGCTGTTTTCCAGCGAGGTGGAACCCGTGAGCGGTGCGGCAGGGCTGGCGTGGGGGCCGCTGTGGGTTGGCTCCCCAAAGCAGAGGGTGTGGGGGCTCGGGGGGGTTTAAAACCCCAGTGGGTTGCAAGGGGGGCTCAGCTCCGATTTTGCCCCTGCGCACGAGAACATGGAAGGTTTTGCCTTTCAGGGGACAGCAGATTTCTCCCTTCAGTAATTGCTGAGGACAAAAAAGTTGCCTTTCCCAGCGACTCCAGATGGCACGGCAAGAATAAAAGCATTTTCTGCAATATGGTGGCTTCTGCCTGTCCGAAGGAGAGCTTTGTCGTTGGACCCGTTCCCGTTTGGCTCCGTGCCCCTGAGGATGGACAAGTCGTTACCGAGCACTCTCACTGCAGGGCTGTGGGCTCTGGAGAGCTTCCTGCGGCCACGCTCACCGAGGGTGACAGCGTCTGCTTTGACCAGGCAGTGCTGAAAATGGAGGACGAAGAGCATCCTCCTCCCCGGCTAGGTGGAGGTGCTGATGGGCTTCACCTGCCCAGTAAATACGATTGCGTGTTAAATTTGTTGCCCACTTCTCCTGGGGGTGCGTGTTCGGTGTTATAAAAACATCGTCGTGAACACTCAGCCAGCTCGCTCGGAAGAATCTCTTTGCCTGATCGTTGGAATGATTGACTGGTACCAAAGACGCTCAGATGAGCTCAGCGGCTTGTCAGAAACCTTTCTGTTGATTTAAAGTCGAACAGAAAACGACGTGCCTGCCAGGTGGAGCCTTTGTGAGTCCTGGGCGGTGGGTAGGTTCTTCCAGGGTTCTCTGGCGAGCTGCGTTCCCGCAGCCGGCTCTAGGAGGGACGTTATCAATCTCCAAACGCTTATAAATGTTTTAAGCCACCGCTGCTGCGTCCCTGGCGCGGATGGGCTGCTTTATCTGCACCAAGGAAACGTAGCTGCCTCTGGGCTGGGATGTCTGTTAGCGTGGCACGGCAGCTGCTTGGAGCAGAACGGGAGGAAAATCACGTTTAGTAGAAATAACCCAGTGGTGCGGGCTCAGGCTGTCGGGCAGGAGCTGGGGGGTTGCAAGGATGTTGTTATTCCCAATTTCTGCTTATTTAGCAGCCTCTTAAGTTTGCATCTCATATGGAAGGTGAGAATGGCAGCAAAGCCCTGCCTGGCCCAGCCGCTCGGCGCAGAAGCGTTCCTAGTTTGCCCCGCTCAGGTGCTGTGCGCTGGAGCGTGTGGTGGGCATCGCTCAGTGCATCGGGGTGACCCGCTCTGGTGGGCTCCTGGCAAGGGTGTGGCAGGAGCCAGAGGCCTCCCTGGACAGACAGGCCAGGATTAAATCTGCCGGAGCGCGAGCGCCGAGCATGGACGCAGTATCCCAGCCCCATTGCTGACCTTGAGCAGAGCAGTGTGAGACTCTCTCCAGTCTGCTGTGGTGTCTGCTGGTCTGCAGGGCTCCCCCAGCCCCGGCAGTGACCTCCCATCCTCCCAGCTCAGCTCCTACGTTCAGATGAGATCATGGCGGCGAGGGAGAGATGGGTTTTTTCTTTTTCTGCTCCTTCCTTAATCTCCCCCGGCTGGTGGGTCCGAGACTCAGGATTCCTGCCAGAGCAAGGAAAGGGATTTGCTCATCTTCTGTCTTGCAAGCTCAAAACCAAATCCTCTTTATGGAGTTTAACCCCCTGTGTGGGCTGGCAGGGCTGGAGCGCCTGGCAAGGAGGCGGTGGGGAGAGACTGAAGGAAAAGGCAAGGTGAACGAGAGAGGGGACGGGAATGACACCCCGGAGCCCGCGGCTGCGCCCTGCCGTTGTGCGGCTCTGGACTGTGGCGTCCTGGATCCTCGGTGGGGAAAAACCAGTGCAGAGGTTGGGCTGGGCTGTGGGAGCAGCGTCGCCCTGCGTGCTGGTCCTGATGGTGGGGTGAGGCATCCCTGGTGCGCGGAGGGTGGGTGGACGTTCTCCCGAGCAGGCTGCCGCAAAACCCGGGGAAGACGGCGCTCGCTAATAACCTCGATTAGCTTTACTCGCTGGGCACTAATCAGCAAGGCGCAAGCCGCGGCGGTGAAGCCGGCTCTACGGTACGCACCAAGAAAGATGAGCCTCTCGATCCTTCTTACCGCGGCTCAGGCTCCCCGGCCTCGCGCGCGGGGGGGTTTGCTGGTAGGGTTGTGTGCTGCGTGGAGCGCAGAGCAGCTGGGCTCACCCTCCCCTTTCCACCGCTGCTCCTGACCCTTCCGAATCGCAGCCTGGCCCTGCCTTTTCCACGGGGAACCAAAACAGATCATCAGCTGCGCTGCTGCCGCAGTGATTTTCATTTACCCCCAAATAGCAATTAGGCTAAACTTTGCGTGTTTGCTTTGCTGCTTTGATTTCCTCTCGTTTGTTTTTTCCTGATAAGTGGAGCGCACGCGGGCGGCTCCGTCCTTGCGCAGGGACCGCAGCGCTCCCCTGCCGTCTCCCAGCCCGGCTGCCCAGGGATGTGCGGATACGAGGAGCCGTGTCGGGTACGGGCCGTGGAAGGAGGTGTGTTTCCAAAGGCTTTTTCATTTCCAAAGGCTTATGGCTTGCCTCTGCGCGGCCCTGAGCTGTCCCAGCTTCTGGGGTTTGGTTGCCTCTTCCTGACTGAGGAAGCAAGGGCAGTCTCTCTGCGTCTCTCAGCCGTGGGAGACCCTACAAATGATAAGCAGGGGGTGAAATTTTCCTCTGTCTCTGCAAATCCACACCAGCTCCGTGTTAGTCGACACATGGGTTCTCTGGGGTGCGAGGGAGCGGGGTCCTTGCCGGGGTCTGCACTGAAGTTCTCCAGCGTGCTGTGTTTGGAATGGGTTTTGGTGTTTCGTTTCGGCCTGAGGTGTGTGCATGTGCGGGCCCGAGGGTGCCGCTGCCCCCCTCCACGGGGCTGTCGAGCTGCCCGCGTGCTCGGCGTGCGGTTTGTCAGAGAGCTCCGAGCAGCCCGAGCGCTGATGAAGATGACAAATGGAGGCAATCGATCAGCAGTTGCCTGTCATGAGGTCCTTCGTGCAAGAGGGCTGGTGACATCCTGCACTGGTCCAGAGCCCTGAACTGGAACTGATAAAGCGCTCCCATGTTCCTAACTTACTTTCTTTATTTTTTTTTTTTTTTCCTTTTGAGTTTTCATCTCTTTCCTGTCTTCTGCTTGTGCTGAAGGCTGGTGAGAGGTGCTGTGTGTGGACGCAGGCTCGTAGCAGCAGCAGGTGAGCAGGCTGTGTCACTGGGCTGCGGTCCCACCCCGCAGCGATGGACCCGTGCGGGGCAGCATCCGGCCTTCCGCGCTCCGAGCGTGGCTGCAGACCCACCTCAGGGGTTGTCCTCAGGGAAGGGTTACACGAGACTGTAACGGCAAAGGGAGTGCCGGCGTGGGCCTGGCAGAGAGGGCGAGCGGTGTGGAGGGTGGAGAAGGGCGCGAGGTGCAGAGGCATCCCAGTTGCTGCGCGAAGGCAGCAGTAAGCCAAAGCTGGAGGGGTGAGCCCGCGCAGGGGGACTGGGGCCTTCTGGATGGGCTCTTCCCAGTACGGATCATCTCCATGCCATGCTGCAGGTCAGGAAAGCACTGGTTCCTCATTGTTCAGCGTTTTTCTCATCTGTTCTTAGTTTGACACACGCAGATGTGAGTCCAGGAAGTCTCTTCTCCCCAGGAAGGTGGAGCACTGATCTGAACCTTCATTTGATCTGGTGTGGAGCAAGGCGTCGTCTTGGTTTGGACTCCAGACGTGAGCAGGGCTGTTGCAGTTTTGGTGGTGGTGAGCTGTTGTTGGGTTGGGCTTTGTCTGGAGTTTTTTTCTTTTTCCTTCTGCTTTGTTTGAGTGGTGTTTGATATCTCTGATTTGGAAAAGGTCCGGTGGTGATTACGGCTGCGTTGCAGGTTGGAGAAGGGATGACTGTGATGAGGAGAGGTGTTAGGGCTCCTGCCAGCGCAGGAATTTCGGAGCAAGGACCTGGAACCGCAGCCTGCTGCGTTTGCTCTAGGTCAGAAGTGGGCGTGTGTCCCTGTTCTTCAGACTTATTCAGGAATCTCTACCTGCTGAAAACCTTTGGGCCAAAGAAAAGGAATCCGCGCTTCCCCGCTGCCCTTGAGCGTGTTGGCATGACACGGCGTCGCCCGGCTGCCCGGCTCGGGGTGCGGGTGCGTTGGGAGGGGGATGCCGGTGAGTGATCTTCTCTTTAGCGTTATTTTCTCCCGAAAGATGGTGTTTATTGCCTTGCGGAGGCCGGCCGGCGTGCTGCGCTGAGGATGCTGTGAGATGAGGCTGACGGACGATTATTTACCCAGCGCTGTCGGCGTGCACGTGGCGAGATGCGGTCTGTGCCCCAAGGAACTCCCAGTCTGTCAGGCAGCTGAGCTGGGGCTAATGATGAATGACTTCCTAAATAAATAAATAACGCTCGAAGGCCTGAAAAAAGCAACACAAAGTATTACTCTGAGCCGCAAGGAGATGCGGTTGTCGACGATCGCTGACGCTGTCAGGCGCTCAGCGCAGGTTGTTGATGGTTTGCTGGTAGATGCTGAAGGATGGCGTGTGTTTGTGCGAGCCAGGGGAAAGGGATGGGGTAGGGGGGAACATGGTGCTGGATCCGATTCTTCCCTGCCTTTGCGCATCTCAGAGGAGAGCCCAGCTCCTGCCCTGCTTGCACAGGGGCAGAGGAGAAGCCACGTCCTCCGCCCGGCTCTGCGCTGGGCCCAGGAGGGTGCCCCTGGGATTTCCCATCACTCCAGCGTTGCCTCCCTCTCGCTGGTGATGCCGTGGTGCTGCCACCAGCACAGGCTCTCTGCTCGGCCTTTGCTGCAGCAGGGAGGGTTTTTGGGGTCCTCCGAAAGCTCACAGCCTGGGTGGGCTTGGGCTTAACAGGGGTGCTGCCCAGCCGGGGGAGCCGTGCTTCCTCCTCCTCCTCCCCGTCTCCTCACTGCCGGTGCGATGTCCCCCCTGCCCCTGCCCGTGCTGTGCCGCACCTGCTGAACGCTTCCCGGCCGCCGCAGATCCATCACGGCGGGTCAGGGCTGTCACTGCGGGGAGCGTGGCGGGGGGAAATTAATTTCTCCTGACGATTGGAGCCCAGCTCAGAGCTCTCTGGTCTCATTTCTCCTGCAGGGACCATGGCTTAACCCTTGCTGTGCCATCGTGCCCCAGGGCAGGGAGCAGCACCCCAAAATATGCCTCATGCCTGCTGCCTGGAGACAGCTCTGGGCACTTCACACGTGTGGCAGGATCAGAAATGCTGCAGGAAGGAAGAGCAGAGCGTGTGGGTGTGGGGTACGCGTGCAAACACAGCGAGAGGCAGCGTGACGTCATGCTCCCGGCGCTGGCTTCGTGCGCAGCAGCTTCTCGTTCCCCGCGTTGTCAGAGGGATAATGCTGTCGTATTAAAGCACTTGGAGATGGGGGGATGAAAAGCAGCGTGTAGGACCGAGACAGTCCTGATCAAAGCTCTTCTTTTCTCCATCTGTGTTTGTTTCCCCGTGGAAGATAATACCCTGCCTCTTTCTTGTAAATATTTTTTTTAAGATCTAAGTAACTCCCTGATAGATAAACAGTCATGCTTGGCTCTGAGGGCTCTCTGCTGGCTGCTCCAAGTGTGTTTGCCAAGGCACGGCCTGTGTTTTGAAGTGGGCTGGGGCGTTGTGTTTGAGCGCAGAGGAGGAGTGGTGTCCGGACGTGGCTGACTGGGGAACGCTCCACCACCTCGTTTTTCGGGCAGCGTCGTGATTTGGAAATCACGTCCTTTCTGCGCAGCCCTTGGAGCTGGGTCGCGAAAGCCACCAGCTGGTCTGCGGGTGAGCTTTGCTGGTGAAAGGCGGTGGTGGTTGTTTTGTTCAGGGGTACGGAGGTGCCGTGAGGAAGGTGGGTCCCATGGGAGACCTCTCCGCAGCCGCAGGCTCCCACGTCTCCGGGGCGTCCTTGCCGAGATGAAGCGGCCCAGAAGGCAGAGCCATTTTGGGGGTTTGGTGGCCTTGCGAGCAGGATCCCGCAGGCACAGGGAGGTCTGCGGAGCATCGGGAGCCTCCCTGTTGTGAGGGAAGGGTGCACACAGCTCTGGCACTGGGTCTCGCTGGGACTTCTGGCATTTTGTTTTTGTGGTGGGCAGGTTTGTTGGTTTTCCTCTGCCCTGAGCAGCAGCAATGAGGGGGTTGTGTGCGGATCCGGGTGGCAGAGCAGAGCAGCATCTCTCTGCCCTGACCCTGGTGTTCAGGTGCCTGACAGGGGGCGATGATGTTTGTGGTCTCTCCTCCCCTGCTAAATGGGGCTTGGGTGGTCCAGTGTCAGTGGGTGAGAAGGGGAAATTGGGGAGGAAACACAGGCTTTGAAGCTCATCTCTTCATGCTGTTTATTCCCAGAAAAAAACCAACGGGATAATACTTGCCAACAAAGCCACCTGAATGTGGAGACAGGCCTCACGGGCTTCCCGGGACAGCGTTGCGTATGGGCATCTCCTGGCTCCCCAGCGCCCCCGGGGAAGGTCCACGGCGGGATCGCAGGCCGGGACCCAGCAGGCAGCTGCCCACCCTGCGCAAGCATCCCCGTCCCAGCCGCGGTGGGGTTGGGTTTGCCGAGGGCAGGGCCTTGGATGGGAGCAGGATGGAAATGTGGGGCGGCGAATTTAAATTTCATCTCTCCCCCTCCCCAGGGGAGGTGACAAATGAGCTGCTGGTTGTGCTAAAAGCTTTTCTTTCTTCCTTTAAAGAGGTTGCTGGGAGGAAATGAAGTGACCCACTGACCTCTGTTAATACGCAGCAAAAACTGAGCCGGTGCTGCTGGAAGGAACGGAGACCTCCGCGCAGCCCTCTGCCTGCAAGGTGTTTGCTTTGATTGAGCTGTCTAATGGGAGTCATCCTCCGCAGCAGCTGCTGAAAATGAAGATGTTTAATCATCCCCTAGATCTGTGTGGAACTTTTTGCAGAATTTCTTTAAAATCGCCCTTCTCCTTTTCACACGCGGGTGAAACAGAAGAGAAGCCCAAATGCTTTCTTGTGAAATTTCTTTCAACTCGTTATATTCTAATGAACCTGAAGTGAAGGCGTGTGCCCTCCCTCCTGCAATTTTTTAAAATGCTTTGATCACTGGCGCTGTGGGGGCTAAGAAAAAGTGACGTATGGCAAAATACCTGCGCAGCTCTGACCCACCCCGGCCTCTGTAACGGTGCAGACACTTGTTTTAGCAGCATTTTCCACAGGCTCCTTCTTTAAGCGGCAGGGCCCGAAGTAGCTTAAGGGAGTTAGATGTCCAGCGCCCTCTGAAACGGGAGTCGCTGGGAGGAAAATCTTCAAAAGCATCTTAGCGGCTTAGGTTAAGTCCCGTTGACTCTCGATGGAACTGAAGCTCTTAAGAAAAGTTGGCGCTTCCGAGCGTTTCGCCCTCTGCGCCTAGCACCCGTGGGTCCCTGCAGATCCCCAGCTCAGGACTGGCCGGCGGAGCCGCAGTGGGAGGCTGCTTCCTGCAAACGCTTTTCAGTTTTGTTATTTTTAATAATACTCTTCACGATCCCGTGCTCGGCGCTTACGAGGCGCGCGCGTGTACATACTTAGAGCTGGAGATGAAGCAGTGCACAAGGATGAATGCCTTACGGGAGCGCTCTTACTGTAAGAATTAATCTTATTCCCGAAATGTGACCGTATCTAGCACAAATCTGACCCCGCCGGGGGCCACGGCTTCGCTTAATTGCATTCTTTAGCAAGGATTGAGGTCTGTTAGGTGGTTTGCTTGTGTTGCAGGAGATCCTGTGCCAGAGAGTTTAGTGAGGGTTTGCAGGTCTGCGGGGCGGCGCGGGAAGACTGCCGTTGTGTTTGCGCGCGTGGTGCCAGGAGCCTGGCTGGGTGCTCGGCAGCCGGGCAGGAGGAGCGGTGCGAACCTTCAGAGCGCGTCGCCAAGGTGAGCTGTGCACGCGCGGAGGAGGGGTGATGAAACCCTGGCGAGTTCAGCGCTCATCAGAGCAATTCCCACTTGAACGGGCGGGAGAGCCGCGTTGCACGGTGGCTGGGTTTCTAAACCTTGCGTGTTCTGCGTTGTAGGCGGGAATCGTGTCTGTTCCCAGTCTCCCCATTGCCAGGGCGCTGCCAAAAAAGCAGAGCAAACCGCCGTCCCCGTCTCTCCTTGCCATCCGCAGGGGAACCAGGTCGGTGCACGTCTTGCTGTCCTGAAAATCCTCCATCCACGGGGAGACAGCCGGTGACGTACCTGCTCTGAGCGATGAGTTGCTGAATTGAAGCTGACATGTCCTAATATCTCTGCCAGCACTTTCCGTCTGCGTCAAGGGCTCGGGAAGCACATTAGCACCGGAGCGGAAGTGTCACCCTCTGGCATCTCCTTCTCCAATCTTGGAGCTGCTGCTGCTGTATCCCCTTTACCAGACCTTCTCCATTGGAGCCCATTATATGGCAGGGAGAGCTGTGCTGGATGTGGGAGAGTGGATCTGTCCGGAGGTGGAACGTTTCCTCGGCGTGCCTGCGTTCCACTCCATCAGCGGGGAGATTTGGGGGGCATGCTGCGTGGGCAGCGCAGCCTCTTGGCTACTCTGGGCTGCGGAAGGTTGCTGGTGCCGCACTTGGAGAGCAGACAAAGCTCAAGGAGGTGTTTGGTGGCGTTTACTGGGACTGAGGGAAGGGGATGTTGCTCTGATAAACAAGTTTCTGAAACGCTGGCTGAGCTAGCCCTGGGTTGTTGTTTTGTTTTTTTTTTGTATAGAGAACTAAAATGGTTGGGAGTATGTTTGGGAACTAGGACCTGCGTGACTGAAGCAGGACGAAGGGAGAGCCAGCCAACACCAGCTCTGTTGTGCTGGCACTGACAGCACATCCCCAGTTTAATTAACAGTTACCGTCGCAGCTATTCATAATGCTCCCGCTCTCTGCTCGCCGCTGACAACGACAAAACCCCAGCGCATTGTTCTGTGCCCTGAAACCCCGCGAACCCCTGTTAGGTCTGACTGCAGCCTCTTGCGTTCTCTGAGTGCGTCTAGAACAAACATCTGAAGAGATTCCCAGTGTAATAATCCAGATTTTTTCTCTTTTTTTTTTTGTGAGAGGTTCAGTATTTATGCTCCATTTTCACAAGGCAGCACTGAAGCACGCTGGATCCAGATTAGCACGGAGCACGCAGCAGCGGCTTTGTGACGCTCAAAGTGCCAGTCCAAAGCTTCTCTCTGAAAAGTTGCTCTTTACGGCTGAGTACATATGGGGACTTCTTGTTTATCCTGCCTTTTCTTTTAATTCCGTACAGTTCAGCCTCGCAGAGTTAATGGGACAGAAAAAGATGAAAATGCCCCTTCCCAGCGCCTGTCCCGATGGTCTCGTACCCTGGCGTGTATCAGAAAGCTCGAGCAACCTCGCTGCCCCCTCAGTCCTCTCCCAGCCTTTGATCACCGTACAGTATCTCCTACCTGGCTTTTCTCCCGAAGGTGATAAACCCTGGGTTTGATTTTTAATTGGGGTAACTGAGAGCAGGAAGGAATCTGTACAGATCTGAGAGCATCCTTCACACAACTCTGGCCCATTATTCTCCTGCTCGGAGTCTGTCTGGTGGAGCTGACCCTACGAGGAGGTGGTGGCTGCAGTTTTCACTTTTATTTTCAGCCCTTCTGGGGCGAAGCCTGCCGCTGCCTCCGAGGAAAGCGTTCGCCAGTGTTGACACGCGGGACCGGGGTAGTTGCTAAGAATACAGCTCCCGTAATGCCGTCCCGGCTTTGCGCAGGGATCAGGGTAAAGCTGTCCGCAGGCGGCTCCCTTCGGAGCCAGGAGCCGTCTCCATGGAAATGTGGCAGCAGGGCAAAGGGAGCGGGCGGGTGCTGAGCTTGCGCTCCTGTCTTGCAGCCCTGCTAATGTGCCGCTGCTGTCCTGCAGCCGCGTTCTGCCACGTCCGGGGCAGAAGCGGTTAGGAGAAAATCTCCAAAGGCTGTGTTTGCTTGCTGTGCCTTTGGGTCCGTCGGGATCAGCTGTGGTCCCCCCGTTCCAGGCTTTTTCCCTTCCAGTTTGCGTTAGCTCAGTCACGAGGTTCCTGCCTGTGTTGCGGGTGGGGAAACTGAGGCTCTGAGCGGGGTGGGGATTCCCAGACGTGCAGAGTAGCTGCTGTAGTCCCCGTTCTGTTAAGAAGCCTGGGACACTGGCCAGCGTGCATTTGCCTTGCAGGAGGGGCTTTGGGACACCCGCGCTGATTCCAGGGCTGAGCTGGAGGCTTGCCGTGGTGGGGTGGGTGCTCTTGCCGTGGTGGGGTGGGTGCTGCACTGCCCAGAGCCTGGGTGGGAGAGAAATCCCTCCCCAGCAGCATGTATCCTCGGCAAACCACAGGGGAGACCAGGGAGACGTCTCCTGCTTCATCTTCCCTTCTGGGGGGGATTTTTTTCCTCCTTCCTGTGTTTTTTATGTGTGAGGTTTCAGTTTTTCTTGCCCTGCTCTGCGCTTCTGTGGAAAAATCGCCCTTTGCGAGGGTCCCCGGCCCTGTCGGGTCACATCCCTTCACACCTCGTTGCTCCTGTGCTGCTTGGCCCGCGCTGCCTTCCTCCATGGTGGGGAGGGGAGAGAAGCCGACGGGCGTTCAACTTCGAACACGAGCTCGGCGCAGTTGGTGCCTCCCGATCACCTTTCTCTTGCGCCGTTCCCTCCCTTTGCGTGAGCGCGTGTACGAAAATTTGCCGTTGCCTGCCGAGGCAGGGAGGCTGGCCAAGCTGGCCTCCTGTCCCACCAGTCTGCTTGGCGATGGAGCCGGCCCAGCCCTTGGTGGCACCAAGGCGAAGGGCTGCCTGGCCTCCCCACGGGGACCGCACGCAGCCGCCGCGTTCCCAGGGCCCCGCTGCTGCTCTGGGCTCTGTTTGGCTTCTCCCTGCCTCCCTCCGCGATGTCAGCTGCCCTCCTGCCCCTCTCTCTAAGTGCTCTTCCCTTTCCATTTGTGCATCCGCAGGTGCTGACGACGCTGGGGAGACGCTGTGAGTTCTGCTGACCCGGAGCCTTCCCGGCTGGGGCTGAATGCCGGTACAGAGGATGAGGATCCTTCCCAGCCCTGGGATGTCTTTGCTGGTCTCCCTCGTGAACCTCCTCTCCGTGCTGCTGATAGGCTGCGTAGCCGAAAGTAAGTGACTCTGCTGTCCCCTGCCTCTTTTTTGCACCCATACTTCACCTCCCCTGGAGAAGGGCAGCAGGAGAAGCCTCCAGTACTTCCACCCAGCAAAAGCATCCCCCTCTCCTTTTTAGCCTTAAAGAATTGCTCGGTATCTCATTGTGTGTCTTAATTTTCCAGCATCGTTAGCTTTCCACCAGTGCCTTCCCATTGTTCCCAGTCCCACCTTAGAGGGACATTACAGGGCAGCTGGGTCATGCAGCCTGCTTTGAATCTCAGGTTGCCCTAGGACTGCCAAGGAGCTGGAGAGGAGGGAACTGCTTCACAGCTCTCGCCAGAGCCTTCCTCCCCCTTTCTCTGGCCCATCTCCACCCAGCTCACCCATATTGTCCTCTCCTGCTCTTGCCTTTCAGGCGTCCATCAGACGCTGGTGACCGTTGTCACGTTACTCGCTGGGGCTGGCTTCAAAACAGCAGCTGAAGAAAGAGCGTTATGTTTCTTCTTCCCCTGAGCGAACCAGTGCCAGTTTAACACAGTTTTTATCTTTGCTGCCATTCAATTCTTGCTTTAAAAAATGAAAAGGGGAAGAAAAAAAAAAAAGCAGTGAAAATCTTCAGCGACTTGAATGTAATGTTCCTTCGACATGAAGGCGGATCGCTCGGGATCAGTGGGGAGCAGACTTCCAAGCTGATTGAATTACGACTTTTTTTCCTCCCCAGCAAAGCTGCTTGAAGCTGGTGAGAGGGCTGCTCTGGTCAGCGTAGCCCTTCACAGCTTTCAACGTAATCGCTTCATTATCAGGGTTTATTAAGGCGATGCGGTCACCGGAGGTTGAATGGGTCCTCAGCCTTTTGGTGCTGGGAGATTTTTTGTGAGCAGCGCTTTGGCTCTTCTCTGCTGTGGGCGAGTGGGGATATACCTGCCCTTGCCTCACTCCTGAGTTTTGTGTGGTTCATGCTTCTCCTCTTTGCAGGGAGAACCGTTCCCGTGCAGATGGATAGTGTTTCCTTTGGTTCTTTTTCCTTTGGTGAGCCTGGAAGGTGAGCTGGACTCCGGGAGGTTCACTGTGAGGCCGCATTTTTGGCGCGTAGCTGTGGGTCGGTCGGTACCTCGGCCTGGTGTTCACAACGGCGTACGCAGGCGTCGCTTCCTCTGCCTGCCTCGAGCAGAGGAACAGCGCTGGCAGCAAGGAACCCGGCATGAGCCTTTTTCCTGAGTATTTCTCCAGGGTCCCGCTTGGATGGCGCAGCCGACGCTCTCGTAGGTTCTTTATGAGCACCCGGGGTGGGTGGTTAGAGCTGGCTGCTGTGTTCCACCTGAGCCTTGCTGGTTTGTGAAAGCGGGCGCTGGTGGGAGGTGGGCTGCTGCCTGCGTTGGCTCCTGCAAAAGCGGGAGACTGCAAGAAGAAATCTCCGTTCCTGGCTCTTCATGTCAGGAGAGGAGGGGATGCTCACGGTGGAGAATCCAGTGTCAGGGCTGCGGGGTCCCATTCCTGCCACTGGTTTGCTGTAACGCTCCTGGCCAAATCGCGTGGTCCTCTTCCTTTCAAAGCAGGCAGCGCAGCTTTGCAGGCGTGGAGGGAGAGTTCGTGTGCGTGCAAGTGTCTCTGTACGAGCAAGAGCCTCGATTCATCTGGTGTGATGTGTGAGTGCCCGTGAAACTGCGCTCCGTTTTCCTTTTAAGTGTACGTCAAGCCCTGTGTGTTCGCTGCTGGGAGTGGGCGCTCTGCAGAATCAGGGCTTCTCAAAATCATGGCTGCGTAACTTCACTTCTTCTGTGGTTTTGATTTTCATGGGAAGAAACGAGCACCTTGTCTGTTCCTGTCTTCTGTGGGGCGAGATTTGCTGGGAGATTCCGGCAGAGCTGGGAGATCCCTCACGCTGCCTGACGGCTCTGAGGCCCTTTGGTGGAGAGGTGCCCTCGGGAGGGGCTGGTGCTGCTCAGGCACAGCGGGCACCGGCTGCATGGCCCAAGCCCTGCTGAAATCTGTCACTGCTCAGCAGACACCTTGCTGCTAGCAGCCAAGTTTTTCTCTCCTGTAGCTCTGCAGTGTCCTTGGATCCTGAACTGCGAGGTTTTGCGGGTTTTTTTTCCCTCTTGGTGCTCACATACAGGAACTTAGCCGGTTGCAGGACTCGGTGCCTGAGATGGGGCTGCTCTTTCCTGCTTGATGTGCAGGTGAGGTTGGGCCAGGCGTTGTCTCTCCTCCTAACCTGTGGAGCACATCAGCATCTCCCTGACCTGCTTGCCCTTGGGGATGCTCCCCCCTACGTCCCAGCTGGAATTGCGCTGCGGCTCTTGCTGTCTGCCTGGTGATGACTGGTCGATAGCTCCTGATTCCGGAGGGGATGTTGAATTCTGCCTGGGGAGGCCCGGCCTGTGCCAGGCCAGTCAGTAGCAGCCACGCCGGTCCGCACTGCTCCCCACTGAGGCGTGCGAACAGCGAACAGCTTTGTCTGTCGCAACTGCGGAGAGCGTGTGAGGAGCTGTCACTCTGCTCTGACAATGTCCTCTCCCATCAGATGGCCCTGGGCTCTGTCACGCTGCCTCTCGCGTAATCCCTTGGCCGGCTTCCATTTGGCTGGCGCTCGCCAGGACGCTGACCCGATTTCCTGCCCTAATTCACCAGAGGGGCTGCCAAGGCCTTGCAGCCCCCGGGGCGAGCGATGCCAGGCAGTGCCGGGGTGGTGGCCCCACCGCGGTGGGAAGCCCACGTCGCAGATAGGAAACCCTGGGACGCTGGCTCTTGGAGGGCACCATCTTCCCAGCTTCACAGGGGAACGGCTCTCCTTGCCGCAAAGCGTGGAGCTGGGAGCTTGAACTCGCCTCCTCTTCCAGTGCGGCACTGGAGGAGCGGTGGCCTCTGCAATCAAAGGACCATTAAAACACTTCCCTTGTTTCCCAGGCTAATTGATCTCAGTCAGTGATTTAAATCTTTCCATGGCAGGAACGTTCTATTTAAAGGAAACTGCTCTTTGAATTAAAAAACCAAAGCACCACACCGCTTTCTGCCTGCTGTTCTTCCTTGTGAAGCTGAAGAGGAGAATAATTGGAAGGTATAAAGCAGACCTGTTCCTTCACTCTCTCTTTGGTTGCGTATGGACACTTTCTTTGTTTCTGCTGTATGGCCAAGGGCAGCCTCAGGACTGGGAACTGCTAACTCCGTGATTATTTTCAACGGCCTCTCGTTAAATGGAACGTATTATCAGTTTGTTAAGGGTTCTGCTGGTTGTACGAGTAGTATTAATCGGCATTACGGTGGTGGGACAGAGGAGGCCTTCCCCAAGATCTACATCCTGATGTAGATCAGGATGGCAGATCTTGTGTCCCTTGGGGACAGGCAGATGAGAGCTGGATGTGGGTCCTGGAGCGGAACAGTTTCCCAAATTGCTGATCTACCTGGGCACAGAACCAAACCTTGCTGCTTCCTGGACACACGTCCAGCCCAAGTCACGAAATCTCTGCAGCGAGCACCTCAAAACATCTCCTGTTGTGCGTGGACAAGATGGGTCTCAGGATGGTTTCCCGCCTGCGCTGAGCAGAGCGCGGCTGCGTTTGGGGCTCGGGGCGGCGGTCGTGTGCTCCTGCCCTCCTGCGCTACCCGAAGGAGCGGCGTGCCCACTTTGAGTGCTCCTTGGTTGCGGATAAAAAGCCACTTACTGTATAGAAACGTGGTAATTTTTGTAACTGAAGCCAGCACGCTCGCTGTTTTCGAGCGGATTTTGCCCATTGATTAAACCTGTGCGTTTTCCAGGAGTGCTTTGCTAATTGGCGCTTTGCATACGCACAAGGCTGGTGTGTGGCGCTCTCCGCCCCAGCAAAGATTGAACAGCAGATGCAGCAGCGACCGTTACTTACTACGCAGGTTTCCTTCCTTTTATAAATCACCTTATAGAGCGCTTACTAGCACACTCTGAAGTATTACCATAAATAATTAAATCTAAATTGCAATTGACAAAATAAAAGAATAAAGCCCTTTTTATGATGCATTACGCTGGCTTTCTTCCCTGTTAATTGCCCTTGCTCCACCGTTAATTTGCAGAACACAGTAATTCATGTGTGTGGGGGGCTCTGGTGCATCCGTGGAGGCTGGCAGCAGATGGCAGCAAGGGTGGCACCGCACGTGCGGGGCTCGCGGAGGGGACGGGGACCACGTGCGGTGGGTTGGGAGAGGAGCTGGTGCAGGTCCGTGTTCAGGCTGACGAGGCGGCACGGCGTTTCCAGAGCGGGTGCGATGAAAGAAGGCGTGTGGAACGGGTGCGCCCCGCGCCGCGGGAGCTGGCGGCTGCCTGCACGGCTTGGCTGGCCAAGACCCGGATCACGGCGACGTACAGGTGTACCCGGCTCCTCCGGTCCCTCCCGCGCTCTGCTCCGTGGAGGATTAGCCTCTGCAGCAGAGCTCACGGCTTCTCGCTCCGGAGGCCCTAGCTTTGATCTCTTGTTGGCCAAGACAGCAGTTGTCAGATAAGACGATAGTAAAATCAGGGAGGCTCCGTCTTCAGGCTTGATAGACGCGCTAAGACGACATCAAGGGGAAGCAGATCTTTTTCCGCCGTAAGAGAAAGCTGCTCCGTTTGTAAGGGTTTGAGGCTGAAATGCGGTGGGGGTGAATTGCCCCGCGAGCAGTTGGGGTGCGTGACAGCAGGTGCTGGGGGTGAGGAGCTGGGGGGTGCTGCGGGAGTGCTTTTTCCCCTGGGTGCGTGCGGGCTGGAGGGGTAGCAGAAGTTAAGGTGGGGACATACAAGAGCACGTGCAGTCGGTTAGTAGGTGGAGAAGTTCCTGCGTGGTGTTGAGCACTGTTCCTTCGGTGAGCAGAGTTCCGTGGTGCATGAGAGGAGGCAGATCTGAACTGCATCCTCCCCGAGAGCGGGGGTCACTGCTTCCCTGCCCAGACCCACCTGCTGTCCCCGTTCCCCTGCACCAGTTGCCTTTGTTGGCGAGGAGAGGAGACCCTTTGCTGTCCTTCTTTCTGAATTGTCCTTTCCTTTGCCGCTTTCTCTGTCTGCCCGCTACGATCCAACCTGCGGTTGCTGAGGGTTCTGGATTGGTTGCTGTCCCACTCAAGGACACCAAATTAAGCTTCTCTGTCACCTTGTTTAAGTGCCTGATTAAATTAAACCGTGCCTGGCTGGATCAAGTGATGTATCTCTTCTCTTTTCTTTTTTTTTTCCCCCCTTTTTCTTTTTTTTTTTTTTTTAAGATAGATCAGAAAGTTTGTGTCTTCTGTAGGACCAGGAGAGGAGATAAATCATCTTTTGGAAGAGCTTCCTTGGGGGCAGGGGGAGGCTGTCACCTCCCAAGTCTCAGCTGTGCCCTACGCTGTGAACGCTTATTAGATTAATCTGCGCTGACGAGCACCTGGGGACAGGAGCGGCCACGGGTGTTTGGGACCCACTCATGGGTGTCTTCTGGTAAAGGATCTTTTCCCAACCAGAGGTTCTTGCTGCTCGGCTTCATTAGATGGCTAAGCTAGGGGAAAAGAGCATCTGTTTGGTGTGTAAACAAGCAGCTTGTGTGAAAATGTCATCTCCATAGTATTTGTGATAGAGAAAGCGTAAGTCTGCACCATACCTGGGTGCCCAAAGTAGGGTTTTACTCCGTGTCAGGCTTTACTAGGAAGCCAATACGTATTTTTTGTGACTTTCCCCTTTGGGTGTTGTTTTCACCCAGGCAGTCCTTGCACATGCTGTCAGGAGGGACAGGATCTTTCCGGTGCCTCACCAAGACCTGGGGTCACGTCAGCTTTCCCTCTGCCTGGCAAGCTCTGCGCGCTTGGGTCTTCTCAGGACCAGCTAGATAGGAGTCTCCTGGGTCGCTAAGGGAATCTGCGAGGTGTCCCCATCCTTTCTGTGGCCTGGCAAGCCCAATATTATTTTTAGAAGGCAAGCAGAGTGTTTTTCAAGGACGCTCGACCAGAGGAATGTCATTCTTCAGTGTGCGTGGGATGGGATCTGGGCTCCAAATGGCCTGTGAGACACAATCACCGAAGAACAGTTTTATTTACTCTGTGCCGCTCTTCCCCTCCAGTCAAGGATGTTCTCTTGCAACATAATTGGTCCCAGTTCCCACCTTAGAAAGCTGTGATGTTCCCTGCACTGCAGCTGCCTTAAATTTTTGAGGATTGTTAAAGTTCATGAGAACAGTCACGTTTCACGCCATCTGCTCCGTGTGGTGGAGCTAACCATCGGATGGGCTGCGGGCTGGCTGCTGGAGCAGGAGTCAGGAGCGTCCTTGCACCTTCTCAACCCTCCTTCCCTTGTTTGGCTTGTTTACATTGTCTTTTTTTGAGCGAGGACCTCTCTTGCCGTGCTGTTGTCCGGTGTAATTAGTCTCAGCCTTGGTTTGGGGTGCTCGTACTGCAAACACTAAACGGTCGCGTTACGCTTTGGCAGGGGAGTCGCCTGTTCTGGCCAAGGGCACAGCAGATAACAGCGTGACGATGGAGGAGACCACAGCTAAGCTAGACCTGAAGGTTGCCAGGAGAGAGCATTATAAATATATTTTGGACGTCTACTGCGATGGCTTTGAAAAGGGATCCTGCAATGAATGATTTAAGGAGTTGACACGCAGTATGGATTGACCTCTTTTCACAGTATCGTTGCGTAGAGAATTTTTAGCATGTCCCATCTTGCTTGTTGTGGACATGAAACGTTGCTCTTCCGTACGAGGCTGGTGAAAACCAGCGCCGCTGGTTTCGTTTGTAAGGCACGGAATCATTTCTGTTTCCTTTTGAGGCCAAGGGGAAAAGCAAAGCTTGAAAAAAAGAAAAAAAAATAAATAGAAGGAGCTGCAACTGGTTTAGTATTCTACAAAGTTTCTCTGAGTCCTCCAAAGCTTTAATTGACTCGGGAGCATAAAATTGAGAAGGGGAGAGAGTGAGAGAGCGTGCGGAGTGGCGCGAGCGATTTGAATAATTTATTGTCCTTTGAAGTTGCCAGAGAAATTTCAGCTGCCTTGGGGAGTAATTTCTCCCTGTTCTGAAAGGGTTTCTCCCTATTTTAAACTCATTCAGAGGATGATAGTTTTGCATTTTCTACATAATTAATGAGCATAACTCCCCCCCACTCTCACACAACCTCTGAAGAGCGGTGGGGTGATGAAACTTGGTGGTTTTTTAAATTAATCAAGTAAAATTAATTTGACTATGTCCTTTTCCTCCCTCACCTCCGTTAGAATTCGTGGATTTATTCATAAATTAGTCTGAGCATGCCAACATTTACAAATCTTTAGCCTGGACTTTGATTTGTTTGAATGAGTTTCTAGAAGATGCTGCAGGTTCTCCAGCTCAGCTGTTGAGGATCACCTCGTGGCTGCTCCCCTGTGATCGTCCCGGGAGATCCTTCAGCTCTCCTTTTCCTTTGTCTGGCTGCGTGGGCGGGATCTGTTTGCTTTGGAGGGCTTTCTGTGTGGTTTTTGTCTTTATGAATGCTATGATACTCCCTTTTCCGTATAAAATCTGCTAATGGTGGTTAATTCCAGTAGCTGCCACTTGAGGGACTGCCTTCGCCTGGAAGGGGACGGCCCTTCTGCCTGGAGGGGCTGTGTCAGAGCCTTTGGTAAGGAGCCGTCCCGTGCATCCCTCAGGTGCCACACACGAACAGGGACCTGGCCTGCTAAAACAGTCCTCACCTTCCTCAGTCACTGTCTCTGATGGAAGAATTTAAGGGGTCCTTGCTGCTGGATTTTCATGTTTCCGCTTCTCTCCCACTCACGTGTTGCACTGTTTTTTCTGGCTCGCGGAATCCCGAGTTATCCCAAAGCTGAGTTTGTTCAGTTCCCGCTGCGATCAGTTCTCAGCACCATTGTTGGATTCTCCCTTTTCTCTTCTTTTGCCTTGATGTGCCCACTACAAATCTGAAAGATGAGTATTGTGGTTCAGAGCCAAACGACAGTGACTCCTTTGGTAGGAGTCAAAGTTCATCATTGTTAAAGGTTGTGGTCTTCCGTTAGTCAGGGCTTTATTAGAGTTTGGCTTCTTGTTTTCAAAATCTCCCATCTTGAGCTCCCTTGACACCCCAGTCTCGATGCTGGGCAGCAGTACAAGTCCACAATATACTGTTAAGACCCAGGGTAAGGTGTTTCAAGCTCATATACCCAGAATCTCCTTTAGTTCCGTGGAAAATGTGGGCTGCAGCCTCTTAGCAGAGGTTGGATAGGAATGATGGAACAGGCTCTTGAAAACAATCACAATTATCTGCTCTAGAAGTTGTACCTTGCCCTCTTCCTGTAGACCAGGAGACTTCCTCCCTTGCCTTGAAAGAAAGAAACAGGTGACAGCCAGTAAGTGAAAGTAATGTAGCTTTTATTTACAGAAGTAAAAGAGCAGAGTTTTATCAGACAATATTTTATTTATCCATTGTGCCTTTCATCCCCAAGCAAGCCCTACATGCATGTATTAGCTAGGATATCTTGACTGGAATCGTTTGTCTCCCATGGTGCTGCAGCCCCTTCTGAGCTGGCGGTGCAAGGCGGGGACCTAGCTGTGTGTTTACATCTTGCAAAAGTCTCTGTCATCTCACCAAACCAAGGATCGGAACTGATCTGCCCGATCACATCCTTGGGGCTTCTCGCACTGCGCTTTTTCTGAAAGACCGTGAGATGTAGAAGCTTGTAGCAGTTTGTTTTCCCCATCGCTGCTGACTCTGCTGTCACTTTTCGGTGGCTCAGGACCTCTGCTGGGCTATATTAAGATGGCATGGTCCCCCAGGAGTTGGAATCCTTGCTCATTAAGCTTTTTCTTCTTTCAGGCTTGTCCCATGGGAGGTGGTTTTTCATGCTCTGGTATCCTCCATAGACTCTGATTCTTTACTGACTCAACCAGAGCAGCGGCAGTTGAGTAAGGAGCCAGGTCCTTCCTAGCTGTGTCTTTTCTGGGGAGGGGGTGAATCAAGCTTCTCCGGGATGCCGGTATCGATAACGGCTGGAGGAGAAGCTGTCCTAGCCACGTGGTGGGGGGGGGAGAGCACCCTGCCTTGAGCTTCATCGTGAGCGCAAACGATCTGGGGTTGCTGTCATGACACCGATGGACAGGGGACCCTCGTTAAGTTGCAGGATAGCTCCTTGGGCTTCTTGCTCTTGCTCTGCTCTGGGTTATTACACCTTGTGACAGGGCCTGTGGACAAATGTGGAATGAAATGTTGTTATGGCTGATTGAAGGCGCTGGGTACCCCCAGGGTCCTGCCTGCCGCGCTGCTGAGGCTGCCTGTGCTGCTGCGCTCGCTGGCCCTTCAGCGGCTGATCCCAGGGCTGCCGCCTCACGTGGCAGCACTGCTTGTCTGCTTCAGCTCTCGCCGGTCACAAGGAGCACCTTTCTTCTGGCATTGCCTTGTAGCACAGGAAGGTAGATGGAATCCTGGCCAGAGGTCCGTCTGCGTGACCACCTACTTGTTCCATTTCGGTTTGTACCCAGGAGGGAGGTGGAACCGCCCTGTGCTGGGTGCAGGGAGGAAGCAGAGAGGTAAGCGGTTGGTACACCTGGAGCGCTCTCCATCTGAATTGGTAAGAGAAGGGAGATGGGGAAACTGAGGCACGGGGAGAAGGTATTTGCGGAATGAGGCCACAGTCTGCATTGAAAAGCAAACCCAGTCATGTACCTTCTAGATTCCGTTCCCTCATGCGTGTCCTGTTGAGCAGCTTCCGTCCGGTGTGTGTACCCGTGCAATGTACCCTGCACATTTGTGTCAGTCAAACGGAAAAATGTTCTCCTGGGCTGTGTCAGGGTGGCAGTCACCAGGGCTGGGCTCTGTGGCAGTGACAAATACCCTTTGCGCTGTGGAGAGAGGTGGATCCTTGCCATACGTACGGCTGTACGATGGCAGCCTGGAGAAGTCCTGCCAAAACTGGATGACTTCATGCTCGCTGCTGTTCCCGTGCGATAAGGCATGGTCTCATCCCTGAAAACCAGCAGTTTAAACAGACGAGAAGGAAGGATTACGCTTCCCCTCCAGCAGGCAGGATAACGTGGTTTTTCTCACCTTGGGTGTCAGAAGCAGGAACAGATCTTTGGTAGCCTCATCTCATCCTGCCTCACTGCTGCAGGCTGATCCCTCCTCTTCCAAAGGCTCTGTATCCGAGTGCGTCGCAAATAGGAGCCTGAAGGCTGGATGGATGTGCCAGATCCCCAAAATTACAAGCCTCATGGCAAGAACGGCTTGGCACGGTGCTAGCTGTGAAGGGTCTGCTGCCGTATCCCGGCTGCGGGGAAAGGTGGGAGCGGGCAGCACAGACGGGCGTCGGGAAGGAGCGGGTGTTGGGGTGTTGGACAGCTGGTGTAGGAAAGGTGTACGAAGTGAGTTCTTGACCTTTCTCACCCATCTGCTTGTGTTCAATTCCACGCTGAGTCACATCCTTCACTACTGTCCTTCTTCGTCTGCAAGAAAGGAGAGAGGGTAATCTTTCAGGTGACATTCCCTCCTGTCCTGCCGGGGAAAAAACTGCGTCCACGGGTGTGCAGCCCAGCTTTCCCGAGTCAGGTGAGGGCTCTGGCGGATCAGCAGCAGCGGAACAGCAAGGTGGAAGTATTTCACTTCTGAACAAGTGTCCTCGATCTCTTCTCACCCTCCTTTCCCCCAGTCCCATCTCCCTGAAGGGTGCCAAGAGCTACTGACAGCGAGAGGAAGTCTCTGGCTGAAGCCTGTAATTATCCTGTCTGCCTTCCCAGAAAAGGCCAGTTGGGGAGCGAACGCTTCTGTTTCACAGGCCAGCCCTGCGTTCTGCTGCCTCCCCAATTACTGCTTAATGGACTTTTTATGATGATAAGACGACGGGGTTGGGGAGAAGTTATTGACGGGGAAGTGAAGTATAATTCACTCCCCGTTTGTTTGTTCTGTCAGAAAACCCTCATTTTAATTTTATTTGTGAGACACTAAGAAACAGCTCTCAGTGAAAAAGTGCAAAATCTGTCAGTAAAACCCTGGATTTCAAGGGGACTGGAGTCTCTGCAGGACCTCTTCAAGGGGTGTTTTCCATCTTGTTGAGTGTCTCCAGAGAGACCCTCCCCACAGCCTGCGTCACTCCTCCCAGACTGCAGCTCTCTCTCCTCTCATGAAGAAAAATGTAAATTATGGAGCCATCTTTCTTGCTTCTACCCCTCTTGCAAGCTCCCCCACTCCCTAATGCCGCTGCTTTGAGATGCGTACCCGTTCCAAACATCGCATTCTTGCTCCCCACTCTCCATCTGTCTCAAATTGGCTGCTGTCTCCTGTTTTCATCTGCTCTGTCGTTTGCCTCCTCAATCTAATCTTCACTTCCTTGCTCTGGCTCTGAGCACCTCCCTCCTCTCCATCTTGCTCCAGTTCTCTTGCATTTTTCCCTGTTGATCTCTCCTTATCTGCAATGATTTTCCCCTCATTTCTACCTTCTGCTCCCCTCTTCAGCTCCCCAGTTCGTGGCTGTTCCTCTGCTCTGGCCGTCCCTCCCAGGCTGTCCCCAGCTCCTCAGCGCTCCCGTCCTGGTCCCTCAAATGCAGGGAGACCACAGCAGCGCATGGGTGTGAAACACCTTTCCTAAACCAGCAAACGAACACTGGGTGGATGTACGGACGCGGATCTTGCCTTCCTGGAGAGGATTTTAGGTGGGGAGATGAAAGCCCGACCACCCAGGGCTGTGGCTGGAGGAGAACCTTGTGCTCCTTCTCCGATTGTCGTCCTGTCAGCAGTTGTGGGAAACAGAGATGGAGTTTCACTAGATCAGCAGAAAGTTTCCTCGGGGAAACCAGAGGGAAGAGGAGAAGGGGGGATTAACCCTTTGCATGCCGGCGAGAACGCCATTGGATTCCTCGCCAGTTGCTCTTGAAGTTGGCGAGGGGTGAGAAATAATGGAGACGTGTGCCCGTTGAAGCCAACATGACCTGGTTGTTGGGAGACTGCAAAGCTTTTGTCTGGGTTTTGTTTTTTCTCATCTTCTCCTACAGAGAAGGACTTGTGGAAGAAGGTCTCTGGATTGTGCCTCTAGTGATTTTTGGTGGTTATTTTCTTCTGTTTGTGCAGGTTATTCAGAGGCAGTGGTTGTGTGCAGTACCACCCAGGGTGCCGAGCGCCGAGCAGAGCTGCTCTCAGACTGTCCTGCGCTCCAAATTGCTTGTAGCGCCTAGACCGAGGCAGGCAGGTGTGAGAAATGAGGATTGTCACCTCCGCGCCGCATGCGGCAGACGGAGGTGCGGGGAAGGGTGAGCGCCCAAGGTCAGCCGAATTTGCGTCAGAGCCAGAGATCTGAATCCCGATTATGGGAATCATCTGGAGCCTGGAAGAGCAGATTGGGGTGTGCTAACGCTAACAGCAAAATAACAGTGACCATGAATGGCTTAATGGTCTCATCTCTTACCTTCGTCCTTGAAAGGCTGAAGTGCATGTATGTGTGTGTGTATATATGCCCAAAAAAAGGTGAATTTTGATCTGTTCGGTATTTTTGAGCTGGCGGAGAGATGGAGGGCCGTGTGCCGCCAGCTGGTCCCGTGCCTGCCGGGACCGAGGGTTTTACCTCGGGGGCTTCCCGCTGCGGGGCAGGTTCTGGCCTGTGCCTGTGCTCGTACAGCCCGGCTGGCGGGGCAGGGGTCTTTGGTCTGTTCGCGTTGGCCAACCTCAGACCCTTCCCAAGTTGTCTCCTCTTCCTGAGCCAGTAGCAGAGCGTGGCTGGGAGGATGTCAGGGTATTGATCTGGCAGGCTGGCACAAAATGCTTCAAGAATCAATTTTGTCTCCTTTCTAGGCCCAGGGAAGCCAATATTTCCCCCCGGGGACCTGCCTTTCTCCTTCTCCCCATTTGGGCTGAATTTGGTTGGCCTTCCGTGAAGCTACCCCGAGCGCTGGGACGTGGGCTGGCACTGCCGTGCTGGTTTTACGCAGCCCTCTGCGCTGCCACGGCTTCACTCGGCTGCCGTAGCTGAGCCCGTGCGAGCGTTCCCCTCAGCTTTTCCAGCCGGCTCTCCCATTTTGTGGCCGGAGCGTAGTGAGGTGGCGTAGAGAAAGCTGCTCCTACCTGGTGATGTGTTCTACAAGGCCAGGTGCGTCCCCAGCCTCCCCGTCCCTCCAGAACCCCACCTGCGGTGCTGGCGGGAGCGGCAGCCAGCTCGCTCCGGAGACGGGGCTGGTGGGAGCCGAGGAAGAAGGCTCCGTGGTGCGCGCTCGTAACTCAGCTTTTGCTTTTTCTCCCCGCACCCCGCTCCCCTTCAGCTGTCAGCTCAGATCTGTTAAGCACAGTGGTTCTCCTGCCTCTCTCCCACCCCTCACACCACCTCTGGGTTCCCTGTCCCTCGCTCCGTCTTTGGATTTTGATGTTTCAGACAGGCCAGCCCGTCTGCCTTGCTCCCCGTCCGTCACCCGCTATTCGCCGTGGCAGCGGTTCCTGAGGGACATTTGGGTTTGAAGGGTGAGATGTCTCCTCCTTTTCCCCACTCCTACATCTTTCAAACTTCCTTGCTGTAAAGCTCCTCCGACTGTTTAGTCACCAGTGTATCACTAGCAGCGAGATGTTGGGTTTTTTTTTTACGTGACTGCATTTGAAGAACTTTTTCTGGTTTTATGTCACATGAAAGAAGGAAGAAGGAAAGGAGGAGAGGTCAGGCGGCGGTGTTGTCCTCTTCTGTGTGGAAAGCTGCCTTGGTGCTCAGCCCTTGGGCTGGTGTCATACCATGTTCCCCTCGCGTGAGGTGGGAAGCGAAGCCGACGGGAGGGCTGAGGTCCACAGAGGGCTGAGGGTGAGGGTGCGCGCGTGGTCCCAGCCACTGCCCTGGACTGGACGGCGGTGGGGGACGCAGGGTGGGCGCGGAGCTGTCGGGGAGGGGTGGCAGAGGGGGGTCAGAGCGGGGACAGCGCGTGTGCTGATCGTCTGTGCGGGTGCGATTGCGGAGGAAGGGATGGATGGTGAATGCGTGTCTCTTCCTTACGTTCCATGGCAACCGTCCAGCGTGTCACTTGCCCTGGCTGTTGCTTTTGGGAAGCGCGTGGGTGGTGGGCAGGAGTGAAGGCTTCAGTTGGACTTGATGGCTTTCCATTAAGCTGTAGAGCAGAATCACAGATACGCAGCAGCCATCCGGTCTTTTCAACCTTCTCTCCAGAGACCCAGAGCCCTCAGGAAGCCTCTTGTAGTAGGAAAATTATTTTAAGCTTCAGGTTTTTCCATTCCGGTCTTGATACTTAAAAAAAAAACCCCAACCCCAGCAGGTTCTGCTACTTTGCAAGCAGAGAAAGGGGAAAAAGAAAGATCTCTGGTGACCACTTGACCCAGGTGGAACTCAAACGCAGTCTTTCCAAGACTGACTTGCTCTCAGCTCCCCGTGAAGGAGGGTTGCTGACGTGATATAATATCTCCTGGGCTGCAAGGATGTCGTCTGGAAAATGCCTGCCTCTGATTTCTATTTGTTTATTTAAAACTGAGGTCCTGCAATCCTGGCGAACGGGGGGGAAACACATCAGCCCCTCTGAGTGGGCTCGTAGCGTTTCACTTCCACACGGCGCCTTGTTCCTGATCTTCAAAGCGATTTGCAGCACTGAAAACTGAATTCCAACCGCATCTTTTACTGCAAGCTGGACCTGGCACGGCAGAGCTCTGGCAGTCCTACGCAGCACGGAGGAATTTATTTCAGCTTTGTATCATCGCCACCTTCCCTGCGATAGCGCTGGCTTTCTCCTTCCCGGAGCGGAGAAGGTTGCGGAGCGCCTGGCGTGGGCTGCAGTGACAAGTGCCGTGGTGGCGGGGGGCGCGCGGGTGGGTGATTCGGGGGGCGGAAGAATCAAAGGCTGGAGCTCAGAGGCTTGGATGATTTGAAAATCAACAGTTTAGCTTTGATTCACGCTGATTTTCCAAGTGAGTAGCAAAATAGAATAGATTGATAGGGATTTGTCTTGGGTTTCTTTTCTCTCTCGCTGCCTAAGAGTGAGCTATTGTCGGCAGCTCGGCGCTGCGGCGAGCTTCCCCGTGACCGTACTCAGCCAACGGTCGGTCCCAAACTGGGATGCTGAGCAGTGACTCCACGTTCCCTCTCTGTTTTTCGGAGCACCATCTCTTTCTTCAGGCCAAAAATAGAACCTTCTTTTTCTCCTCAGCTGCACACTCCGTGCTGCTTGCACCCATTTAGATGTACATGTGGCATTAAGGATTATTAGGGGCTTTCATTTTAGGAAATGAACCTGCATCAATAAAGCGTTCTTAAAAGCGCTGGATGTTTTTGGCTGTACCTTCAGAATTGACTTTGCAAACTCTTCAGGTATTGAACTGCGGAGAGGAGAGGAAGGAAGCCAGGTTGTGGGCAGTGAGCATTTATTTTTTAGCCTGAGGCACAGGTCTGGTTTTCCCTTTCCCCAACGGAAGGCAGACTCCCCAGTGCCGGTACCTCCGGTGGGACCCGCTTGATAACCTTTAGCTGTAACATTGCAAAGACGACTCTGACCTCTAAATATAGATTTGGGTATTTATAAATCCGCTGCTTTGTACACATGGCATTCGGTGCGACGTAAACGGCTCCAGCAAATTGTATTTACCTCCAGCACGGAAACAAATGCTTGATTGCATCACATGAGCTTGCTCAGTGCCTTTTATTTATATACTGCTGGCCACGCCAGGAGAGGAGTGCTGCCTTTTGTCTTTCGACCCCTAAAAGACCCTGGAGACGTCTCTCTACCTGGTTTGCCCTCTTCTTAAACTCTTTGTTAGGCTGTTTGCATCCTGTTTTATAGACTCTGAGTACGTACGTGTAAATACACGCATTTCGGAGTCGTATGGTCTGCTTTTCTCAAGAATAACAGACGGCAACTTTATGATCTGAGTGATTTTATTTGAACACAGCTGTGGCCTTGTGATTTAAATATTCCAATAAATTTTAAACTAACTAGATGAGAGGAAACTGCACAGGGAAAACAGGTTAGAGCACGGAAGGAGGATTCCCTGAGGGCAGAGGCAATGTGGGCTCTGCACGAACGCTCCTGGCCTCGTCTTCCTCTCATGAGAAAGCCCTTGAGACCTTCCTGGGTCAGAAAGCCCATCCCAGCGTCCTCTCCCCTCCTTGCAGAGGTTCTCTTGAAGGCGGTCAGACATGGATGGAAATCAGTGATGGAGGTGTGGGAGAGGTCCTGCAAGCTCAGGCTTTGCGAGCTGGACCCTTTGGGTCCAGGCTGGCTAAAATACAGCCTGAGGCTCTGAGCATGATTGTTCAGGCATCGCTACACCTCTGAGCATCTCGTTATGAGAGGAGTTTGAGGAGCTTTTGGCTTCTTCCTTCAGCAACGTGAATTCCTTCTTTTTCTCAGATGTCTCCTGAGAAGAAGGGATGAGGAGCTGCAGGAGCAGACTGCAGACTTGGCTGCCCTGCTCTTGGTCTTGACAACTGGGTTGTTCTGAAATGGTCACAGCTTTCATTTGTTGGGCTGTATCCCGTCAACTTGCTTGTCCCGAAGGACGGCGTAGCTGTTGCCGTGTAAATGTACCAGCGAGGGCCAGGAGAAAGGTTTGCCTTTGAAAACACAGGTGCTACAAGCCAAGGAGGTTTCACATCCTGAAGCCACTGGCATCAGCCTCTTTCATACCATCAATCCTCAAGATCTCGAATGTGTGCCAGGTTCCTGCTCCATTTATTTCATGGTCCTTCTTCCATCTTTGACCCCTGCCGTGGTGTTCTGGTCATCTGCTAGCACTGGGGGAGTGCAGTTCGTGCTCCTAGATGGGGTGATTGGTGATGGTCATCAGGTGGGCTTTGCAAGAACGATTTCTCTGTGCAAGACAGTTTACAAGTCCACTTTTCAGAAGGAGAAGAGGCTTTGCAACATCATCGCATTGAAATCTCTTTGTGAGGTCAGGCCTGTAATCATTTTGTGCTGTAGCTTCTTCATATGTAAAATTGAGTTCAAGACTGTTTGTTCCTAAAAGGCCAAGAGGTTTAATTTCGTCTGGGAAGACCAGAGGATAACGGTGATAATGCTCCCGTTAATTACAAACAGCGTTTGGTGGAGTTTATCTTTCCTTGTGCCAATGATGATATTTCTTTTTTCTCGCAGGTCCCCCTGTGTTCATTAAGAAACCTGTGGACCAAATTGGTGTGTCAGGAGGGGTGGCCTCCTTCGTATGCCAAGCGACTGGAGACCCGAAGCCGCGGGTCACCTGGAACAAGAAAGGGAAGAAAGTGAATTCGCAGAGGTTTGAGGTAAGAGATGTCCTTGAAATCTGTGTCTGTGCATGTATGAAGAGAGGGAGACTGACACAAAGCAGCTCGCGCTCTTCTGTAACCCTTCTCAGAGCCGATAATAGAGGGAGGTTTGGAAGGGGAGGAGTTTTAACAGCAGAAGGAGTGAAATGCAAGCTCTTGGCCGTGTCAACAGCTGGGTTTGTTCCAAAGCAAGAGAGAACTTGGCTCACTTGCGTTATTAGAGTTTTTTCTTTTGTTTTGTTGGGTTTTTTTCCCCTCTTGGGATATAATAGAAAGCTGCTTTCTTCCTTCCTAAGAAACCTCAGCTAAGCTGGTACTTCTTCAGCTCTGTAAATGCACCTTTCAGACCCATCCACGGCTCGTTATTTGAAAGCTGGGACAGCCTGGAATAAACATTACGGTTGCTGGCAGCCAGACCCACGCAGTTGGTATTGTTTAGATAGAAATAAGAGTGGCAGAACAAGGGCTAGGAGGTCATCCTGTGGAATTTGCTGTGGGACCCAGTCCTGCCAGGCAACTGCGTGCTGAGAAGAGCTTTGTGGTGTTAGCTGCCCCGTGCAGATGGAGGAACAAGGCAGGGGTTCATTTTTATTTTGTTTTCACTTGGTCCTTTCCCCCTCCTTCACCACAATTGTGTTCTGTACACCCACCCCACGCACCGTCACCGTGGCTCATTCTGTCAGAGTGTTTGAGGTGTCCATAGCCGTTTTGGTGGGTCAGTGGTGAAGGAGAGGGTTTAGGTGACAGAGAACTGTCACCTTGAGGTCAGTGGAGAGACAAGTTGACTGTGTCAGTTATGTGTAGGGGATTGTGGGGCAGCAGCTGAAGTGTGTTTGTGAGTGTGTGTATATTCTGGTGCCTCCTTTAGAAGCAGGAAGGAACCTTCTACTTGCAACCCAAGGACCCTTACTGTGTGTGTCTCTCTCTTTCCCTTTATCCCCAGACGATTGAATTTGATGAAAGTGCAGGTGCTGTTTTGAGGATCCAGCCCCTCCGGACTCCCCGGGATGAGAACATTTATGAGTGTGTTGCTCAAAATCCTCATGGGGAGGTCACCGTCCATGCCAAGCTCACCGTCCTCCGAGGTAAAGAGCTTGCCTACCTGTCATGTGTCAGTGTCGCAGGGGAGAGGGGACCCTTCTCCCTTCCTTCAGATGAGTGGGAAGGCTGTTAAAAATGCGTGACCAAGGCACAAAGTCCTCCTTTTTGTTTTGTTCTGAGCTGTCAGATCTGTTTGCTCTTATTACCTCAGGGAGTTATAAAATTGCCATGTAAGAAACGAAGCCAAAACTGGACCACTTCAGGAGGTTTGACTGAATGATGTGCTCAGGTTCCTTTCAGCCTGAATTGTCCTGTGACCCTTATGATCTTTCCTCCCATAAAAATTCCCTCCCCAGGTGTATGAGCAGCACCAGAAACTCCCCATTGTTTTCCTCAGGAATGTGGCACCATTCATCCAGACACCCAAGAAAACCTTCTTCGTTGAGGAATCACTTAATGGGCTGAGATTAAGATGATGATGCATCTGTGTGGGCTTTCACACAGTTGGTAGCAATGCCAGCCTCCTCCCTTGTGGAAGATACCTGTTTTGCTCTTCTAGGTATCTTCCATCTTTCCAGAGGTCCTTTGTTCCATGTGCTCTCCAAGGACGCAGTTCCCTTCTCCGTTTTGTTCTGGTTCTTTTTTTCACTTGTCCCCGCCGTAGAGGATGTTTACACGGATCCCTCCTTCGTGTCATCTGTTTGAAACATGCTCCCTGAACTTGATGTGGAGGAGGGAGCAATATGCTGTTGCTGTGGGTGCCTCTGGATGTTTACTGTTCTTACCCCGGAGATCTGTAAAATCTCAGGGAAGCACTAAGCTGTGCTGCTTGCTGACACTGACCTGTTTGAGGGGAAAAGCTGTGTGGTGTTCCCCGCGCAAAGCGCAGGGCGATGCCGGCAATCCTGCGGAAAGGTGAGTGCCTGGGAGCTCTTGGCTTGGGAGCGTTGGCTGTTGACGAAGCCATCAGCAGGAGGTGCTGTGGAAGAGCCATGGGCTTTTAAATCGGCGGTAAGAGCCGTTGTTCCTGCAGCGAGCGTGGCTCACGGCAGCTTTAGGTGCTCTGGGCAGTGTGTGATCCTCGTCAGACCAAGCGGTAGCTCTGCCCGTGTGTGCCAGTTGCCTTTTCTTCAGCAGTGTCAGCGTTCTCTCCAAGAGCATCTTCAATCCTTTGGTTTGAACAGACAGTGAGCACATCCCTAATAGTGCAGAGTGAAATTTGTGTGCAAATCCCCAGTGTACAGCAGTAAATAAAGACCAGACATTCAGGGCACACGGCAGAGCCCTTGACCTCCCCTTGCAGCAGGGAATATCCCTTCTCCGTGTTGTCAGGATGCTGGCTGCCTTTAAGCGTGCAGGCCCGGGGTCCGGTCACGCCTGACAGATTTGTGTAGATGCACTTAAATCTTTGTGTGGCTCCTTTGCCTGGCGTGGCGTTTAACCTTCTGTTAGCAGTGCGTGGTGGGATGTGTCTGTCAGGAGAGTGGGACGGCGCTTTATGACAGGAGCGCGTCTGCTGCAGTGATCCCAGAGCGCTGGGAGCCGAGTTCTTCACGCCGATTCCCATCTATTCCCTGAGAGCTGTGACAGTTGGGGTGAAGTGCCCCTGCGATTGTATTCCAAGTTTCCATCCCTTGAATTTAGCTATGAGCAGTGGAAAGAGGGAAGATTGTCCTCCAGCTGCTGCCCTCAGAAATGCCCTGGGTTCTCACAGCGTTTTTCAGGCACTCCCCACCAAAAGAAAGCTGCGGTGTGTGGGAAATGACGAGCTGAGCTCGGTGACTGTCCGCAGGGACCGAAGTTCTTTGTACACGTCGTTCTGCAGCTCTCCCTTCTGGTGTTGGCCTCACACACGTGTCAGCTGGAGACAGATGACAGAGCAGGAGCTGCGTCTCCCCACTGCCTGGCTAATTACGCACTTTACTGGTCCCCCTGAACATCACTGCTGTGTGCTGGGCTCCTGTGTGGTGCCGCTTCCTCAGACACTCCTGTTCCGATCGCCTGGCGGGACCTGGTGTGGTGGCTTTGTTAACGGACTCTGCAAGAGCAGGCAGGCTGAGCGGTTCAAATTCGGGAGAGTGGTAATTAGCTGCAGGCCTGGGCCAAGATGTTGTTGAAGAGCACCAAGGAAGCAGTTTTTATAGCATACCCTCCCCTTCCCTGTTCAGTTGGAGCTGTTCCGTCCGTAATCTTTCCTTAGCTTTCACATAACAAAAATTGCCTCCTCTTTATCCGCACTTTTAAGTGCTGGGGAAGTTAAAAGGGCCAGGCACAAATCCGCTGATCTCCACGATGACAAAGTCAGCGTGCTGGCCTCTCTTCCTCTCTATTTCCCTCTCTGCTTCTGCGTTCACCCACTCCCCCGTTGTCCTTCCCCCTATCTTTCCTCGCAAGCCCTCCTCCTTTCCATCTCTCTCCTCTCACTCTCAGAACTAACCCTCAGCGTTGAAGTGGGGGCTGCTCCGCAGCTTGGAGGTGAGTGTGAGCTGTCACGTGCAGAAGCTGTTCCCTTGGCGTACGGTGTGGAGACCTGGGGTCTCAGGTCCCAGGACGGGCGGTGCAGCAGTTCTGCAGGCGGTTGGCCGTGCCGTTGTGCTCGCCCAGACGTCCATGTGCGTACCGTCGTGCTGTACACATGCGTGAGCAGTTACGGGGTCTCCTCGGCACCGGTGCGAACAGTCTCGTGAACAGAAGAAAACAAAATAATACATTCTTCTCTACCAGATGCAGCTGCTGAAGGGATTGAGAGCAAAGCCCTCTCTGCTTATGCACATGCTTACGCTCCTGGATCAGCCCCTGATGGAAAACCACATGCATTCGCTTAAAAACAGGAAGCTGCAGGAGAGGAGCTTTGGGAGCTTCTGAGAAGCGTGTGATGGACACCGTTCAACTTACACAAAGTCTCTCAGCACCGGCTCTCCTGGCTTGTTTGTCCTTCCAGCTCTGCCTCCCGAGGGATCTGGGTTTCGGTAGGGCTGTGGAGACTGGCTGTTCTTTCCACAGCTGGCTGGACACCGTCCCTGCAAGCCTGGTTCCTGCAGAGCCCCAAGAAAAGTAAAGAAAGTGGTTTGAGGAAGAATTTTCCAGTTACTGTTGGCTCCAGCTGCTGTCCTTTTTCATTACAACTTGGGCAGAAGGGAAGCTAGTTGGCACGGGCACCCCACCTCCCAGTTGGTGTAGCTTCTCTAAGCTCCACATTGCCAGGAAAGATGCACACACTTATTATTATTATTATTATTGCTTCCTGTGTACAGATTCCACTTTCTCCCCAGTTCTTTAGTAGCCTGAGACGCGGATCCTCGTGCTGCGGAGGATCGTCCTGCGCTGTCGGCAGCTGGGCGGGCTGGGCGTACTGGGGAGCCGTGCTGCAGCTTTCTGCCTGCTGGGAGGCCCGGGCTGGGTTTCGAGCATGGCCAGGCTGGCTTAGTTCCTTGCTCTGGTAAAGCTGATACAGTTCCGCAGAGCTTACCTTTGTGAGTTGTTAGTAAATGCAACGTGATACCATAAAAACCAGTGCTTGGTCCAGCTAAATGTAACGGAACAAGATTTACCGTGTCCTGATAGATCGCACGCTGCGTACGGGCCAGAGCTGGCTTTTCCTGCTGATGACTGCACGCTGGAAAATTGAGGAAAACATGGTGTTAGAGGGGTAAGCTCTGTGGTTCTTACTGCTGGAGTGTGACTCAGGCTGCTCTGGACAGGCTTTCAGAACTTCTTTTTCTAGTGATTCCCTGTTGATTTCGTTTTGTGAAGCTTTGGTACATTTCTGTAACAATTCTGGCCTGAAGTTTTCCTCGCGCGTTTCCTACTCCGAGAGGACGTCTGGCATGGGCATGTGTAAAGTTCTAGCAAGATCCCTGCTGCTTGTTGGGTTTTTTAATTGTTGGCTTTAGATCATCCAAAGGTAAGCGCAAACCAGCGCTAGATGTTCGGCAGAAAACATCCGAGCCCCGCAGGAGCACACCTTAAAGAGCAGCCGGTCCCCCTGAAATGTTGCCTGGCCACTGGAAAAATTCTTGGCAGTCTTTCTTCAAACTTGACTTGTTTTGCTTTTCTTGTGGTGACCTGAAAATCCAGCAGCGTTGAAAGCAGATGAGTTCTGTAGCTGAGGAATGTCAGAGCGGTGTGTAACTCGGGTGCCTTTGTAAGGAGCGTGCGTAGGGATGCATTAGTGTGGGGAAGGCAGTGTACGACCTGCGCTGTTACGGGGTTCCAGCACGCGTAGCCAGGTGTGTATTTATTGTCTAGAAGCCTCCAAATTTTTAATGATGTTGTTAGGCTATTACTGTTTTCATAGTAATGACTTGTTGATGATATTGCACAAGGTGCATAATGCCAGGGTGCCTGTTGGGTAAGGGACAGCTGCCAAGCGTTCGTGACCTTAATGAAAACAGGGATAAGTTTCAGGAGTGCTGGATTTTGATCTTGATTCTGCTAAAAACTGGTGTCACTCAAGCAGCTTCATCTCTGTTCTTGTTCTTCTGCCTTGAAGTGAGGACAGCTTCCAGTGCCCAAAGGGGGCTGCAGGAAAGATGGGGAGAGACTCTTCAGCAGGGCCTGTTGCGACAGGATGAGGGGTCATGGTTTTAAAACAGAGAGAGGGAGATTCAGATCAGATATCAGGAAAAAATTTTTTACCCCGAGGGTGGTGGAGCACTGTCCCAGGTTGCCCAGAAAGGCGGTGGATGCCCCATCCCTGGAAACGTTCCAGGCCAGGTTGGCCGGGGCTCTGAGCAACCTGATCCGGTTGGAGATGTCCCTGCTCCTGGCAGGGGGTTGGACTGGGTGGGCTTTGAAGGTCCTTCCCACCCAAACCCTTCTGTGAGTCTATGACTCCGTAGAGGCCAGCCAACATCCGTGAGCTGGGCCACATCTCCAGAGAAGAGCGAAAAGTTCCTCCTCTTCTTCACTTCAGCAGCATCCTCGCTGTGGCTTTCTGCATTCGATGGAGTGCATCGGTACATGCTCACACCCTCCTCCTCCTCTAAATTATTAAACAACTGTGCACACCCTGCAGGAAAAAAAAGCAGCAGCAACACCCGCTTTATCTTTATCCTCCTCGTTTCCAGCACAGCTAGTTATCTAACCACAGAGCTGCCACCTTCTAGACCCACGGGGAGACAGCGAGCACCCGTGTCTCCCCTGGCCGCGGCTGGGGACCCTTGCTTTTCCTGAGTGACCCTGCGTGTGTCCGCCCAGGCACCAGGTGGGTTCAAGGTGTGCCCCCCAGCGCAGAGCGTGGCCTCCGGTAGGATTTGTTGTAAATGAACGCTGAACTGCTCTGCTCTTCCCTCCTCCCCTTTCTTTCTCACCCTGCTTTGTTCAGTGGCCGTGAGGTAATTCACTGGCTTCTCACGGGCAACGCCTTTAAGCACGGCGGGCTCAGGGCAGGTATGAGTGAGGTGTTGGGGGTGCGCTGCGAATACGGAACCGCAGCGCGCGAGAACATCTGCCTGCGTAAGCTAGCGTGGTTTCCAGCAGCAGGCAGCTGCCCAGGTGTGCCCTTGAAGCATCTTCAGCTTGCGTCTTGGTCCTTTTGTTCTTGCAGTTGCCTGGGCTGCCTTCAGAAAGAGCGTTCACAACCCGAACCGTTCCGTATTTATTTATTTCTTTGGTAATTTTGGGCTGGTGTTTGGGGATTGACGGGGAGGCGGCAGGGCGTGTGTGTGCCTGTCTTGTGGGGATTGAGTTGAGGTTGTAATTGCGTTATTAGAGGGAATCCAATTGTTAGGGGATGAAGAGTTTCGCTTTCCTGGCAGGAAGGAAATCTGAGCACTTGAACCAGTGAATATGTGATGTTCAGAGATGCCTCCTCTGCTGAGCTGATCCTCACATCTGATCACGCCTCTAGTCGCAGTTGTTTTAATTAAACTCAGAGGAATTGTGCACGTTGTGCTGCAAGATTAACATTTTTGTTTAATTAGAAACACTCAGTAATAGTAGTTGTACTAGGCCTCCCCCAACACACATGCGTGTGCGCTCACACGCTTACACACATGCCCTGCCAGGCAAGAGGGCTGTTCTCTCTGAGGATTAATTGGTTCACGAAATTAACGGACGCAGGTCTGAGCCAGGCGGAGCGGCATCGCCGGGGAGCGGGATAAAAGCGGTAATCAATAATGATGTCATCTGCAGCCAATGCGGCAGCAGCTCCGCGGCGTCTTAACAAGGCACCACCGCCTGGTTAAATAGCAGAAGGGAAGAGACGACGTTAAAAGCCCGGCTGAGAGCTGTGCGAAGGCAAAGCAGTTCCCAGGGCCCCTCTGTCCTGAGCTCGCTCGTGGGGGGCCTGGTGCTTTGCAGCACACATGATCTGGAGGAGCACGCACCGTCTGGGGACTCCGGCGGTGCCCAAGCATGGCTTGGTGAGCTGAGAACGCAAAGGTCTGGTTCCGTCTCTGGTTGAAAGATGTTTATGCTTCTGTTTAGAATGCAATATCCTGCTTTAGAGCTGCTTCGGGCACCCTGAAATGGCGGTGCCATTACACCGCTGTGGGTTTGTCCGTACCCGGAGATCTGTATTGCTCTAGCAGTTACGAAACGGTACGTGTCTGTGTTTGTGGTCACGTTCCTTTGATGTGTGAGGAGAGGTGTGGTTAGTACGCTTCACTCTCCAGCGAGTCGCAGTAGATCTTTTGTAACTCTCCAGCAATGGTAGAGGAAGGAAACAATGCACATTTTTAAACACACAATTGAGGCATTTAAACCCTTTTCTTCCCTGCGGTGGCTGCGCGCCGCTAATAACGGTATTAGAGGAGTTTCTTGGCCTTGGGTATCAGAGCACCGCACAGGCCTTTGGCTCTGCCTTCATGATCTTAGTGGATTTTCAGAAGTTGAGTGTGAGGCCCAGCGGTGTGGAATAGCCCTTACCCAAGTCGTACGTGTTTGGAGCTGGTGTGGAGCAGTACTGAGATGTGGCGGTTCTGCTCTGCTCTCACGGGAAAGGACACCCACCGCAGCGAGGCCGCTGGGTTTCTCTCGTTCCGCCGTCTCTGGGTTGAGCCGTACGCAGTTGCACTCCGTTGCTTCGCGTACGTGATGTGCCAGCAGCAGGGAACGAGCTCTTGTGTTTGCAGCTGGCAGTGATGTTTCCCAGCAAAGGCAAGGATTTCCAGCCCCTTTCTGCTGCCCTGGTGAGAGCTCCTTTCTGTTGCTTCCCTTCCATTCCCTCACCTGGTTTTGGGATGGATTCAGCGCCATCGATTCCCCAGGCTGTGATTCCTAAACACCCCTCATTTGAAATGACGGAGAATCCCGATGAAGTCGCACCCTCGTACCCGTACCCTCATTCCAGGCTGCCCTCCCCCAAAGACTGATTTTCTAGGGGGGAAAACGGCGCGTTCCTGTATCAGCCAGCACAAAACAGCTCTCTTCCACGGGAGCTAGGAGGTCATGCCGAAGATTACGGGGGAAGCACTGGGATTTTGTA
This sequence comes from Tetrax tetrax, assembly GCA_009806455.1. Taxonomy (NCBI): domain Eukaryota; kingdom Metazoa; phylum Chordata; class Aves; order Otidiformes; family Otididae; genus Tetrax; species Tetrax tetrax. Next base: position 218,302 of record WHYT01015066.1, on the reverse strand, counting down.
TTAGTTATCACAAATTAGTCCACATTGGGTAGAATTGCCCTCTCACCCTCATTAGTGAAGGCAAAGAACAGAGGAAGCTGGAAGCTCGGCTGAGCCTGTCTTCTGGGTGCGGGTGCCGCGTTCCTCATCTTCTAGGGCAGCAGCGCTCCGAATTAGTAAATCTGAAAATCCCTCCCTGTCTGACAGCACTGGGCCTGTGTTGTTCTGTGTGTCCCTGCGCTAACCACAGCTGGACGGTATCTCCCTCTCCTTTCGCTCCGGGTTCCCGTTGTCTCTTTGACCGGCCTTTCCGCATCGTCCCGTTCATGATTTCTCTTGTGCAGTTTATTTCGTGCCGTGGAGTTTGGAGGGGGAAGGTGAACCACTCCTTTCAAATGGGACAGCGGGCCTGCGTGATCCTTTCTGCAGTGTTCTCCATCGAGCAGCTCCGACAGCCACCCTGCTCCGTGTTTTACCGCTCTTCCTTTGTTCTCTGCCCCCAGAGGACCAGTTACCTCCCGGCTTCCCAAACATTGACATGGGGCCCCAGCTGAAAGTGGTGGAGCGGACGCGAACGGCCACGATGCTCTGCGCGGCCAGCGGGAACCCAGACCCGGAGATCACTTGGTTCAAAGACTTCCTGCCCGTCGACCCCAGCGCGAGCAACGGGAGGATCAAACAGCTGAGATCAGGTAAGGTCTCTGTGTGCAGCTGCAGGGATTGAGAGACAGACAGAGCTGGGAAGAGACTGCTCAGAGGTCTCTGAAGCAGAAGAGAGGGCTGATGGACACAGGCCCCGTTGGTGTGGATTGGGACATGAGCTTTTCTTTGGTTTTGGGACTCACATTCTCACCCGGGGAGTGGTTTGGAGTGTTTTCTCCTCCAACCCATCCCCCTGGCCTTCCCTACTGCCTCTTCGGCATAACGGGAATTGAAGCAGGGAAGCTGGTTCCCGTCCAGGAACTAGTTCGCTGCGTAACGGTACTCTTGCTGCTCAGGAGAAACTGAGGACTGGCTGGGGGCTGAGGGTTTCCTCCTCAGACCAAGAACTGGGTCAAGAGGAAGGAAATGTGCTGTGGCAGACATGGCTTTTTAGGCCACACGCACCTGCTGTAGGACCCCCAGCTCAGACAGCCTCTTACTGCCGACACGTGATCCTGTTGGTGTAAATGGGCCTCTCAGAGCTGGTGTTGAGGAGCAGCTCTGGCAGGATCTCCCCAGCATCACGTCCCTGCAGTCTCGCTGCAGAGGGTTGGGAGCATTCTGGAGTGAGCCCGTGGCGCTCGGTGGCGTTGCCGTGGAGTGGATCTCCGTGAACAGATGTACCCCAGCTCGTGGCTCTTGTCAGTTTTCAGTCTTTCCCCATCTGCGTGTCCATCTGTCTCTTTTGTTTGTTTTATGTTTGTTGTTTTGTGTATGTGTCACCGTGACATCTCTTAATACTCACCTTTCAGGAGCTGTTTTGATACTTGTTAAATCGCAGTTCGCTGGGTGAGAATGTGTGCGAGGAGGGCACAGGTGTATTGGGTTTTGAGTTCTCCTGATAAAGCTCTTCCGTTGATAGCAGCAAAAATGGAACAAGCTTTGGAAGCTTTACCTTTTCACCAAAACTAACCTGAGAAAGAATCCTTTTCAAACTCTGCTTGAACTGACTGCTGGACCCAGGCTGGAGAAGACATGTCTGTGGTTGGACCTAGCAAGCTCTCGCGTCACGTCAGCTACTCAGAACATTCCTTTGGCCAAGTGAGATGGAGCGTTTTCAAGAATCTTTTTTTTTGGCAAAAGAATGACATTGTTGTAGGCAAAGGAAAGCAGAGGCTTCGGTGAAACAACGGGAGATCCTCAGTTCCTGTTAGACATTTTACAGGTTAGCCAGTCAAGCGATAGCCGACTGCTTGTGCCCAGACCTCTGCGGGCTTGGAACAAACCAGTTCTGGCTCCTGTAGCGCTGGATCTGAGCATCGGGGAGCGTAACCGCCTGGTTTTGCTCTTGCCCTGTTTTGCAAAGATTCTGTATAAAGATTTTTAATTCTGTGGGCCGCCAGTGGAAAAGATTCAACGTAGTTCCAGTTCAGTGTGGCTTTTATATACCTGCATAAGTGCATCCTTATTCAGTGAAGCAAACTTAAAAGCAGATCCTGAAACGGCGCTGTTGAATTAGGATGTATTGTTGGGTCCCACAAACACAGATGGGATTGACCTCCCTGTTTTATCATAACAGCTGAGGCAAATGCAAATAAAAAAAAAAATCACTCAGCATAAATAATGAGAGGTAAACTAGAATTATATCACGCTCTGTGACCGTGATCTGATGCATGAGTAAGGCACAGGCAGATGATTTTTAATACATTTATCACTGTGCCAGGATGCCTTTATACTCCCCAACTGGGTTGATCCAGTGTTTTCCTCAGAGCCACCCTAGCGCTGCGTTTTCATTCCAGTGAACTGGTTAACCTCAGAGCGAACCCTTGGCCCTTCCGATAAATCAGAAGATACCTGCTGAGGATTAATCTCATTTACAGCTGCTTTGAATTAATCAGCTGGTGAAACCCTGGAGCATCCCCGTTGTCCTTAGGGATGGAAACCTGTTGCTCGTGCGAAAGGGCGTTCGGATGCCGGGACAGTCAGGGCTCCTGAGCTCTCTGATTGCATCTGCGTTTCTGGCCGTCCAAAACTTGCATGTTCTGGGACGCAGAGGCCTGTGAAATGCAGAACCCACTGGCATTCGGGTCAGCTGTACTGTGTTAGTGCTTTAGTCGCTGGAAAGGAGTCGGGTTGAAGACCAAGGCAGGGCAGACTCAGTGTGGATTTGTGAGCCGAGTGTGATACGCAGGGCGACACCTGTTCGGGCACTGCTGAAGTCAGACCTTAATTTCATTTCACCTTTCCAGAAAACAAACTTTGCTGCCGGAAGCGTGGCTCTCGCACACGTTAGGGCTGCCTCAGGACACTGCTGGTGAGCGTCAGCGTGTTTCACCCAGCCCAGCTCCGTGGGGATTAACGATTACACCCAGCTACGGGGTGTCTGACAGGCCCTCTGGAACGGGAGCGTGGGGAGGAGGAGCGACCTTGGCGCTAAATCGCAGCTTCCTCGCTGCACTTTGTGCGCAGGGATTTAGAACAGGAGCCGGTGGCTGCGTTGTCGCGGGAGACTTGGCTGTGCCTTGCTCCTTGGTGGAGGCTGAGCAGCGGGACAGGACCAGCACCCAGGTTCTGCCCTGGGGATACAGGGATGGGGACAGCGGGACGGCAGCCGTGCTGCTTTACCACGGAGGGAGTTAAGGATGGAATTGATATCAATATGTGAGTTAGTGGCAATCATGCAAATGAGCTCATTAAAAGGTACAAGTGAAATGTCATACACAGAGTTCTGCAGAATTGGGTAGCCGTGGCCAGATTTGGTTCTCATTTGTATTAAAAACCCTGAATGTTTTGCTGGCACTGTAAGTGCACCTCTGAGACCACGGTCGTCGTATTCACATCATCCTGTGGAGCCATTATTTTATGAGTCTTCAGTATAATTGAGGAACAGGTGATGTATCATTAACCGTAGCGGGTTTTCTCTCTCCAGTATTTCCTCTTCTCCTTTCCATCTCCAGATAAACTTTCCAAGCAACTGGAAATATTCTAATACTTGGGGGTTTGACTGAATGAAAAGCTGAATTGCCAGTCAAAGGGGAGAGGGAAGAGCCTCTGTGTAGGCGCCAGCTTCCCTTCAACGTACATGGACATCCCGGTCCTGCAGACCTGGGTGGTCTAAGAGTTTAACTGGTCTTGGTGGTGGAAGAGAAACGGATATTTCTGCCTAACTGCGATGCAGGCAGTCTCAGAACGTTTGAAGTAGAAGCCAATGTCCTTCGCTCAGCCGTGCCGCGCAGGGGGGTAGTGGGAGGCAGCCTGCAGCCACCTTCTGACCTCACTGAAACCTTGTGTGTCTTGTGTGTGTCTTCTGTTTTCTGAGCATCTGCTATAACAAACTTAATTTCTCCTTTTTTCTTTTTTTTTACCTTTTTTTAACATTCAGAGACCTTTGGTAAGTTTGTTCAATTAAAAAAAAAAAATCAAACCAAAAAACCCCAAACCTGCTAACGTCCAGATTTGTAACCCTTGCCCTTTACACTAATTCCTCCGTAACAGCTTCTCGAGAGGCATGCTGTGCATTTCTTCTACTAACTCTTTCACTAGGGATGTTCTGCCCTCTTAATGAATTTCTGCAGGGGTATTGCAGGCTACAAAAAGATTAATAATCATCCTAATTAATATATCTGTAAAAAGAGATAACAGCTAAATATGAACCTCCTCACATTGGATAGATTGTTATTGTAACGTAGCAAGAGTTGTCCTGGAATTCCCCAATTTCACCATAGCTTGTACCCTGGAACTGTGATGGTCGTGTTCACACCTGCAGGAGGCCTTGGGGTTTCACATCTAACGGGGTTATCGGCATTTTCGGAAGGGAGAGGTGGGGGTGCGGCATTTCCAAAGGGAAGCTGTAAAGCACAGGGCAGCAGCAGTGGGGAGGGGTTGAGCAGAGGAAGAGCCCCCCGCTCCCCGCCCCAGATCGTCCCTGTCCCTCCAGAAGCCGGGAGCCTGTCTGCAGGACCCGCGTGACGTTTCCTCCCTGTGCCAAGTCCCTTTGTGTTGTCAGAGATGGAGCAATTGCAGCTGTCGGCCAGGATCCGGCATTTTAAAATTGCAGGAGACCCTTGATTGCTTGCTTGTTTAGAACAGAAAGCTCTCCAGCCCTCGGGAGAGGAGCACAGCGCGCGCGTGTTCTCACACGTGGCCTGACAGAAGGTGGGGATGTGTTTTCTGTCATTGCCATGGCAATGGTGACTGTCCTCCTCTCCCTGTTTTTCAAGGCTCGGAGAATCCGTAGGCAGCTTGCTGTGTGGGAAACCAGAGGAAGGGAGGGTGGAAGAGCAGACCCCATCCCGTGTGACAGAGGGGGACACCTGTGCGCGGTGTTCGGCCTGACGCCGCCTTGGCGCTCTGCAATCCAGAGGCGAGTCCTTTCCATCGCCTTTCCGCCGCTGTGGAGCACTGGGCTGGGCCATCTGGGCTCATGCAGCCTCAGAGTTTGCCCTCAACGGGCGGATCTCCAGCTTGGGGGAGGCTGTGGAAGGCGGTATGAGCAGTTTGCACGTGGCATCTCAAAAGCAGCTTTTCACTCAGAAGGTCAGCATCCAGCAGGAGTTCTTCCTCCGTTAGTTTTCCCACAAAGCTGCTCCCCATATCGTGGGCAGCGGTTGGCCTTGAGCGTTTGCTCGCCGGGCAAGCCAGCAATTGAACGCAGGTGCCTCCTCTCCACCGCTCCAAGCCCTTACCAAATCTTACAGGACCTGTCAGAGTTCTTCAGAACAATCAGTTTAATTCAGATTGTCTTCTGGCACCCTTCTGCGGCCCCCGTGTTGACTGTGAAGCTGGTTAGATGTGAAACTCCAGCAGTGAAAATCTCCCATCTGTGTCCCTGGGCCACATTTGAATCCTGTCCCCTCCAGCCCTGGTGCGGAGCATCTTGCAAAACACGTTTTGCTCCTCACCCGTGTGTCCCATGTGCCAGCGTTAGAACTGGACGGGGAATAACTGGTCAGAGTTAGAGGGAACAGGGACGAACTGACCTACCATGGCACGGGAGGGTCGCGGCTGCCGCTGTGTCTGTGCCCCGACGCCCGGCGTTTCTCCTGCCCAGCGCAGGGAACCTTTGCAGGAAACGGCCGGGCTCAGCCAAGGCCAGAGCAGCTTCCTAGCAGAGGGTGGTGGTGGGCTCTCTTCCCCAGCTCTGCCGTCTTCCCGTTAGCCTTGTTCCAGGTTTGTGCCACAGATGGCAGATTTTCACTCCAGTTGTGAGACAGAAGGATGTATCGGGGGCTGTTTTTATTTCCACTGAATTGATCTATAACCCTTTGCTGCTTCGTCTCTCTCTCGCGCTCGCTTTTTAAAACCTTCCTGCCGTCTCCTGTGTGAAGATCTGCCCAAGTCCACGCTCCCCACCTCTTTCTCTTTCAAGCGCTGTCTCTCCAACCTTTGTCCTGATAGCTAACCAGCCTGCTTTATTAACCTTAGCTAGTTCCTAACCTAACTAGACGCTAACTTGTCTCTAGCAAATAACCTAACCTCTGGACTAGAAGCTGAGTATAACTAGAATCTAATACCCTAACACTGTAATACCTCTTTTCCCTCATCTCCTTTGAAAGATAAAGGTGACCTGCAATCACTGTCTGTATATTTTTACCTTCCATCCTGAAAATGGAGGACTGAACCGCAGCACAAGCAGGGTGAGCGGGGCTGGAGGATGAAGAGGGAAGGGGTTTTCTGGCGGTTAAGGCGGAAGATTGGCACCCGGGAGGCTTTGACTCCTGTTCTTGCCTCTGCCGCAGGCTTCCCTCGGTGACCCTTGGTCGCTTCACCTCTCCCTTGGTTTCCCCACCTGTGAAGTGGGGCTGATGGTGCTGCCGTACCTCACGGGGGGCGAGGAGAGAGCACGAGGCTGGCATTTCTCACGTAACGTGCTACGCGAGGCGCTGCAGAATGGCAGCGTGGTTACCATTGCAGGGAAGCTTTGCGATTCCCCCTGGCGAGAGGGAATGCTTGTGACTGCGGGATCCGCCCCGTTCTCAGGATTGGGGTAAAAACCAACCACCTCAACCCCCTTCTTTGGTAAGCTGTGTGACACGTTTGAATGCCTCTGTGAGCAAAAGGACCTGCCGTGTTTTCAAAGGAAGATGGTTGCAACCTCCGGAGGTCAAACGAGGGGACGGTGACGGTACCGTCGCCTGTGGCGTGGTTCGCCAGCCGCAGCCGCACTGCCACTCGTCTGACCTGCCGAGGCCGAAGGCTTACGTTAGGCACTAGGGACAGCTGGAGGGGGTTTGAATAAAAATAACCTGAGGGAGATGCAGTCAACAGGCAGTCTAGCGAGACTGTGCTCTCTCCGTCCGACCCCCACCTGCGCTGGCGCTAGGGAGGCTGATGGAGCAGCTCCCCGAGGTGGCCCTTTGACTTGCACAGCAGCGTGGCCTTCGTTAGCGCGGAGCATCTGGCTGCAGCCTGTGCAGAGCCACTGAAGGGTAACCGAAGGTCCTGATAAGGACATGCGTTGAATTCATCGCACATCCGTGCCGATAACTTCAGTTTGGAACTGGGAATTTGCTAGCAAAGGTGAGATCAAACCTGCAAATCTTAATGTGGTGCAAAGTGCCTGGATGTCCCTTTCCGTGTCTGGGCTAACATGGCTGTAATGCCAGCCCTTTTCCCAGGAGTGATGAAGATAAATGCAGGTTCATCAGATATTCTGCAAGTAGCAAACCGTAATGTTAGCTGAGCGCTTGAAGACTTCCTTTGCATTCTCACCAACAAAATGGAGCCAGAGGCTTTTTGAGCCAGGTGCCACGGAGGCTCTGCAAGCAGCCAGCCGAATTGGACGTCCCCTTATGTACCCTGAGCCCTCTTCAGGCTATCCCTCCAGTTTCAGATGAGGTAGAGCAGGAAGTTTCCTACTGGGCACTGTCTTCCTTGACTCAGGTCCTTTTCCCACGGGCACTCCAGGTGTTTGGGGTTTTACGGTCTTTTCACTTATTTTCTTTGTTTTCTTTGCAGAAGGTACACCGATCCGAGGTAAGACACCCCAGCTCACTCACCCACTCTCCAAACACTTCTCTCCACTCAGTTCCTATTTCATTGACCTCTGCTCAATACAGATTCTTGTTGTTGTTATGTTTTCTTGTCCTGCTTCACCTCGGAGTATTTCTTTTTTACACTGTCTTTATTTTATATATGGTTCTCGTGTCCTTTTTTGTTTGCTGGGTGCACTTGGTAACACTGATTCTGTTATTCTAAGAACGTCTCAGGCTGTGCTGCCTCAGATTTATGGCGGAATTTTAAGAGCTGATCTCTCCAGGACTGTGAAGGACTGAAGTTTATCTTGAGCATTAAATGCTGTCGAAGCTGGGTAAATGCTTAGGACCTTCTCTTGGTTGGTGCAGAATGCTCCTGAGCCGGTGGTGGTGGTGAAAGTTTTCCAATCTTTCGCTCAGGCAGTTGCCATCTCGGCGTACTCATTTATTTGGCTTCAGAGCCTTCTTTCCCCTTCCTCCCCGCTCTCTTACCCGTAGGTTTTTCTGGGGAGGATACCCACGGTAAGTAGCTTTTGCACTGTCTCTTTAGTGGAGCAAAAAAGACACTACACCTCAAGCTGTCATTGAAATTTGGCAGGAGTTGGGTGTGCACCCCATGGAAGACTCTGCTTGGGTTTTACCTACACTGGCAAATTTAAAAATCCATAGCTGTCTGCTGGTAAAAGCAACAGGAGGTGCTGTAGGTGAGATTTCCTTTTTTGCACGTCGTCTCTGTTAGCTCCTGACAAGTGCTGAAAACTCCCTGACCTTTCTCCAGTGTAATTTCCACCGTTGCACTCGCCAGCAAAGCGGCAGCGGTCCGGATGAAGGGGGTGAGTCCGTGTTCCCCTGCAGAGCTGGTTGCCGGCAGCCCAAGGCTCTGTTCTGCTCTGCAGCGTGGCTCTGTCTCCCCTGGTGTACACCCAAGCAATGATCCTGAGCCGCACAAAAAAAAAATTTGTCTGGAACCAGTGGAAGCAACCCACAGATTTGTCCAAATTAAGAGAAATTTCTAGGAAAACTCACTGACCGGCTCTCCAGCAAAGCGGAGCTGTCAGAGGAGGGAGCGTGCTCGAGCTGTAACAGCATGAAATATGCTCAGCTGGTGTCTCAGTGTGAGGCTTCAGTCTGTTTGGTTTCTAGCTCCTGTTATACTGAAATACGTGCAGAACGAAATGAATTTAGTTTGGTTTAGTGGCTTGGGTGGTTGGTTGTTGTTTTTTTTTTTTTTTGAATTCTATCTGTTCTGCCGTTGGGAGCGACCAGACGCAGTGGATGCTGGCAGGAATGGCACCATCACACCCCATCCCCGTCACAAACGCTCTCACAGCCTCACGTCTTCCCACGCAGCAGCCTTTTGCGCCCATGCACACACCGAGGAACATGAGCTCCGCGTCCTCCTCGTGTGAACACGTTGGTTTTTCCTTCCTGAAGAGGCTGTGTCTGCAGCTAACACTGATTGCCATTTGCACTTTTCTCACTTAAGATTTTATCAGTAATATTACACCAAGATGGATTTGTTTGGTTTTCATAGTTAGGTTTATTTTCCAGAGATGGGAGCTAGGAGTCTTAGCACATGCGAGCTCTCCCTAGATCTGTAGTATAATCATGTACTGCTAATACATAAAACATTTGATGGCCTGTTGAATTATTTATGCAGTATATATTTTAACTGGAGTTTTGCAGGGATGGAGCCTTCTGAGGTAAATGAGGCAATTTTCTTCCGTGTAGTTACATACTGCATACCCCTGCATGTGTGCTTGCAGGAGTGTTCGGCGTGGGCTCTGGCTGTATTCTTACAGGCTGCAGTCACGGACAGGTTGAAGAAAAACCTTAATCTTTTGGGCCCAGTCAGTGTAAACCGCGTAGGCCGGGGTTTCCCTTGGCAATATTCGCTGTCGGTGAGGTGCTTTTCACACTGCCTTTTATCTCCTGCAGGCTCCCTGCGAAGCAAGTATTTAAGCACAAAACAAAGGCAGCGGTGATAAAAATGCCGCAGGGATCCTAGGCGGTGGGTGACAAGGGCTTTCACTTCTCTGGTCACCGCTTCAACTCGAAAGCCCGCTGCCTTCTGATAGATTTCTGGGGATCGCAGCGATAGGGATCACTGAGGGTGCTTTCAGGTTCTGGTGCAGCATGCCTGGTGCAGAGCCACAAAAATTGGTTCTTTTGCTGGTCGTTTCAGTATGGAGAGTAACTCTTAGCGTAGAGGAGAGTATTCCATTTTCTGTTCATCGTGGGTACGTGTCCGTGCCAGCCCGAGGGGAGGAGAAAGCAGAACACTGATGCTATTTCTCTCTCTGAAAACCAAAACAAAATGGTGATGATCGTGTCTGTGCTGCGGTCTTCTTCTCTCCTCCCAGGTGGCCTGCAGATCGAGAGCAGCGAGGAGACAGACCAGGGGAAGTACGAATGCGTCGCCAGCAACAGCGCCGGCGTGCGCTACTCCTCCCCCGCTAACCTTTACGTGAGAGGTAGGGAGCGCGTCGGCTCGCAACACTGGCAAATATCTCCCTCTCCACGGCCTTCCTTTGTCCCCAGCTGTCTGATTCCATCCTGTCCCTGAGCGCAGGGGAAGCACTGGTGGTAACTGGTTTGATCCTCGCAGTGCACTGCTGAGCTTGCCAGGGCATCCTGGTGCACCCCGACCTCCTCCCCGCGGCTGGTGGCTCCGGCCGCCGCCCCAGAGCTGCAGAGCAGCAACCCAAGGCTGTCACCTACAGTGAAGTCTAGTGCGACCCAGTGTGCCCCAGTATCTGCCAGTATCGGCCTGCAGAGCCCGGAGGGGAGTGAACAGCCTTGGCCGCAAAGAGGCCACAATCCCCTTTTCTGCCCAAGGATCCCCGCTCGCTGGAAGCGGGAAGGTTTCGGTTCTGGTGGCGTGGGTGTGAGAGGAGGGGAGGACCCTCTCAGCCCCCTCCACTGAGCTCCGTCCCCGGAATCTCAGCAGATTGCAAGAGGAGGGTGCGTTCTCACTTCTCGCCTCAGTCCCAGCTGCATTTCGCTTTGCCAGCAGTAATTTGTCACTGGTTCCTTGGGCAGGAACGCTGGTCGTGGGCAGAGGCTCACAGAAAGCTGGAGACGGCCAGCAAACGTCTCTGCCGCAGTGGCACATTCCGTCACCCGCGTAGCGTGGGGAACAGGTGACAGGGGAATTGGCTTCTGCTCGATGCCCCCTCGATGTTCTCTCAGCCCATGGAGCCCTGCTGCTTTCTCTGTTACCTTGTTTTAATCGCTGACCTGTCATATTTTGTGTGTAGCTTTGCTTTAATAACTTTCCACAGCAAAACCCTTTTGGTAATGAGAGAGCAGGGCTGGTCCATCTCCGTTTTTTTTTAAAAAAAAAAAAAAAAAAAAAAAAAAAAAAATACCATTGGGAGGAAAAAATAAAAGTTGCAT
>WHYT01015066.1:196042-207288 GCA_009806455.1 Tetrax tetrax | reverse complement strand
AAAAAAAAAAAAAAAAAAGAAACAGGAAAAAAATGTGGGGATTTTTCATTATTCTTTTATTTATAAATTTCCTCTACCTTTCTGGCCACTCGGAAACTACCCAGGAGACAAAGGTTGTAACCGTGGAGTTGCTTGTCTCCACACCTGGATACGAGCCGGCTCCAGGTGGATAGCCCTCTTTCTAGCCAAGCTGGCCCGTGGCTACCTGGGGCCTGCGTTAGCCGGCCGAGAGAGTGCAGAAAACACCGCGTAAGCAAGCTCGGCCTGTGGTTTGGGTGCTTTTCATGCTGTTTAATTCCTTGTTCCTTGTGTGTTAATATCGTGGAAAGGTAACAGATTTCTGAAACGGATTTGCTTTGGTGGGAGGGAAAGTTCATGCACATTTTTCTTCCCATTTTTTGTTTTCAAGGAGTCTTGAGCACTCTTGTGTTTCCAATTGACTTGTTTCTCCCATAACATGCTTGTCTCTATAGAACACCTGGGATAGGAGTTGTAAGTTTTAACATTGCAAGGAAATGTTTTGCTTTTGTTTCGTTTTTTCTTTTCTCCTTCTAATGATTTCTTTTTCCTTACTCAGTCTCATTGCGGAGTTAGCGGAAGCAGGGTGCGGGGCTGGGGGGGGAGCGCGGGCTGGGGGAGCGGATTTCCAGCTTGGGATCTCCTTTGTGTCTGGTCTTCTCTGCCCGCTACGGGCTCCGCTCCCCCTGGGCTTTGGTAAAGAAGTGAGAGCTCCTTCCCGGGCTGGCACCTCCGGCGGGTGCTGCTCCGGAGCGAGGATCGCTCACGGTCGGACCTCCGTACGGAGCCTGCTTGTTCACAGACAAACGGTACCCAGCTGGATGGGAGGGGGAAGGTCAGGAAGGCAGGAAAGAGGGTTGTTACTATCTTCATTTTTTTTCCTTTCTTTTTATTTTGGTTAAGAGAAAAAAAAAAAACAATCAATTTGCAGCTGACAGCCTTGAGAAGGCCTTTTTTTACTCTCTCTGTGTTTCCCCTATTTTTCTCTTCTCCTCATGTCATTGTGTTCTGCATCAAACCCCCTTAACATCCCTCAGAGCTACGAGAAGGTTGGTGTGGTTTTTTTCTTTTTTACTTTCTTTACCCACATTTTTACATTCTTAAGAGAAAAAAAAAAAATTAAAAAAAAAAAAAATGAAAAAGAGAAAAAGCAAGAAATCTTTAAGATGAGCGAGACCCGCCCGTTCCCGGGTCTCGCGGAGATGAGTTGAGTTGCATTGTGGGCCTCTCTATGCATCCTTTGGTAATGTTGCTGAGTTCTTGCACTTTTTTGTCGTCATGGTTACCTTGCCGTTTGGACATTGGGCCTGATGCATGATAGGAGAATGTAACAATCTTCTTTGCATGCCACTTTTTAAATTAATTATGGATTATTTTTTCTGTATATAAATATGTACAGTTGTTTGGTTTTTTTTACAATTCTGGTTTATTTGAAGTGGATTTACTCTTATTTTCCAAATTCTTTTGTTCCGTTGGGTTTTTTGCTTTCTCTTGATTTCCAGTTTCAGTTCTGATTGGTTATGCTGTGCTGTAGTTTATTCCAAACGCATTGTGAGAAGCCAGTGTTCCTGCCCACCCGGTGGTAACTGAACTCCTCAATCCCTCCAGGAGGAAAGGAGTCACACAGCTCTAACGCCTGTCCATGGAAGCCCTGCTGTTTGGGAAGCCTTTGTCTGGGGGGAGGGAGGGATCTGGGAAGCGGAAAAGGTGGTAAGGAGCCAGGCTGTCATTCCAGGGGTTAGAGCAGACCCTAGCTCACGTCATTACTTACACGTTTCTTGAAGGTGTGGCCCTTGTTCCACGACCTGCACACAAAGAACAGCCCCAGTCCCTGCTCCGAAGGGCTTCCCCAGCCACGCGGGGGCCGTGCCCCTCCAGTAACACCCAAGATGCTGCACACAGGAGCTAACCTGCTTTCAGCCCGGGACGGGTAGAGACAGAAAGCTTCCCACCATGTGAATCACACGCAGTTGTTCTTTGAGCACACGCGTGTGCGACGAGAGCCCCATCACTGGGCAGCGCCTTGTCGCATGGGCCGGACGGCGCAGATACCCGTCCGGGATGGCGATGCCTCGTCCTTGCGGTGTCGGAAGCGAAGGGCAGCCCGCCAGCCGCCTTCCGCAGCCGGGGAGCTGGGTCTCCTGGCTCTGCCGCTCCCCGCTCACCCTCTTTCGTCCCTGTCCCTGAACCGCTGTCGCCTGCCCGCAGGCACCGTGAAACCAGCCGGGTCCCGGGAAGGCAGAGCCCTCCTTCCCCACGGCTGTGGAGGGAGTGCAGCAGTGGGAGGTGTAGGAGAGGCTGCTGGGACACATCTGGCAGCTGCATCTCTGTTGTAAAGAGCAAGGAGCAACCTGACAAGTTACGTTGGAGCTGAAAATGCCTCTTTTCCCTCTTCTCACCTCCCCGTTTACCCCTGTGAAGCTTCTGTTGCCTCCCGTGCGTGCGCCCTGAGCGGGTGAGCCCCACGGGACGGTGACGGGCAGTGTGGTAGTTACCCCCTTGGTGGTAGGTGCTTTTGCCCCTTGCAGAGCTGAATGCCCTCCCCTTCCCTGTCTCTGCGATTCCCTCTGCCCGTCAGCCCTCACTACCCAATAATCTGCCCAAGGAGTGGCTTTCCTAGTGTACAGGTATTAAAGCTGTGTGATTTTTGAGAAATCCAGTGCAGTATTGACACAGTATCTGTCTCTCTCTTTCTCTATCTCTCTCTTTCTCTCTGTCTGTCTTTCTCTTTTTCTTAAAATGCTGAGATTTCAGTGCTCGGACCCTCAGTGCTGGTATTCCCCCCTCCCCCTGTCAAGTCCCCCCCTCTCCCCCTAGATACGAGGGTACCACTCCAAAATGCTGCACTGTTGATGATGTCTTGCTGACGCAGCCAGCTGTGGCTCTTCTAACTGTGATGCCAGCAATAGCCAAAAGACATTCCCCAGCCCCAACGCTCTATTTAAAGAAAAAAAAAAAAAAAAAGCCCACAAGATGAAAAAAAAAGCTTGTTCTATTTAAAAAGAGCAAGAGAGAAGGAATAGTATCTGAAATGAGGTGTTCCCATCCCACCTCCCTCCTGCCTAGGACTAAAAGGTGATAATTACTACTAATTACAGGATTCTCCTTCATGAATAGGAGTTTGAGTTTCAGGATTTAGGTGCAATTAAAAACACCATTATTTTTTATTTTTTTATTTTACATTTTATAAAGTATTTCTAACATGTTCAAACTGCACTGCTGCTGCTAGAATCTCTTGTGATCTGAGAAGGTTTTAAGACTAAATTCTTCCTTAAGAGTCAATAATAATAATAATAATCATATCAGCAAGAATAAACTAAAGCTAAATGGGATGTAGGCACGATAGGCTGGAAGGACAGTTGGTAAGGAAATAGAGACTTAATACCTGTGTAAAGGAGCTCATGTGATTTACTAGAACTTATGGGCATGGTCTTGAAATTGCTGGTTAAGGCTCTGCCTTGTGTATTACAACAGGTCAGACTGTGCCATAGCCCAAAATAACAAACAGTCTGCTCACAGGGAATTTGTGAGGTCGAAATGCAGAAGCCATCTTTACGGGGACCCACACAAGCAGATCAGGAGTAGGCGAGATGGATTCTGCCACCAGCCTTGGTGTGTGACGGCTTCTGGTCTGAGGCAGTTGTCCAGATTTCACCTGCTGTCGGTGAAAAGGCCGGCACGGTTCTAGCGGGCAGGCCAGCACGCCTTCCGATGGGGCTGTGGATTTTTGTGGGAGCTGTACAACTCACCTGGCTTTCAAAAGTCTCGTTGGATGCTTCTCTGTGTCCCGGGGGACACTAATATGATCAAGCTTCTGGCCATAGTGATTGCAGTCACGGGGAAGAGACGTCTGTCGCGCTGGTGGTGCTGGAGAGCGTGGTGCCTCTCCTTGCAGCGGGGAGGCCGCTCCGGGGCCCGGCGGTTCTCATCGCTAATTGGAAAGCGAACGTCTGCGTGTGGCACCTGTGCGGAGCTGCATGGCCTTCGTTCAGCTAGGGTGGAAGGGAAGCGTTTTTGGCCTTTTTGAGAGGCTTTGACTTTGATCACTTGCTCCACTTCAGTGGGTAAATCCAGGTTGACTCACTGGTACCTGAGGGTGTTTTTCTCCGAGCATCCGTGAGTCAGCACGTGCAGAGGCCGGGCTGTGCCCCAGACAGGGCCTGTGTCTGCTGGCCCAGGATCTACGGCCGCAGCTGTTTTGCCCCGTTGGAACAGAGGAGCTACACTTCGTAGCTCTCCTCTTAATTCTGAGAGCTTCAGGCTTCCACCTCAGTTGCTCTGTTTTGATCCAGATAGCCAGCTGCTTGGCCGATGCGGAACACCGTACGGAGGGACTGAGCGTTTCCGCGCGCTCGTCCGTGTTACGAAGGGAAAGGAAGGGTGAGCACTGCTCCGTGGAGCTGTGTGGGCCGTGCTTCAGCCGCCGCCGAGCGTGCAGAGCTGCTGCTGTCGCTACAGGACAAATTGTCGTTGCATTTCCCAGAATTAAAATTTTTCCTTTTTCACACAGTGGCATCCTGTCAGGAATTACAAAAGGCAGCCGTTGTGGTGCTGCAGGGATAATCCCTTTCTGCTCCTGCTTCTCATTGCCGTGCTCTTTCCAAGCCCGGGGAGTTTTAAACGGTTCAGCAGGCGTTTAAACAGCACAGAGCGCTCGCCGGGCTGCTGCGGCCTCACCACCTCTGCGTAGAGCCAAGAATGGTGCGTAGGCACCCGGCGTCGCGTCCTGCGGCCTGGTTCCCGCTGAGAACGTTTCACATGTTTTTCCGATCTCTCTGGAAAACCTCAACTCATTGAGAGACCAAAGATGAAAATAGGCCAAGGCTAAACAAGTAATAGCAAAACTAGTTGAAATCAATTAAAATAAAACCCATAGAAAACACTGAAATAGTGTGCCTAGGGCCTTAGGAAATAAAGCTTCAAAATATATTAAAATGAGACTAATTTAACAAATAATTTAGTCTGTAGCCTGCTCCTGGGTTAAGCTTGGCTCCTGTAGTTTGACCGTCAAACCAGAGCGGCCGGTCGCGGCCCGTCCCTCGGCTGACAAGTGGAACGGTTGCTCAGCTTTTCACTTCCAGGGCCGTTTGGAAGGAAATAATTTCACTGTAGATTTAACAAATAGCCACGAGGTCAGAACAATCATTGATATTTTAAAATGTAGGAATCGTAACACCTTTTTAGGCTAGCACTGATAAATTATTTAATGACAAGGAGGGAGGCAGGACCGCTGCCGGTTCGTTCAGCTGCCCCAGTAGTGCCAGTTTTCAGCTGGTGGAGTTGAGGGAGGGAGAAAAATGTGATGACTTTTCAGCGTGACGTTAGCCCTTCCATGTTGGGGTGTCCTCAGCTCTGAAATTCTAGTGCAAAACCAAATCAAGCCAACAAACAATTTTGCTGTGTTTCTGCAGAAGGATTTCTCAAGGGTATCAGGAAATGGAAATGGATACAAAAAGCCACCCCCCCCCAAAAACAAAACAAAACAAAAAAAAAAAACAAAGAAAAAAAATCAAACCTGTATCTATATGTGTATGTATGTATATCTCTCTATAGAGGGCACTTTGCAGGAACACTGTGCTGTACTGATCTCGAAATCTCTGCCTGCCTGTGTCTCTTACACCTTTTGCATCGCTGTTCTCTTTGTTTTAGGGGAAAAAATTAGATTACACCTTGTCAAATTAAAATAACAGAAATAAAATAGCAAAGTTTGTGTTTAGTGTTACAGGGCTCCTTGAAAACCAATTGGATTCAGATTATTTTATATTCAATCCTGTAAAAAGCAACAGAAAAAAAAAAGTAATTGCGAAAGACCAGAGATGTTCAGCCAGCCTGTCACTCAGCTAATGTGTTTTTTAAGTGGAGAAGTAACGATGATTGGGAAGGTAATGGATTTCCTCCAGACCAAATGCAAGCCTTGGTCTCGTTCTTTATTTATCTACCGGTTTACTTACTTATTTTTATTTACTGTGAAGGCATTAGGAAGGAGATGGGCAAGAGGAGGGAAGTATCTCGTCCTCTGGAGGGACGGAGGTCGGAAATCCAAACCCGAACAGCGTCTCGCCCCAGCGGAATGAACTTGCGATTGGAATGGGAGAGGGAGAAGGCAGAGGCGGCTGCACGGACAGCCCAGGGGCAGGGACCGACCACCTTTTGGGAGGGGAGGACAGGTGTAATCTAAGCTTCACTAATAATGTAGAGGCTGCACATTATTTTGGCACCCTTTCCCCTACCCCCTCCTCATTTTGGAGCAAGACGGAATGACTCCTGTCTCACCAAAATGGCCAATAATGTCCGCCTTCTCACCTCATTTGGAGCAGCAGCTTGCTGAGTGTCAAAATGTTTAATACCATTTGGTTTTGTTTGGTGCTTTCAACCAGTCACTTCACTTTCTTTTGTTTTCTTTCTCAATTAATTTCTTCTTTAAGATATAAAATATGTTTCTCTTTTAGTTGGTTTAATGTGAATCGGGGTTTGAAGTGACGGGTTCTTGTCTGGCACGTTTTCATTTCCCCACCTCGCTCCTCCTCCAACGTTTTTCTCCCTGAGCTAATCTGGAAGGGTCTTAAAAAGTGGAACCGGTGGGTTTCCTCAGCACAAACTGGTTGGTTGGTCCTCAGATTTCTCTCACTAGCAGCGTCCTGGGAACACATTGTAAGGATGGATTCTGGTGTTGCAAAAGTCAACCCTGGATTTCCCAGTGTCTCTTCCGATCAGGTCTGTAAAATCTGTCCCTTTCGAAAACGTCTCTCACCTTGTGGCCCCCAGCTCTGTTTTTAACTGAGTGGTGGTGGTGGGGAACCGTAGCGGTGTCGATTGGTACCTTCTCCTTGGAAAGAACAGTGCACCGAAAGCGCCACTCACAGAACACAAACTGGGTTGCCCTCTCTGCATCCGTGAGCAGCAACAAAACCAATTGGCTTTGCGAGGGTGTGAAAAGTTATGAATCTGTTCAGTTTCTGATGAAAGTTGTGGGATGCAGGTCTGGCTGCGTGAAATACTTGTCCAACAGACAATATTAAACAGACTCATAACTGACTGCTATCAAGAAATCTTTCTGTGTCTCAGAAATGGCTTCTCTGCATTGAAGCGATTTGACTCGCAACTCTAAACTCAAAGTTTTAGAACTCGGTTCTAAAATCCGGTTCTGTCAGTAACAAGCTATGTCCTTGTTTGAGCAAAGCTCCTGAGAGTTTTTTGGCCATTGAAAATGCGTGTTTGTGTGTGCCTGCTTGTGTGTGTCTGCTGGGAGATGCTGCACATGCACATGGAGCATGCACATCCCTCTGCATGCAAGGCTGACTTCGTGCAACAGGTCTGACAAAGCTGTCGTGGAAACCAGGCCTCCCTGAAGCTCAGGGGAGGTGCTTCTTGAAACCAGAAATTGGTGACAAGTATTAGATAAGTGTCTAGAAAGTAGGGAGATGACTGCCCCATCCCAGCTTCTCCCTTCCAGAGAGGGCAGGCAGTTCTGAATTTCTTTCTGGTCTTTTGAATGTGTTTGATAGCAAAGTGGAAGGAATCTCTTCACTGCATTTTTTACATGTAAAATTTCACTCTTTCAGCTGCTTTCTGTGAAACCCAGCTGGACCCAGAGCTGAAATTGTTCTTGATTCAATCTCTTCAAGCTTTCTTCCCACCACCCCTCTCCTCCTCCTAGGCCCTGACCTAAACGCTGACCAAGAGATTCTCAGCTTGACAAATCTCACGTCAACAGCCAGATCAGAGTGATATAGCAATTAAAATAAACAGCAGCCTGCTGGTTCTTGGTGTCCAGAGACGAGCCCTAGAAGTATTTCCTGTGACAGTGAACGCGGTTGTCACGGCCCTGAGCCGTGGCAGGGATGTATCCAGGGACTCTGGGAGGTCTCCAGCATTTAATGTTGGGGTTATTTCACATCCTAGACTGGTGTGTGGATGCTTGTGTATTTGTGCGCACACGGGAGTGTGTTGCATTTTTTAAACCAGGATGCACAGCAGAAGCGCTACTGCCTGTTTTATTCTTGCGTTAGCCTGCCGCTAGCCCTGACCCAAATCCTCCCGTTGCACAGAACGGCATCTGGATGTCCTGGGTGCTTCCCTGGGTGCTGTCCCTGGGTGCTTCGAGCGTGACACACGCCGTTCAGACGGCTGAAAAGTCGTGCCGACCTAAACCGCTGGGTGCTGCAGGGAGGGTGGGGAGAATGGCTTGGCAGTGGGCCGTGAGCGTGCGCTGCGCGGCTCCGGCGCCGTGGCCCTGAGCTTGTGTTTTGTGAGTGGACCTTTTCCCTTCCCTGCCCCACAGCAGGCAGGCAGCAGCGGTCTGTTCCCTTCAGACTCCGATTCTCAGCACTCCACCATACATCAAATGATGCTTTTCAGTTATTAAATTCTGGTTTGTTCTGCCTTTTTTTTAATTTTTCTTTTAATTTTTTTCCTTTCTCTTTTCGTTCTGTTTTATTTCTTTG
The DNA here is from genome assembly GCA_009806455.1 of Tetrax tetrax. NCBI lineage: Eukaryota > Metazoa > Chordata > Aves > Otidiformes > Otididae > Tetrax > Tetrax tetrax. The sequence continues at coordinate 198,826 of WHYT01015066.1, read as the reverse complement.
TGATTAGCCTTGGTTTGAATTAATTGTCTTGTTCTGTTTCCATGACAACTCAGTGTTTGCATCCCACCTGCCGTTGTTTGTTGCTGTTGATGCTGTTTGCTGACCGGATCTTGTCCGGCGTATGTCTCCCCATTTCTCCTCACCTCTTCCCACCTTGCCTCCCCTCTCCGGAAGGTGACATATCAGCCCCTCCTCAAGAGAGTCATCCCCACCCCAGATCTGTCTGCATGTTGACCCCACTTGTTTCTTTTCAAGTTCTCTCCATCTTGTCTCAGATTGTGACCGGTGTGGTCTTCACATGGCTCCATTTTCTGAAATGCGGTGCCTCCTGGAGCAGACAGTGGAAAGAAGGACGGAGTAGGCGACAGGGACGTTCCCTCATGTCTAGGGCTAGCACGTTGCCTGCTCTCTTGGGCCAGTGCTGATGCCTGGGGCTGTGCAAACGCCACGCTACCCTCCTTACACCGGTCACTGAGCAGAAAGTCATCTTCTAGTGTTAGTGTCCGGGTGATTACGCAGTCCCTCCCTCCGCACTCCAGTCCTTCCCCCAGCTACGCTGGAGGTGAGGGCGTACTCTCCATTCTCCTTGCAAATCCACGCATGCAGGAATTCTCATTTGACATCTCTGAGCTCCTAATGCTGCAAATTTGGAAGTCTTCTCCTCCTTGCCTCTCAGTCCTGGTTCCTGGGTACTGGTAACTGTGCGGAAAAGGATCTGATAGCACGATGGGAAGAGCACACCTTGTCCGCTTGCGGGAGGAGGCAGGGGCGATATCTGGCTTTTGTTTAACAAAACCTCACTAAATGGAAAACAGCCGCTGCCTCTCCTGACGGCACCCTTCCCGTCTGAAAAGATCCATAGCGTTGAGCACCAGCCAGGGAAGCGGGCTGGAACGTAAATACTGGGAAAGCCCAAGACGTCAGTTCCAGGGGACACCTGAAAGCATAGGACCTGGGAAGAGCGAGGCAGGCGAAGCTCTCGATGTCCTTTGCATTGCTTTTGCATCGATGTGATGGCCGCTGATTTTTTAGAGAGGTTGTTCAGAGAGATCACCTGGGAGTAGGACAGCAGGGACAGATGTTTTTCAGGCCCCCGGCACTCCTGACTCTCCTGGCCCCCTGCTCGCCCTGCCTGAGCGGAGTTACTGCATGGCTGTCCCTGGAGCTGGAGGAATCCCACGCTGCTTCTCTCCTTAGCCTGCTGTGCCTGCATCTTCCCGGGGTCCGTATCCTTTTGGCTTCGCTTGCGGGATGGGACCCTGCCCTCCGCCGCCTCCCTAGGGTCCCTCAGATCCGCTTCCGTTTCTCCATTGCCCGTTCCCCTGCTTTCACCCCTCGGGAGGAGCACCCGCCCCGGCCAGGCAGCCCAGGTAGTTCAGAAAATGGAGCCAAGGAAACCGCACCCTCCCCTTTGCGTCCACGTTCTTCCTGTGGAAGGTCTGGAAGCTGCATCCACCTCTCTCCTAAGGAGATGCACAGAACATGTCACTGTTTTCTCAACGTTCAAGTTTCATTACCTTGTTTTTCTTATTAATTCTATTCTATTTATTATTCCGCCAGGGCTGAGATGTGACAATGTGAGCCACCACATTGGGTCACATCAGCTAGAAAAAGTATGCAGCATTAAAGTGGGTTTCCCCCTCCCCTCCCTCTTTCTCTCTCTTCTTTCTCCCTTCCCCTCCTTGTTCTCCTTCTCCTTGTCTTCCTCTCTTTCTCTGTCGCTCTCTTTCTATCCAGTATCCACGTGGGCACTTGCTAGCCGCCCATAAATTATATTTCTCTGCATTTTCCTCTCTCTTTCTATCTTTTTCTCTCTCTCTTTTTTACCTATTTTGCATGATGTTTGTGACTCTGAGAGCTGCATCTATCGATGGAACCGTGTCAGATCTTAAAGAGGCTTCGTTAGGGTTTCTATACCCGAAAACCACAAAAATTTCATTAGAGTTTCTCATCTTTTCCACTCTTTTCTCACCCCAGGGGGATGGCCTCCCCCTGGACGGTTCTCACACGCAGGCACTGACTAAATTCTGTCCCGCTCCGGAGACTCCCTCTCCTCCCTTGCCTCTTTACTTTTCAAGCGGTGTCTCTCTGGCGCTGGGGGCCGTGATGCTTCTCTCTTTGTTGGATTCTCTGGGTCACAACAACATTTAGGCCTTTCCAACAAGGCAAAATGGAGAAGTTTCCACCTCCGTGGCAGCCCTCTCCTCCCCGGCGTCCCTCACCGCGTCCCACGGGGGGAGAGGACCCCCGGGACCGTTTTGGGCCGCAGGGGCGGAGGGGCTGTTCCGTTCTGCGTGGGAGGAGGTGACACGGGCGTCAGACTCCGCTGGAAAAGGGGAGGAGCGGGTTTCCCGGGGCGCGGAGCGGGGAGCTGGGGGCCCCAGTGGCTGTGGAGGAGATTTTGCGACGCTCGCCATGCCAGCTCTTGCCAGTAAAGATGAGAAATTGCTAATAAATTTTTGTGTATTTATCTGTGCTGTGATGGGTCTAATCTTGATCAATGGAACCCTGTTGCTATGAAATATCGCTTTTATGTCTATATTCTATATATTGTTTGTGAAGTAAAAATTTATTTGGAGTTTAATTTTTTTGGTTTTTTGGTTTGTTTTTTTCATTTATTTGTTTTTTGTTTTGTTTTTAATGAAGGAAGAAAATAAATGATGACAAACCCCATCTATATTTAAATTACCTTTTGCTCTTTTTTCTTTTTCTCCCTTTTCTTCTTTTTCTTTCCTTTCTTTTTTTTTTTTTTTTGTTTTTTTTTTTTTTTTTTTTTTTTTTTTT
>WHYT01015066.1:184639-195692 GCA_009806455.1 Tetrax tetrax | reverse complement strand
TTTTGGTTTGTTTTTTTGTTACCTCTGTGCGTCTCGTCCACAGTTCGGCGCGTGGCCCCTCGCTTCTCCATCTTACCCGTCAGCCACGAAATCATGCCCGGCGGCAACGTGAACATCACCTGCGTGGCCGTGGGCTCGCCCATGCCGTACGTCAAGTGGATGCAGGGCGCGGAGGACCTGACCCCTGAAGATGACATGCCTGTGGGCCGTAATGTCTTGGAGCTCACGGATGTCAAGGACTCAGCCAACTACACGTGTGTGGCCATGTCCAGTCTAGGAGTCATAGAAGCCGTTGCTCAGATCACGGTGAAATGTAAGCGAGTGTGAGCACGCCTGCGTGAACGAGTGCGTGGGTTCCCCCCGCCGCATGTTGGTTCGGAGGAGCGCGCATGCGCACGCTTGGGAGCTGCTGCATGGGTTATATACGTGCAAGGCACGCGTTGGGTGCACGGAGCGTCTGAGCACGCGTGCAAAGCAAACGTGGGCACGTGTCTTGGTTGTGCATGCGAGCATTTGTAGATCCGTGGTCGTGCCTGTCGTTCTTCCCCGCTGCGTGAGCGGGAATGTCGCCGTGTGACTGCGTGGGTCCTCGTTTCTGCTTGTGGCGTTGTGTCTCTGAGCCTGAGGCTGATCTGCACGTGGGGAGCGTGGGGTCACAGTTGTGCACGTCAAACAGTCATCATGCATGAGCGTGTGTGTGCATGAGTGGGGCTGCGTGGGCACGTGGGAGCCTGACCGCATGTATGTGAGTCCGTGTCGTTACAAGCCGGTGTATACACGCGTGGGTACGTGAGCATGAGCAGGAAGACCGTGAGTGCCACGTGCTGGGATCTGTGCATGCGTCTTTGGGGGTCCCGCACACAGAAACCCACAGTGGAGGGGAAGCTGGGGGCATGAGATCTTCCCTCGCTTCAGGGCAGCTGAGCTGTTTGTTATGAAGAAAGCTGCGGTTCGAACCCCTGCATGCTAGTTTCTGCCCTGGGGTCTAAGGCTGGCTGCGCAGTTTGCAAGCCTGCATGCCATCCCGGTCCAAGGGTGGAGATTCAGCCCAGGCCCTGGGGATCTCTGGCATGCGTGCCCTTGCAGCAGAGCCTAGTTCCAGCATCTTAGTGGCTGCTGTTGCCTCAGCAAGAGGGGGAATAACCCCAGCTTCCAGCTAGCAATTCCCAAGAGGAGCACGGGTGCAATCTTCAATCTATTCTATCCTCAGCAGGGGAGTATTAAAACCCGAGCGGGATGCCCCTGTGGTTGGGTGAGTGTGGAGCTCTTTGGATGAGCTGGTGTCTGCTCTGAGTGATGGCATCGCCCACGAGGGACGGGGGGAGAGGGGGTGGGAGAGGGTGCCAGCGGGTGGGGGAGAGGAGGAGAAATGCTTTGGAGAAGGGGAGGGGGAAAAGGAAGACAAACCTGTTGTGTCAGTGCATCTGAGTAGGGAAGGTCTGGCAGTAGGAATGAGCAGGGACTGGTGAATCCTGCCGGGACGCTCATCCCGAGCTTTTGCATTGGGAGTGAGCTCCTGCACTAGCAGAAGGATGCCTGGGGCTGGACTGAGGTGCTCTTTATTTCCTGAGTATTTTCTTCCTTCCCCTTTTTCCCTATCTTACCCTATCAGTTTAAAAAGCTACTGTGTAAGACGCACTGCTTCTGCTTCCAGCTGTCCTGTCTCCTCAGATGGGGGATCTGCTGGTACCTTCTGCCTTTTGTCATTTCCTTTCTATTCTATTCCCCTAAGCATCTATCCCCTAGCATCTGTTCCCCCTAAGCATTCTATTCCCCGCCTAAGCATCTGCAGTCTTTCCCAGTCAGAAGGTGAATGGAGAAGTTAGAGCGTTAGAGGTGCTCAGGTCTAGAAAGGATGAGGATGGAAAGGGTCTACAGCACGTAGCGAGGAGAGCAGGCAGAGCTTGATGTTTAAGGTATCCAGCGTGCAGCCTCCGGCAGGCTCCAGAGATAGTCTGGATGGGGGACGGGGGAGATGAGCCTTAACACAGGCTTGTGGCTTGAGAGGGAGCACTCCAAGTGTTTAAGAGTTGTATTGTTCTGGAGAGTGAGCGGTGCCAGTGCCGGGCTGCCAGCGCAGCATCAGAAGATCCCGTTCCGTGCTCGGAAGAAGCTCCTGCGAAACCGCTTTTCCTTTCTGCCGTGCGAGCTGGCGGATGTGCAGCTGAAGTCTGCGCTAATGATTTCCAGATGTTTAGCCGAACACTTTCCTTTTGATGGAGCAGTTTAAGGAGGATAATAGAGTGGATAACTAGGTTCATAATATTTCAGCAGCACTTTACAGAACTGCCGCGCTGCGATTGGTACTGCGCCTCCGGCTCCTGCAGCCCTAACGAGCCCAATTAGGCACCATTGCAGCAGATGTGGGGTTTTTTAAAATGTCTGTTCTTCCTGATTCCCAGCACTCCCCAAGGCTCCGGGGACGCCGGTGGTGACAGAGACGACAGCGACAAGTATCACCATCACCTGGGACTCTGGAAATCCAGACCCCGTGTCCTACTATGTCATTGAGTACAAGTCTAAGAGCCAGGACGGACCGTACCAGATCAAAGAGGACATCACCACCACGCGCTACAGCATCGGGGGGCTCAGCCCCAACTCCGAGTACGAGATCTGGGTCTCTGCGGTCAACAGCATTGGGCAAGGGCCTCCCAGCGAGTCAGTGGTCACTCGCACTGGGGAACAAGCTCCTGCCAGCGCCCCCCGTAACGTGCAGGGCCGAATGCTGAGCAGCACCACTATGATCATCCAGTGGGAGGAACCGGTGGAGCCCAACGGGCAGATCCGTGGCTATCGTGTCTATTACACCATGGAGCCCGACCAGCCTGTCAGCAACTGGCAGAAGCACAATGTGGATGACAGCCTCCTGACCACGGTGGGCAGCCTTCTGGAGGACGAAACCTACACAGTCCGGGTCCTGGCCTTCACCTCCGTGGGAGACGGGCCGCTTTCCGACCCCATCCAGGTTAAGACGCAGCAAGGAGGTGAGCGCCTGTGTCACTGACTTTGGGTGCACTGAGCAGCGGGAGGGAGAGGTGTTGGCTTGTAGTTCTGTGTAATATCCAGCTGTGGCTGCCGTGTCACCAGAGCGTTTTGTTCTTTATTGGTTCAGTTTGGTTAAAATGGAAGTAACCTTCTGGGAGGAAGCTCAGTCCAGTGGCTGGAGCCGGAGGGCCTGGTGCATGATTTCTGATCTGGTTTTTCTTGGAGAGGTTGTTGCTTAAATGGGCGGGGCAAGCAGTTACACAAAGAGAATCCATTTCTGCTGTGCTGTGTTTCAAAGTGAGGGATCTTACTCCTTCCGGTTTCTAAATGTCTTTAATAAACCCAAAAACACTGCTCAGGCAATGGTGGAGCTTAACTCTTCTGAAAGTACCCAGAAACTGCCTTCTCAGAGATGAGTGGGGAATGAGCCTCATTTTCCCTTTTTCCAAAAGGAGAACCAAGCAAAGCCCTCGTTGTCACAGCAGATGTGTTGAGCTGAGAACAAAAGGTGTTTTATCCCAGGCTGTCCCCTGTGTCTTCAACGGGCTGCTCGTGGGCTTCCCACTTCCAAAGTCCTTTAATCCTGGGGATTGGTGGGAAGGGCTGTGTTCTGTGCTGCCAAGAAAGTTAATGTGATTCCTCCTGTCTGTCTCTCGTCTTGCCTGCTCTGCCCCGTTGGCTCCTTCTCCGTGTCAGTTCCTGGGCAGCCGATGAACTTCCGAGCAGAAGCCAAGACGGAGACGAGCATTGTGTTGTCGTGGAGCCCTCCCCGCCAGGAGATCATAGTGAAGTATGAGCTCCTCTATAAGGAAGGAGACCATGGCAGGGAGGTGAGTCTGGAGGGGAGCAGCGCAAAGGGTTGGGGCCCCGAGGAACGTCCCGACCCTCGGTTCCGTGAGGTGGCTAGGAGAGGGGAGCAGGGCAGGTGTGTCTGGGCAGGGTTCGCCTCTGCTCCTTTTTGTTTGTTTTTATTTTTTTTCTTCCCCCTCGCCCATCTCAGGTGCCGAAGAACTTCGAGCCAACAACCTCCTTCACTGTGGAAGGCCTGAAGCCCAACACTGAGTATGTCTTCCGGCTGGCCGCCCGCTCGGCTCTGGGCCTGGGGGCCTTCACCCCGGAGGTCAGAGAGCGCACCTTGCAGTCTAGTAGGTGTCTCTCCTTTTCCCACCCTTCTCTGAGGGGAAGACAGTCAGGGAGCCAGAGATGGTGGGCGCAGGGGTATGGAGCTGTGGGGCGGACGTTCACGGTGCTGCGGCCTTTCGCGCGCCTGGGGTTCCTCTGTAGGGAAGTGGGCGGTGAGGTTAGGCGCCTGAGGGACCTGCTGCCAAATGCGAGCAAAGCGCGAGGCTGGTGCGCGCTTGGGGAGCGGTGGGAGGCCCGGTAGCACCATCCCCTCAGCGGGGTGGGGAGCGGCAAAGGGTTTGTTGATGGGCCGCGCTGGCCCGTGGCGCTGAGCATGCTCAGGGAGGACAGCACCCCAGCGCCGCGCAGCCGCCTGCCTGGCCGCCCGCAGAACGGAGCAGCAGCTGTCCGGAGGGGAGGCACAAGCATCAGGGCAGGGAGACAGTGGGGGAATCGGGAGGAAGAGGAGAAGGGAAGGTGACGAATCAGAAGTCCCAATGTTTTCATCAGCCTTTGGGAACGCAGGCCTCACTTTCTTTTCCATGAGCGGCTTCGTAGCCGTCAGGAAGAAGGCCTGCTGGCCCGGTGAGCACTGGGAACGGTCCTGTTTGGGCTCCGGCAGAGCGGGAGAGAGGAGTCATGTGGAGGCTGTGGGGGGATGTTAACGACACCGGGATGGAGCGAATGCAACTGAAATGTGCTGGTTTTAGTTTAATGGATTGTCTCCCTTCACTGTTGCCCTGGGGACAATGACCCTGGATGGCAATATTTCAACCTCGGCTTTTCACAGATCTTTGCTTTTAAATGAGGTGTTTTTTCACTGCATGAGTGGCTGTGGCAGCTGTTCTTTGTGTTTTCTGTCTCCTCTCATCTCTACTAAATCACTCCGCTGCAGTTTGGAGTAGCCGGGAGCAGAACGAACTCAGAAATGGCTCTGGTCACCAGTGTGAGGAGAGCAAGCGCCCGCTCCCATCTCTCAGAGCCCTTAACAAGGGAGAGCAGCAGGCTCACGGCTGGGTGCCTGCCCCATCTTTCTGATTTAATTGTCACATCCTGCTGTCTCTCCCTTTCCCCTGTCTCTTTCCTCTTTCTCTCCCCCCAGGAGTGGAAGGGAAGGGGACTCTGTTTCTGCATAGAAAGAATTCCTTACTGGGGCTTTCTCAGGCCTTCAGTCCATTCAAAGTTGTTTTTTTTTCTGCTTCCCTTCAAATGTATTTCCCCCTTTTTTCCTTTTACTTTGTTTTCTTACTTATGTATCAAAAAGAAAATCCTTTTCCTGACTCTGCTACAGATCTGCTGGTTCTCATCCCAGTATGGTACTGTCAGAGGGAGCATCACTGCAGGGTGGCGGAAAATGAACGGAAAGGACCTGAAAAATAAGTGTCAAACTCACCCACACTCTGCTTCTGTTTTCCAAGGAGTTGCCCTCCTTGAGATTTGTGGGGATGGGAGGAGAAGAGGGTCTGGGATTTGTGCTTTCTGGTTTGATAAAAGCAGGCTGGAAGAGGGGCGTGGGAGCTGCTGGCAGCAGGGCTTAGTGACGCAGAGTGTTTTTCCCTGGAGGGTGAAGAGAAGGGGATCTGGGAAAGGGGAAGGTTTTGGGGCTTTTTCTAACTTGGCGCCTGCCCAGGACAAGGCCTGGTTTATTTCTGCGTAGCTCAGCTTTCCTAGGGATAGTTCCGTTAATTTAACGCTCTTAAGAACATCAGCTGGGGGCTGTCAGTGTCCTGTAACATGGTGAAACATTTTTTCCTGGCTGGCTGTTGGAGGAACGAGTCAATTCTCCCTGGTCCTGGTGACATCCTGCGGCTCACAGACCTTCTGGCTCGGGACAGGCTTTTGTGTCTTCCCTCTGCAGCTCCTTTTCCGTTCAGCTCCTCCTTGGCCCGCTCCATGGCTCTTCTTTCTGTTCTCTTCTGCTGTCCGCTTGCCTGCCTGCATGCTCTCACAGCCTGAGGAAACCAGCTCCCCGCTCTCTCTCTCTGTCTGTCTCTTGCTGGGCGGTTCCACACCACAGTGGCATCTTGTCTCTGCGACGGCGAAGCCTCCTTCGTCCCCCCCGCCGCCTGCCGAGCCGTTGGGTGCTCTTTCCCTCCTAGCCCAGCTGGCAAGCACGTGTGCCTGCATGCCGCAGCCCTCCCCGCCTTGCACGCCCTCCTGCCCAGCACCCTCCACCTCCCCCTCGGGGTGGCTCCTCCTGAGCATCATAACCAAAGTAAAATCCATTAAACTAAAGGTAAAGTATCTTTTTCTTCTTGAAGTAGCTGGGTTTTAACTCTTCAAGTACCAGAGACGTAGATTGTAAAAATGAGAGAAGCTCGTGGTTTGAGGAAGCTGTTTTGCCCTTCCTAACCAGCCATGACCTTCTCAGGGCTCCTTGGCAACTCTCCTCCTCAGAAATTTCGGAGTGCGAAGCGTGTGCCGACAGACGGGGTGGCGGGGTGGGTGCTTTGAGGCTGCGTGTGCAGGTGTAGAGGAGCACCGGGGCCTTCTCGCCCTCTGTTCCTTCCCCAGAGAGGATGTTTCCCCCACCCGTCAGCCCTGCTCCCCTTCCCGTTCCCTGAACAAAGTGAACAAAACCCGTACAATGTCTGTGGTACCTAAAGGGTTAAAAACGTGTTGTACAAGGTCAGTAAGGGTCATTCTTGTGGCTTGGACAGTCAACTTTAAAGCGTGTAAAAGGTGCAGCTCAGGTGAGTACTGGCTGGTCTCAAGCGGATTCACAAATACAGTCCACCCTGCCGCCGCAGGCTCGCACGCACGCGCCTGGCTCTGCACGCACCCCTCCATGTCCTGGAGCCCGGGGGAGGGCGGGGAGGGCTTCCCAAAGAGCTGGCTGCCTGGCAAAAACAGCCCTGCAGACAAAGATGGTGATCTGGCGGGGGAGCTCGTGCCCGGGCCGTGGCTCCCTTTGCGGCGAAGGGGCTTGTGGCAGAGGTGGGCTCGCAGCACCCCCTGTTCGGGCTGCGGTGCTTTGCCTTCTGCATCCAGCTCGCCGCCGTCCTCACGCACCCACGCACCTCTCCAGGGTCACGCAGGTTGGGCTGGATTGTGAAGGAAACTCACAGCGCCATGAACTCCCCCGATGCGTCTCCAGTATGGCCAGCACTTTGGTGGCCGTTCTCATCCAGGTGCTGTAGTCGATGAGAGTGACGGGGAGGGGGTCCGGGTGGGATCTGGGCCTTCTCCCCCATCACCCACCCACCTCGCCTTTTTGACCAGAGAAAGTACAAAGCATCCCAAAAGGAGGCCTCACTCCAGGGCCTCTCGGTAGGTCCCTGTGCTGGAGCGTAGAGGGTGAGTGAGCGACTGCCAGCGCAAACAGTGATCCCAGTGCCAGCTGGAGCTCCGGCTCTGCCTACTGGGGCTTTCATAATGGGTTTCAGGATGGAAAGGGTAGGTCAGGTCAGACCCTCTCTGCGGTGGGTTTCTCAGCCGTGGTGGCTTTGGCTGGACTGCTAAGCAGGAAGGATGACTTTGAACACGACCAGCCCCTCATGGGGAGAAAAAATCAGTGAGCAGCATCATGGCAGGCTCTGGAAGAGGGTTGAGTCTTTTCTTCCGTACCCTGAAAGGGACTGGAGTTGCTTCTGGGGTGTGGGAAGGAGCAGCACACCTCCTCTCTGGAGATGTTGGTGCTGCGTGGATCTCAGCAGACGGAGAGAGCTACAGGGGAAGGAGATCCGGCAGCGGGAATCTGCCGCCCTGCTTGCTCGTCTCCAAACAGGCAGCTCAGCAAAAGAGGACAGATCGGGTCCAAAACTGCCGCTGCTGCGACAGCGAGGGTTCTGCTGGAGGCACGGGAGTGACGCAGGCCGGGGAGCTGGCAGTGAGGCAGGGTGGCGCTGGAAAAGCCAGTCATGTGCAGAAACCCACCAGGAGCTTGGTCTGGCCTCGTAGCTCAGTTTCTCTCGTTCGCTCGTAAGAAAGTCTTATAAATTAGCAGTTGAAGCATGGAAGGTAGGTAAACAGACTGGGACTGTTCTGGAAGGAGTCACTTTTTGTATCAGTGTTATTTTATTATTATGATTTCCTTTCTGATATTTTTTAATTTTAAATTACTGGCTTGATTTATGTTTTATTTTCCAGTTTGTTACTTTTGGTTTTGTTTGTTTGCCATATTTTGTGTTCTTTTGCGTGGCTAGCCATGGCCGGGGATCGTCACCCTCTGTAGTGGGATTTCTGAGGACGAGGGTTTCATTCTGCCACTTGAAATACAGCCAGAGCGTAGCGATAAAGCATAAAAGTAGGAAAACCCACCCAAAACGTCCTATAGAACAGAGTGCCCAGCGCCGCAGTGTAAGGACTGTCTTTACCCTTTCTGCAAAACCCCCTGGTTTCTGTTTGACGGAGGCACGCCCAAAGCGAGTGGCTTTCACTCCAGTGCAAACTGGGCAAGGCGTGACTTGGCTTAGCGGAGTCCTCAAGGCAAGCTGGGCCTGAGCGTCCCGCTGTGACTCAGGGATGGGAGGAAGAGCTTTGACAAAATCATTCCTCAGTAAAAGAGCTTTTTGTTGATTAAAAGGCAACAGAGACATGGGAAATGGTGACCACCATTTAGCTATTCCCTTCTTGCAGATGATGCTTTGAGGGCTTTTAAGGGCGCTCCGCTTTGTGACAGCGTCTGCAGAGAGTCAAATCTATTTATTGCTGTTTGACTGTGTTGGGTGAGACTGGGTTTGCAGAGCTGCCTTGAAAATGTCTCCCTCTCTCTGCGGCTTGGGCTGATGGATGGTCATTAGTGGTTGAAAGAAGTCTGGTCTAAGATTTCTCTAAGTGCCCGGGTTACAGTCTCAGACCTGTGGCATCTCCGTCACCATCCTGGGTGATGCAGTTCTCAGGGCACGGCCATGGCGTGGCAGCGGGCGCCCTGGCACGGAGCCGGTGCCAACGTCCTGCTCCCTATCGAGCAGACGGCGCTGAGATTACCTGCTGCAGCTCGGTGAACACCGAAGTGAGCAGCCCTGCGCCAGAAAGCTGCAGTTCCCACCTTCCCCGTCTCCTGGAAATGAGCCGTTAGGCAGTTGGCTGCTGCCACCGTCAGAGCAGGCCCCGTTTCCAGAGGTGTTCTCCTGGCACTTCCAGAAACACCCTGGTGTGGTTCAGGCGGTGAGCACGGGGCAGTCAGACCTGCCGCTGCCTCTGAACATCTCACCGGGCACCGGAGTGCCGTGACAAACCCTCTGCCTCGCTCCAGTGCAAGTCTTTTCTGTAAAACCCTCCTGTCCAAGCACATGGCGGGCGATATCCTGGGCATTACCACCGTGGTTTTTCACTTCCTTCAGTCCATTGCCAACTAATAACTTCCATCTGGAGGTACAGACTCCTAAATTTAAGCCTCCTGGCAGAAGGTTTGCTTTTCTTACGTAATTTTCACAGATCCCTTCAAAGAAATTCAAGATCCCAGAGACTGCAGTTTGGAAAGGAGTGCTTTACCAGCCAGGGCAGGATTTGCCGGACTGCTGTAAAACAGGGAGCTGAAGAAAAGGTCTTTTATGGGGCAAAGCTGGGGGCTTAGTTCTGTGCCAGCCGCGCTCACTAGAAGCAGCAGGACCCCTCTTGGCTAGCCTGCTTGGCGTTTTAGTCCTTTGCTTTGTAACATTTCCGTTTTGATGTCCCATTTCATTTCTGTTGGCTTTTTTTTCTTTTCATTTAAAAAAAAAAAAAGACAACAACAAAAAGCTCTCTTCTTTTTTAATTTTATCTTCCTAAACCAAATTTTTGTACGTTTTATTTTAGATTTTTTTGTTATCATTTTCCTTTTTTTTTTCTTTTATCTTTCCCATCTTTTGTTTTTTCCCCCTTCTTCCCTTTCCCTCCTGAATTTTCCCCCCTCATAGAACCGTCTGCCCCCCCTCAAGACGTAAAATGCGTCAGCACCAGATCCACCGCCATTCTGGTAAGTTGGCGGCCGCCTCCGGCAGAAAGCCAAAATGGCATCCTGGCTGGATACAGCGTCTACTATCGAGCGCTGGACTCGGAGGACACGGAGCTTAAGGAGGTGAATGATATCCCCCCAACCACCAGTCAGATCCTACTGGAGTCCCTGGAGAAGTGGACAGAGTATCGCATCACTGTCGTGGCTCATACGGAGGTGGGGCCGGGCCCGGAGAGCTCGCCAGTTATCGTCCGGACAGATGAAGATGGTAATTGCACTTTTTCTGGTTTTCTCCCGAGTCCCCTGGTGAATCCGTGTCCCTGGAGTGGGGAGGACACATCCAGTCCCTTCTCCCGGCTCACGTTGTGCCAGAGGAAAGCCTTCTGTCCGAGCCGTGCAGCGTCCTTCGCTGCCATCTCCCCAAGCCCCTCTGAGAGCTAGGCTCTGTAGGGTTGTCCTTCCCCGCTTTAGGGCTGGGCTTTTTGGATTTCTGGGGGTTTTTCATATCAAGCCTCTGAACAGAGGGGCAGTTTTCCTGTAAAGACGCTCGCACTGAGCAGGGAAGCAGCAAGGAAATGAAATCAGAGGAGACAAGACGATTGCTGCCAGAAACTGTTGTAAAATATTAAGACTTCTTCCCACACATTCCTTGTCTCAAAGTTTTGGTTAGTGGTAAAACGGAAGAATCTCTTTCTTAAAGTTTCAGAAACCCTTCAGTGACAGACAGTTTAGACTCCAGTTCAGTGGCCCAGCTCGGGGACTTTTAGCACAAACACTGACAATGAGACTTGAATTTTCCCGGTGTTTCTACAGTAAAATAAAACCAGGGAAAAATGGGTGCGTGAAGGGAGAGCACCCTCACTGCAAGTTGTATCAGTCAAGTAAATAATATAAGTAAATTTTGGACTTTCCAGGCTTTCTTCGTCCATCCCAAATAAAAAGTATTTTTAAAAAATCAACAGGTTTGTCCCCAGTGTGGGTCCTGTTTCCCTGTACATCCACCCACATCCAAATGGATAGAATACCTCGTGCAGAGAGAGCATGGTTTTCTTGTGGCTGAAGCTATCA
>WHYT01015066.1:155790-184619 GCA_009806455.1 Tetrax tetrax | reverse complement strand
CCAAGAATTCCAAAATCATGCAGCGGCTCTAACCACCATCCCGCCTGCCCTGCCTGAGAGACAAGGGAACTCCAAGGGCAAGTGCTCCTCTACGTCCTCTCCACCCTAACGTCCCGCAGGCAGGACCGGAGCTTTTCTGGCCGTTACAAATTGCCTTTGCCCTCAGAGTGTGGTCTGGAACTGTATTCTCTTCCACCTGAGCAAACTGAGGACAAAGGTGCCTGTGGAAGAATGGCTGGGCTGTGAGAGGGACCCATTTCCATGCGTATCTGAGCCGTGCAGAGTAGATCCTCCAGAACTCCTCCGAGTTTCACTGAATAACAGCCAGTGGCAGATGACGAGTTGTCCAGTTTGACCATGAGGTTTCCCCCTCCCTTCAAGGCCATAGATTCAGTGTGTCCCGTAGGTGAAGTGAGGGGCTCCAGCTAGACATCCCGAAGTGACTCTCACCCCTTCCTTCCCTTTCTCGCAGTGCCCAGTGCGCCGCCTCGGAAAGTGGAGGTGGAGGTCCTGAACTCAACTGCAATCCAAGTGTTCTGGCGCTCTCCAGTCCAGAACCGCCAGCATGGCCAGATTCGCGGCTACCAGGTCCACTATGTGCGCATGGAGAACGGAGAGGCCAGGGGGCTGCCCCAGATCAAGGATATCATGCTGGCTGACGCCCAGGTAAGGTCTCTCCTACTCCAGTCTCCTCTCATGGAAGCTTTGAGGGGTGGGTGCTCCAGCCTCCTTGTCTCGTCCCAAGCAGCGTAGTGCTGGAGAAAGGAGATGAGTGTCTCGATGACGAGACACGCGTTGTCTTCCTGCCGTTCGTTTGCACTCCCAGACAGTACCTGTTGTGGAGGAGTATGAACTGCTGTCCCAGCACTGAACTAAATGCCACAGTCTCCCTGTCTTGGGAAGGCTTTTAAGACAGGCAAAGGCCGCAGCGGAATCTACTAATTTCTCACATTCTACTTCTTCCTTCATGCTGGCCTGGTAACTTCTGACCTTGTGTGGCTGCTTGCTCAGGGCCTCCTTCCTCACACTGTGTCTCTGTCTTTCCCTTCTTTCCCCTCTTGTATTCTCACGTGCAAAACCTCTCTTGTTCTCTGCCCAGTGGGAAACAGATGACACTGCTGAATACGTAAGTAAAAAAGTAAAAATCCTCCATCCTGGTTCTGTCCCTTCCCTTTTCCCAGTTCCTGTTGTGGTGTGCTATTTTCCTTTCCCTGTATTTTTTTTGCAGTGCCGGTGTGCCTGTTTTAAAGCCTGTTGTTGGTGTTCCCCGTGCCTTGTCCCCACCCTGTTCACTTTGCTCTGCAACCCTGTGTGATGGTGTAGTTTGTCAGCACGCGGCGCTACCGCAGGGTTTTCCCCTCGGCTCCGAAGGGAGGATGGGTCTGCTCCTCCGTGGGGCAGCAGATGGGAAGTTGAATTTGGGACTACCTTGAACATACAGGCTGGTCTGCAGGCACCTCTGGCTTGTGTCTGAAAAACACAGGCTGGGAAGCATTGGGTGATCAAAACGCTGTGACTCCTAAGCTGTCGGAGCAGGAAGAAATGCTTTGTGCATTAAAGGGCCAAGATCCTTAAATGCTCATTAATACAAAGCTCTGAAGCACTGTTGGCCCTTTTACCTTTTAAGTAGACCTTAAAATCAGCTTGGCTGCTTGGCATTTCCTGCCTCTGCTAAAATACTAAACGGTTGCGGTGATCGTACAGCTACAAAGCAGTAGGAGAAAGCATTTCCGTCTTGGAATGGCGGAGTCCCAAAGTAACGCAGCAGTGGATGTGTGTGTGTGTCCCAGAGGCTGCCAAGCGCTCTGCAAGAGTGAGGGGCCTCTGGTTTTACAGATGAAGAAACTGAGTCACACAAAAGGCAAAGCCTCTTGCCTAAAATCCTTGCCCCCATCCCTGGAAACATTCAAGGCCAGGTTGGATGAGGCTCTGAGCAACCTGACCTGGTTGGAGGCGACCTTTGAAGGTCCCTTCCAACCCAAACCGTTCAGTGATTCTATGATTCTATGAAAATCTTAATAAAACTCAGTGGCAAGTGTGCAAGCAGAACAGCTTTCTTGACTTCTAGAAGAAGTTTCTCCGTAGCGAACGGCTTCTAAACTTGTTGATCAAAATCCTGCTGTTTTGAAGTTCTGCTGTTCACCTCCCTGCTCGGCTTTGGGGCAATAGGGATATTTTCAGGACCAGCAAATTCTTCCCCAGTGCTGCCCTGAGATTTAATACTGAAAGCCCGAGGCGGGGTGGGGGATGAGGGCAGGGGAAGGCCAGAGAACATGCACAACCTTCACGTCTCCCTCCTTTTCAGGGCCTTGGAGAAAACCCTGCTGCGTATGCTCTCGTCCGGTTTGATTTAGCACGGGTGTGCCTTTTACCGCGCAGCCCTCTGAAGGGCTGGCTGCCTCGTAGGAAGGGCCGCTCTGGAGGCCAGTCTTCTCCCGAAAGCTCTTGGGAGCCAGGTGTGGTGAGGCTGATAGAGGGTGGAGGAAGGAGGGGACTGGGGATTTAGCAGAGCGCTTTAGCGTGTGAGGAGAAAATGTCGTCTTGCGCTTTGCGTTCAAGCAATCTCTTTAATATTGGGAAGGCATTAAAGAATATCTCTGAGGAGAGAAGGGAGGTGGGTAATGGAGAAAAAAGCGTAATCTCCCTGAAGCTGCAGAGGCCTCCTCTGAGACAGCACAGCGAAGAGGAACGCTTTGAAGAGCACAACAGCATTTTGATGGCTGGAGCAGTTTGTGTTGAGATAGGGAACGTGTGAGTGGTAGATCTGGAAGAGAAGACGTTGAAGCAGGGCCCTGCAGAGCCGCGCGGTGTTTACCGAGGGCTGTTCGCAGCGGGGTGTGCGTGCCTCTCACCGAGGGAACACGGCTGTCATCCTCCTGCCGATCGCCACATCTGCCCAGTTGCCCCAGCGTGTCTCGTGGTTTCCCATTCAGTGAATGTTCCTGCATGCTAGAAAAGGGCTGAGACCCCTGCACAGAAGAGAGATCTCCCCTTGTGTAGGTACCTGAATGTTTACATGATTTTCCTTTGGAATCTTGCAAACAGGAGATGATCATTGCTGGGCTCCAGCCTGAGACTGCCTATTCCATTACCGTAGCCGCCTACACCATGAAGGGAGATGGTGCGCGCAGCAAACCGAAAGTCGTCACCACGAAGGGGGCAGGTAAGAGTCTTTTCCAGAGCGGTTGGGACTGACCAGTTCCCTGTCCAGCTCTCTCTCCAGACTCAGCTTCTTTCCTCCCACTCCGCTCATGAAGGACAGACTTGCAACAAATGCCACGCTGCCCCAAAGACAAAATTATTTCTAGTAACACAGAAACACCTTCAGTCTTCACAGGCAGTCCTCACTACATAACATCATTTTCTGTCCAGTGCTGCAGAAAGCCCAGACACACCAAGAAATGCAACAGAGGATTAATTTGTTGCTTGTAATCTCTTGTGCTGTAAGTTCCAGTGCAGAAGCAGAAAGAATCTCCGCCTGGTCTGACAGCGAAGAGGCTGTCGCTGTGATGGCTGGCGCACACAGGTCCCCTGAGGAACAGCAGAGCCAGAGCTCTGCTGCCGTGGTGTTGACTCACCCAGATCTGAAAAGCAGCAGGCAGAGGGTGGCTCATACTGCCCATTCTTGTCTTCTTCTAACGTCGTGTCTGAATGTACGTCCCCTCTTTGCTCAGGAGTAGCAGAGGGAAGAGTACTGACGGCACTGACCTTTCCTCGCTAGCATTCCTGGGGCGTGGGCTCTGTCTGCATGCACCATCTGGGTTCACTCCTCCCTTTGACCTAAGCTTTGTGGCAAAGTGTCCGTCGGCATCCGTACAGGGATGCGGTGTCAGGCTGGGATGGCAGGGCCCAAACAGACGAAGGGAAAGGGCAGCAGGTAGCCCGTGCTCCTCCAGCAGTTCTGCTGCAGGCTGAAAGGGGAGGTGCACGCTCTGCCTGCCCTCAGCACCTGCGATCCTCTGGGTTTTGCGCTCTCGGCTAAAGCTCAGCTCTGCGATGTGGGAAGCGTGTTGTGCAGGGAGAGAGACCACGGTGCCGAGACCTGGAGTGGTCCCTCGCCCAGCCCATCTCTTGTTGGAGTGTGGTTGCCTTCTCTCACCCCGTCTCTCTTGTGCTCTTTTTTTTTGTTCCTCTGTCAGATGATGGCTTTCTGCCCCTTTCATTTCTTTTCTTTGTCTACTGCCTTCCCACCCCTGGCTATTTTTTCTTCTTAGTTTTGGGGCAGTCGTCTTCACCCTGCCTGTAGCAGCTCCATAAAGTGACCTCATCCCTTGTGTCTGGAGGAACGTTGCTCTCCTTCGGCAGAGATGGAAGGCCGTTGGTCAGCACGTCGTAATTAACCCTGAGACCTCTGCTCGGGCTCTGGCGCAGCGCAGGCGCTCAGCTGAGGGCAGGGCTCAAGAGCCCTGGCCTGGAATGCACCGGGCTGGAGCCGCGCTTCCCTTTTCCCTGCCCTAACTCAGATCTTCCTCTCATTTTCTGTTCTTGTGTTCAGACAAGGGAAGGGGATTTCAGCCTTTCTCCTGCTGCTCCTGCCTAGTTAAGGGAACAATACACAAGAGAACAAGATTGCTTTTGAGGACACTGTTTCTTGTGGATGCTACAGCAGGGTGTGTTCGGACGGCATCATCCAGGCTCCTGTCCTCATGCCTTTTCTTTTGTTCACCCTCTTCTCCTTCCCCCTCTGGCTTTGCCCGTGTTTCTTCTCACTGACTCCCTGGTTCTCTCTCCTCCTTTCCCTCTTCCCAAGGCTCTCTGCCCTTTTCATTTTTCTCTCTGCCTCCCTCTCTTGTCACTCTCTCTTGTCACCTGCCCTCATCTCTCCCCATTAGGATTTGCAGTGCAGGTGATCAGTCACACAGGGATGTTTTCTCCAGCACAGCAGCTATTACCCAAAACTCAATTTCCCCCAACTTGAAATAGCTATTTTTAAAAAAATCTCTCAAATGGCTCTGTAACATTCTTATCTTCTTTGCAGTGTTGAGTCAATATACCTTCTGAGAGGAGAGATTTCTTTCTTCATGATTCAGGGCTAGGGGCTGAATTTAAATACAGTCATACATCCAATTTTCTCCTTTACTGTCCAAACCAATTGCAAAATAAAACACTTCGCCCCCCTCCGCGCTTCCCTGTCACCTTTCTTCCAAACAATATTTGTTGTGCAAATGTAATATTTTCAAGCTCAGCTGATTATAGTAACATTTGTGATAAAAACCAGAACATAAAGGTAATGGCGTTGCTTTTCTGTTTAACGTGTTTCTTCGGCATTTCCAAGGGAGGCTGTCCCAGCGCGACTCCCTCACCGTTCCTGGGCCGTTTGAAAGGAAAAAGGCGTTTGTTTCAGAGAGCCCCTCGTCCCCACGTTCAGGTGGCAGTCGCTTCAGCGGGCACAGAGCTTTCCCCGGTGTGACTCTGCCGGGATCCCCGACACAGGCAGCCGGTCCCTCCGGCTCGCTTCGTTAGCCGCGCTGCAGCTCTCCAGCCCGCCGTCCTCGGGCAGACCTGCGCAGCCAGCGCGGGATGGGATCTCTCCTCACTCCGTTCTCTCTCCTCCTCCTGTTCAACCAGCAGAAACACCAAGTTGGAGAGAAGGAAATTAGATCTCTGATAGTGCAGCTGAGTGTCAATGACGTGTGAGCCGGAGGTAACGCTCTGGTTTCTCCAGCATCAGGAGCTCTGAGCCTGCCCATGCCCTTGAACTGTGGCTGTGGGCTCGCTTGGCAGCCGGGCGGTGCCAGGGCTCGTTAGGCAGAGGCACAGCGCTCCTGCGCTGTCTCCCCAAACGCGGAGCTACGAACTGACGGGTTAAGAAGGGAGCTAACCGAACGCACACCAAGAGCTGATTTCCCAGAGGAGAGAAACTGCACAGAGTGAGCAGCAGCTCTCCCTACCCTCTGCCTCATGCAGATTTTGGGCTCTGTCTCCACTCTCTGTGTGCTCCCTTCCTTCTGCACCCAGCTGGGTGACCAGATGCCTGCCAGACTCGCTTAGCTGGCCTCGTGCCGGCTGCTCCGGACCTGGGGCTGCCCAGGCTTCCTTTCCCATCCCGCATTACTTCACCCTCGGCTGCTCCGGACTTCCCAGCCTGAGCCAATCCGTTCCGGTTCTTTCTGCATGAGTTGCGCTGTGTAACAGAGAGAGAAGAGAGATGATGGGAGTTTGGGGGACTCCAGCATTTGTTCTTCCCTGCCCTGGGGAGCAGCTCGGGTGACTGGGACAGGAGGCTGGGAGTTGGGACTCCTGAGTTCGTGCTTCCAGCTGTGGGTGGGTGTGCGGGCCAGTGAAGGGAGGAGCTGTGTACACCTCTCCGTCCTGAGGAAAGGGAAGGAAATAAATCCAGAAATGTTTCAATGCTTCACAGCTGACACATTGGCAGTGCATCTCATTTCCTAAACCCGATAGAGACCAGGAGACCGTCCACCGGTGTGGTGGGGAGGGTGGGAGCAGCTTGGTGTACAAGGGGATATGCTAAAGTACACGGAGTCCAGCTGAAACCTGGCCGCTGATTTGAGGAACCTGAAGAGTCTCTGCGTCTCCTCAGCAGCCACCCCGTCCCACGTCTGACTGAAAGTGTCTCTCTTCTCTCCCAGTCCCAGGGAAGCCCATTCTGTCTGTGCACCAGACAGAGGAGAACACTCTTCTGGTGAAATGGGAGCCTCCGCTGGATGCAGAAGGCCAGGTGATGGGCTACCGGCTCCAGTTTGGCCGCAAGGATGTCGACCCCCTGGCTACCTTGGAGTTCTCGGCCCTGGAGGATAAGTACACGGCTCCCAGCATCCACAAGGGCGCCACGTATGTTTTCAAGCTGGCCGTGAAAAGCCGGGCTGGCTTTGGGGAGGAAGCTGTGCAGGAACTCACCACCCCTGAAGACATCCCCAAGGGTTACCCCCAAATCCTCGAGGCGAGCAACATCACTTCCATGTCGGTCCAGTTTGGCTGGCTCCCCCCGGTGCTGGCCGAGAGGAACGGAGCCATCGTCAAGTACACCGTGGCCTACCGGGAAGCCGGTTCTCCTGGCAACCCGCTGGAAAAAGACCTGCCCCCCTCCCCAGAGAACTCCTACACACTCAACGGCCTCAAACCCAACACCGCCTATGATGTTAAAATCCGTGCTCACACCAGTAAAGGCCCCGGGCCGTACAGCCCAACCGTCCAGTATCGGACGTTCCAGCTGGATCAAGGTAGGACTTACCGGTTTCTCCTCCCTCTCTCTCCTTGTAACCGGGGCTGGTGCCGGGAGGCAGAGAGCTGGAGAGGTCAAGCCAGGCTCAGCCAGGCTCGTGAGTAAATGCAGAACACTCCGGTGTCGCACTCAGTCCCTCAGCTCCTCTCTGCCTGTGCCAGGTAAGTCCCTTTTACCGCTTCTTCTAAGTTAAGTCCGGACACCCTTCTTTCGCTGGCACCCGAAGTGGGGGGCCAGTCGCTGTACAGGTGGGAAGAGCATTTTCTTCAGCTTTTGCAAACAGCCAACATAAAGCAGAAAAACAAAAAAAAACCTCAGAAGGTGACCTGGGATGGGTTTCCTCACCTGAGCATGCTCAGAAAGCCAGCACCGCGTTCCTGCAGCAGCCACCCAGACCCATAAGCGTTGGGCAGAGCCGCGCACTCTCCCTCACCCCTCCCTGGGCTTAGGCGTGGGGACAGGGAGCACTGGGAGATGGACCTTGGCAAAACTCAAGCAGAGTGTGGAGGAGGGAGAAGCTGTTCCGTTCCTGCAGCAGCAGCCAGACCCAGACTGGCAGGCCCTTTTGCAAGCGCCTGACGTTCTCTTCCTTCTCTTTCTCGCTCATCCTCCCCTTTGCTGCCTTTTCTTCTCCTTTCTCCCCTTCCTCCTCGCTTTTCTCTCAGCAGTTTTACCCAAAAACTTCAAGGTGAAGATGGTGACAAAGACATCTGTCCTTCTGAGCTGGGAGTTTCCTGAGAACTACAACTCTCCCACCCCATACAAGGCAAGTTCAACAGAGGAGTCGGAAATGTGTTTCATCCCAGTTTCCTGGGATTTTTGTCTGTTGGTTTAAATAAGAGGTTGTAAGAGACAGGAATTCTGGGTTCCTGCCTCAGATGTGGGCAGATAAGGGTTAGTCACTAGATCAAGGAGATGGGTTGAAATTCAGGGCTGTTGGGTTGCAATCTCAACCCTGTTACCAAATCATGTTCTCCCTAGGCACGTTACCACGATTTTTAAATTTCCAGATAAAAATTTCTTTTCCAGAAAAGTCTCAAGGCTTTATCCTGCATCTGCCTTGTACCTGGGGACCCTCTTGTGCGGTGGGCACAGGAGACAGGTGGCTTCCCACTCCAATGCCTCCTGTTCCTGTGTTTGCACCGTTCTGGCAGGGCTGGGTGGAGCGTGGCACAGCTGAGTGCCCCGTGTTCTCTGCAGACTGAAGCGATGGGGAGGAAGGAGTTTGGTTCCTTGAGCAGTGTCGGTCTTGGTGACGGTACAGCTTTGCTACCTGTTCACCTCCCACAGATCCAGTACAACGGGCTGAACGTCGATGTGGATGGCCGCACCACCAAGAAACTCATCACCAACCTGAGGCCCCGCACGTTCTACAACTTTGTTCTCACGAACCGAGGCAACAGCATGGGTGGCTTGCAGCAGAACGTCGCTGCCTGGACCGCTGCTGACATGTTACCGAGGAAGCCAGAGGTGACTTACAAGCCTGATGCTGATGGCAACGTGGTGGTGATTCTCCCAGATGTGAAGAGCTCCGTGCCTGTCCAGTAGGTTTCTGTTAAACTGCAGATGTGGGGTGCGCAGTTTCTGTTTTGGGGGTCAGCCCTGATGGCTAGAGTCCGCAGCACAAACCCGCAAGGGCTGCGGCGGGGTGTGTGTTCCCTGCGTTGTTAGCCTTGCTTACTGTTGTCTTGGGAGCTGCTTCCCAGAGCTGACGGGATGCTAAAGAAATGCAAAGGGAGTAGATAAGGAGACATGTCCTATGGAGCTGCCACCGAATCCAGGCTCGTTCCTGGAGCAGGGATAACAACTGTGCTAAATTGAAAATAAGGGGCTTGCTGGGTTGGGCCAGGGGGGCTGTTTGGGCAAACCTAGCCTTCCATATCAGTGTGCGCGCTCTCTTCTTCTATGGCTTCTAAAAGGAGATTAATTCCTTCTATTTCTTCTGATTATTCCCAACTCTTAGGGCTTACTACATTGTGGTGGTGCCTCTAAGGAAGTCTCGGGGAGGACAGTTCCTCAACCCCTTGGGCAGCCCTGAGGAGATGGACCTGGAGGAGGTGAGTGTGGAGCAGACAGCTGTGATGGATGGGATGGGGATCTGGGAGCCTGGGAAGGGGGGGGTTTGGTGTCTGCACGCCACGTTCTGAGTAGCTACGGTGTGGTCAGTCTGAGTGGGACGGTTTCACTCTCCTGCCTTCCTGCTCCCTCGATGGTGCTGAAGGCATCAGGGCTCAGAGTGCTCCTTTGCTTCCTCCAGCTCGTTCAGGACATTGCCAGGCTGCGACGGCGAAGTCTGCGTCACTCCCGACAGCTCGACTTCCCCAAGCCCTACATCGCTGCCCGGTTTCGCTCCCTCCCCTCCCACTTCATCCTGGGGGACATGAAGCACTATGACAACTTCGAGAACAGAGCCCTGGAGCCGGGGCAGAAATATGTCATCTTCATCCTGGCCGTGCTCCAGGAACCAGAGGCCGTAAGTGCTGCCTGCTTTCTCGTGCCCTCTTCAGAGGCCTGTGCCCCTCTGTCCCTGTTACCACCCAGCGACGGCAGCTGCCAGCAGCCCCGCTGCCCTCCTGGCATTCTCCAAAACTGTCTCCCACCAGATGCCAGAGCTTGAGTTTTTTTTTCCTTTGTAAAGACCTTCCAGTCCAGCTGCGGAGCGTTGGCACGTAGCTGTTGGTGCTGGTGTCTGCGTGCGGCAAATGCGGCCGTCCGAGCAGACGGGCTAGCGATGCAAGCATCTCGTGCGCCGCTTCTGCGTCTTGCCAGTCGTGGGCAGGGCTTGCTACACATGCGGCTTCAGATTTGGGTCCAGCACGGGGGAGGTTTGAGCTGTCCCCTCCGAACTGCACTGGAGTTCAGAGATCCCTAGGTCAGACCCCGTTACAAAGAGGGATTTCTTGCAGAGGCTGTGCTTCGTATTCCTCGGAGCAGCGACCCTAGATGTCTGCGTGGACAGACACGCGGATGCCGAGCAGAGAGGGGAACGTTTTTTATGGAAAACTACACGTGCTCTCTGCTCTTTTCACCACTTCAGCACCTCTGCTGATTTCAGTGGCGTTTGCCTTTTTGAAAACAATCGTTTGCCTTCCTCCTCCCTCACGCACAATGGGAAGCCGTCTAATACTTCGTTGTTTTTAAATCCCCCTATGGAGTTGTAGCACGGAGCTATTTGAAATTAAGGATTTTCGGAGGTTTTTTCCCCAAATAAATATTTAGTTGTGTATTTGATATTAAAGGATTAGGCTGACACGCTCCTGAATGGGTTTCTCAATCGGATTACTGCAGCTTGCGGTAATTTCTGCTTTAGAGCAAGGTACTGCGTATCGCTCACAATGGCCTGGATTGGAAGCAGCTCCCAAGGATGGAGCAGCATTTTGGTCTTGCTGGGAACTGACAGAGTTCAAGGACACAGAGCTCAGATCTCCTGTTCTCCTCCTGTCCCAGACTTTTCACTCAAACCGGGGCGTGCCGGTTCTCTTTGTGCGTTTCAGTGTCTGTAGTTTCTATGTACACTGCGAGGGAACGCAGCCCTCCTGGGGTGGGGAGATGGTGGCACTCCTGGGAACAAGAGCAGAGCCCCTTATTTAGGAATCCGAAGGGTCTGAATGCGCCTCTGATTCTCCTCAAGAGCCCCGCTCGCTGCAGAGGGGGCAGAGGAGACATACTGTGTGTTATTAATTTATATTTAATTGTAAGCATTGGTTTTTTCAGTCGCCAAACCGGCCTGTTTCTAAGCATTAATTCTTACTTTAATCCCTCCCCTCTTTCTCTGTAATCCCATCCGACTGGCAAAATCCAGATGGTTACATGAGAGCTTGGAAAACGTGGTTGTGTGGTTTGGGCGGCGGAGAGGGCTCAGGGACGTGGTGGGACAGAGGCAACTGGTTTTCTGAAAGCGCCTTCCTGGCTGCAAGATGAGGTGAGCCGTAGGCACAAGGCGGTCTGCAGCCTCACGTGAATGTGATCTTTCGGTGGCTCCTTGCCTGGAGCACGGGAGGAGGACGATACCTGTCACCCGGATGCTCAGAGATGAGTTTTTGCTGTAGGCTGAAGAGGGTATTTGCTCTGTTATTGTTCGGTTTGTGCTGCAGAGAGCTGACATCCTCCCTAGCAGTTTCTCCTGTGCAGTACTGCGTGCTTGCCTGTAGTTTTCTGACCCATTCCATCTCTGAACTCTGCTCCACAACCTTCTGTGTCTTCCAGACTTTTGCCGCGAGTCCGTTCTCTGACCCCATCCAGCTGGACAACCCTGATCCGCAGCCGATCATTGACGGAGAGGAAGGGCTGATCTGGGTCATCGGGCCCGTCCTGGCCGTGGTGTTCATCATCTGCATTGTCATCGCCATTCTACTCTACAAAAAGTAAGAGATGCTTCTTGCCTGAATCTGGCCACTCTGAATGTCCCCCAGGGAATTCCCTCCCAAGGGAATTTCCTCCTTGGTCTTAGAGTTGTCAGCTGAGGGCAAATCCGCCAGCACCAGAGAGGAGCCCCGAGGCACAAATGCTGAAATGGAAGGGTGTGACAGGCACAGGAGGGATCAGCAGCGGGTTGCAGGGACTTGCGGCTTCGTTGTCTGCCCCACGGCACTCTCAGTAAAGCTGTGCTTGTCTGACAAGCAGTCTGTTGTGGCATGTGTGCAATGAGTTTGCCAGGTCTCTGGCCCATCTCCTCCAGAAGAGCTGCTCACAGCCACAGCCTCAGGCTCCCCTTTCCGTGCTCTGTGTGCGTGCGCAGTGGTGGTGATCCAGACAGAGCACCTCTGTGCTGTGGGTCAGCAGAGACCTCCATTGTTCTTAAACTGGTTTTCAGTTAGACTTGGGAGATGAGAGCAGGGGTGTTAATGCGAGTCTGCAGGAGAGAGGAGGGAACAAGCCCTGGAAATCTCTCCCTTTTTCTTGGCTTTCTGAGCAGGTCCTAGTGTGGGGATGAGAACTGGGGCCTCTTGAGCACACACAGGCCACGCTGTGCAGTGAAGGAGGGCAGGAGAGGAAGCAGGGGGAGCAAGAAAGCAAGAAAAGGGGCAGGATGACAGCTATGGCCAGTGCAGGGCTGTCCTCAGCTGGGACATCCCGTACCCAGGATGGAGGGAGCTCTCTTCACCCTGCTCCATCTTTCATCTGCACATGGGTGCCTCCTTACGCAGCCCGGTGTTGAAGCTGCTGGACACACCAGTGCTGTGGGGTCAGGACTCAGGTGGTCCTTGGTGTTCATTAGCGCTGGTCTACATGGGTGACCTTTGCTCGTCCCACCTTCCAGCTGCGTTACCAGGGTTAGAGCTGAGCAAATACTTCCCCTTTCCTCTGCAAGTCCCTTCTAACCTGAACATTTGTCTTGTCTTCTCTCCACTTACCGCTTTCCCGGACAGCAAGCCAGACAGGTAAGAGCACCAGATTTGCCTCTTGCTTAGGTTCCTTCTTGCTGGGCTGGCTGTGTGTCAGGCAGTGCTCGCTGCCTGTGGTGATGGGGCTTTGCTGGTGCCGTTCCCGCCGTTAGATCTGTGCTGACAGAAACCCTGTGTCAGACGAGCACGGGACCGTGCTTGAGTCAGGGCTGAAAAAGCAGAGAAAGCCCAGCTTTCTCCTGTTCGTCCGTTCCTAAAGGCCCTTTCTCAAGCTGAGCAGCAGTGACAGTAAACGGCTCATAAACTGTTGGGTTAATGGAGCAGAGAAACACCCATTTGTGTTGCAGTCGGAGGTGAAAGTGGGTTTTCTCTGTGTCTGACTGCTCCATACAGGGTGTCCCTGAGCCACTGGCGTGTTGGAAACAGAATCTCACCAGCTGAGCTGGCCTCGCCCTCCCACAAAAGCTGTTCTTGCCCCATCAGCCAGGGACTTCTAACAAGGTTCAGTTAGGACTGCAAAAACGAGACTTATTTAGAAGTGTTCCCAAGGCTGGGAGAGCTTTCACTGGAGGTAACTGATGGGTTTAGCCAGTGAACTCTTCACAGCAGTTTCAGAACTGTGGCAAAAATAAACTACTCCCAAACTGCAGGGTGATATAATTCCAAACTGCTGCCCCATGCCGTGCTGGCAGGGCTCGTGCCACTTCTTCTGGCTATTAATGACATTAAGAGACAGCTAAAAATGCACTGGATAACCTCCCTGCCTCGGTAATTGCCGTGATTGCTGCAGGAGCCTTCTGGGGAGCGCTGCAGCCATCTTGCTGGGAGGGCCAGGGCAGCGTTTGCAGGCCTCGGGGCGCAGGTCCGCGTCCTCTGCCGGCTGGTGAAGTTCTGCTCCCAGCAGTTTGTCGTGGTTCCCTTGCCAGAGGTTATCGCATCTTCAGATCAGCACTGGGCTTTGCTTCCAAATTCTTTTCAAGGAGAATGAGCCAGGTCAGCAGAGACTTTTCAGCTGCCTCCGCTAACCCAACCCCTTCTGAGCAAAATAAATTAGGAAGCACTGACATGTGCGGCTCGGCCGGCAGGCTGGAGCGGGCTCCAGCGTCTGGCGAGGAGGTGAGACGGATCTCAGCAGGCACAGCTGTGATGGGAGAGGATGTGTCTATGCTGCTTTTTGAACCCGGATTTTTAGGGTTCTGCAGATCAAAAAAAGGTTGAAAAGAGCTGGTCTGGCTTCTCTGTCTGCAGCAGGGCACGGAGGGGTCCCAAACAAGCCGACAGAGCAATGGCAGTGCTTCACGCCCAAGGTCACAGCCGGGAGAGTCTGTACTTCTCCAAATTATTGTGTTGGCTCTGGGTCTTTCAGGCTGAAAATGGCTTGGCCGGGGCTGGAAGGTTTGTGCTCGCAGAGCTCTGCAGGGTTCGGTGGAGGCTGCTCTGTGCGGGAAGGCTGCAGCGTGAGCTCGCCGCGCCTCCGCTGCTCCCCCCTGCCTGTCCATCCTTCTGCCGTGGGAAGGGGAACTTCCAGACTCGGCTGAGAGCTGCTGAGGGGCTGCTGGGCCCTCGTAAACCCAGCAAATACAGCACTGACAAAACCTTCCAAACCCCATCCCTTTTTTGATGCCAGATTACGACCTTGGCTGCCTCTGGCCCTGGTTTTGGTGGGAGCTGTGCTCAGGTCTGACCACGGCCGGAGTGGCTGGAAAGACTGAAAGGCCTGTAAGCTAAGATGCTTTGTCTTTTTGTGTTTTGCTTTTTGTTTTTTTGGTTTTTTTTTTTAAAGCAAACGGAAAGATTCAGAGCCACGGACAAAATGCCTGCTGAACAACGCTGAAATCACCCCTCACCACCCCAAGGACCCTGTGGAAATGAGGCGCATCAACTTCCAAACTCCAGGTAACCAGCTGCAGACCGGCCGCTCTCGCTGGGGCAGCCAGCACGGAGCCCCTGCCCTTTCCCGAGCCCATTTCTGCTGCGCGGGGGCTGCCACCATGCTGCCTCTGAGGCCTAGCGCTGACCTAGGATGCAGCCGAGGAACCTCAAAGCCTTTGTGCTGAAATAAACCTTTTCTGGGAAACCTGGAGGAGCTTGCGCGGCTCTACCCAGCGCTAGCGAGGCAGGAGGAAGGGGTTTCCTGGATACCCAGCTAAACTGGTGCGCTCTGGGCTGAGTACACAGCTGCAAGGGCCGTGGCCGTGCCGAGCTTGCCGGACCACCGGTGCTGCTGCGCGGCGTCGCGCCGTGCAGTGGAGAGGAAGCACGGTGGGCTGCCCAGCACGCACGGCTCCAGCCACACCTGTAACTGGTGCTTTCTGCCTGTAAGCCAAAACACTCCTGTTACGAGCCGGGCCTGCCCCGCGGGTTGTGCAGGGAGAGAAAGGCAGCTGGTCGCTTCGCGCAGACGAGGCCGCGTCTCCTTGCTTAGCACAGACGCCATCGCTGCGAGCGGCCGCTGAGCTAGCGTGTGACGGCACTTCACCCCCGGCAGAGGAGCTCGACGCACCCTCCTTTCTTGTACACGTGTGTCCCCATGTACATGCATGTCTAAGCAGCCTGCATGGCGCCTCTGCGAGCCACCGCCGGCACGGCCACGTCCCTACGCAGACACTTGGCGATGCTGCGCAGTGCCTGCGCGCCGGTCCGCACCTCTGCCTCCGAGTTCTTGGCGCTGGAGGATTTGGAGGGGAACTTACTGTGCTTTTGGGGGCTGGCTGTCGTTTTCAGTTTGTTTGTGTTTTTTTGCTGTTTTGTGCTTGTTAGTAATGTTTCTGCAGCTCCTGTTTCCCCTTCCCGTCCCAGTCCTGTCCTTAGCGTTGTCTGACATGTTAGGGTGAGACTGGCGAGTCGGGAGGCACCCAGGGGATCTCTGGGGAGGCGCAGAGGCAGCACTGAGCTGAGGGTTTCCTATCAAAAAGAGTCGGGACCAACCGGTGGGTATCAGCCCAGGCTTAGGAACGGGTTGACTGTCTGCTGAGGGATGGAAGGAGGTTGGATCCAGGAGCTGAATGCAGAGCAGGGCCCTGAATTGGCTCTCTGTTGGTGGAGCTCTCGCAGGAGGATCTGAAGGCGTTTGAGATCGGCGGCAGGAGAGCGGTCCGCTGCCTGTCAGAGCGTGTGAGGGCTGACAGGGCACTGCCTGGAAAGCTGGGGAGGCTCCTCCTGCCCAGCTCTTTCCCCCTGTGTCTGAGATGGTGACGCGAGACCCGAGAGAGCTGCACTCCCCCGTGTGAAACCTGTGCTGAGACAAAAATAAAGATCAAAGGTGATGGCCATCCAACTCAGCCCGGGTGCTGAGGAGAGCTGGGAGTGCTGCTCCGGTGTTCCCTTTGCCAGCCACGGGCACTGCTGACGTGATCCAGAGATGAGCGAGTCTTTCTTCTGTTGGCCCTGCCATCTTGGTCATGTTGTACCTCAATTTTTGATCTAAGAGGCTTGTAAAAGGCAGCCGTGACCTGCAAACCTGCCGTTAGGGTTCTGCTAGGCAAAGCTCTGCAGATCTCGGAAGACGGCCCGGCTTTGTCCCATCTGGCTTTAGAAAGATGCTGCCAGCCTTTCTGTGTGAGTTTGTCTAGCCCAAGGGAGCCAGAGGGTTCATCTAGCGAGTTTATTCTGCTGTTTCGTAAAGCAGTCAAAGGTTTTAAAGGACTTGGGAGAGTTGGTCACCTGCCTCCCACCAAGTTTTGCTAGCAGTTGGGTGAAAATGGGAACGGATGGAAGATCAGAGCCTGGAGTGTCTTGGTGATGGTGGAGATTGTGGTGCAGTTTGCGGGAGGAGACTCCGTAGGTGCTGCCTGAACTAAAGCCGTTTGAATTAAATACATTGTGGTTTAGAAGAGGGCCTGTAGGCTCCTTCCCAGCCAGGTGTCCCAGGGCCCAGCAGGCAGAGTCCCCGTCCTGTCCCCAGCGGGAGGTGGGGAGTGGGAGCGTGCGTGAGCATCCGCGCGGCTCGGAGAGGGGCGAGCCTAGCACATCTCAGCTACCCTGTCCCAGCCCGATCAGCACAAACAATAACTTTCTTTTCCTCTTTAGATTTATGTTGGGTTTTGTTTTTTTATTAGCATGAAATTTTTTACAAAGTGTATATTTTATTTATTTATTTTTTTTTTACTGTTTTCTGCAGATTCTGGTCTGAGCAGCCCTCTCAGTGACCCTGAGTTTGACTTTGAAAGTTAGTTCCTGTGTGTTTTTGTTCCTGTTGGTTTCATTTTTTCCCCCATTACTATTTTTTTTCCGCTTCTGTCGCTTTCCTTTCCAATTCTGTTTCGTTCCTGTTTTTTTGGTTGTTTTTTTTTGCCAAATTCTCTGTGTTCTGCGGTGTTTGCCCATCTCATCCCCTTTTCTGTGCCATCTGTTTGTCTGAACCGTGCTTCCAGTTTTACAGTACCAAACAACAGGCCTTTTGCAGGACAAGGGCAGCAGCGCAGAGCCCCCGGTAGCAGCGTGGGACGCCGTCCGTCCTTCTGTGTCTCTTGCTGTCTCGGGAGAAAGACCTGAAAAGCTCCCTTTTCTCCCCGTTGTCAAAGCTGTTTCATCCCTGAAACTTGGCGTAGTGTCCCTCGGACTTTTTCCCCGGGCAGAAAGCCGCCTTTTGTGCAGCGGTGTGTGAGCGTCGTACGTGCGCGCGCCTGTGTTTTTGTGTTTGTTGCTTTGTGACGCGGGGAAGGAGAAGAGCGGAGCCGCAGCTGCCGATCCCCTCGTTGCAGAGGGCCGCGCAGCCGCCGTTGCCCGTCTGTGGCGGGTGCCCGCTCCTCGGCATCAGCCTGTGCTCCGCGGCCCCTGGGTTTCGTGCCACGGTGGTTGTGCGAGGACAGCGGGCTGTGGCCCGTGTCACAGATGTCGGGGTGACGTTTCTGGCTGGCGCCCGGGGAATCAAGTCTTTTGTGATAAGATTAGAGAGATTGCAGTGATTGACATGTTAGATGAGACCGGCTCTGAAAGACTTCGTCCCCATTAGAAGCCAAGATCCCAGCTTTGCTGGGTGGGGGTGGGCTTGATTTTTTTTTTATTATTATTATTTTTTTAAATACTGGGCAGGGAAGTAGATGTGAGTGAGCTGACAAACATGAAGAATCACAGGTGCTGCTTGTGCTCAGAGATGTGAGGGCTGGGACATTTTTGCGAAGAGTTTAACCCAAATATTGGTCTCTTTGGTATTGAATACCCCTGTCCATCCTGTCCCAGGCCACCTGCCCTCTCCCCTCAGCCCTCTTTCTGTAACAGAGGGAGTTGTGTGGTTTTTCCCCAGCCACACTGATCCCCGGCTGAAGCTCAGCCCCCGGCAGCGCTGCCCCTGCCACCCTCAGGTAGCCGGGAGGCCGCTGGGCAGAGGGACCCGCGAGCCGTTTCCCTTCGTGTCCAAAAGAGTTCTTGAATTAAAGCAGACGAAAGAGGCCGGTACCACTGGGAAGTACCTCTCCTGGCTTGCTTGATATCAGACTCCTGTGGACGTGGGGGCAGGACGTCGCCCAGCAAGGAGACAGAGCTGGTTTGCAGGAGCTGGTCACACCAAGGGTTTTTTCCTGGAGCCTTTATAAAGGAAAATTGTGAAATGGCTGTAAGGGGAACGTGGCTTCTCGTTCCAGACTGGCACAGGGGGCCTTTCCCACGCAGCCCCCTCGCTCACAGATTGCTCCACGGCTTCTAGGCCAGAGAATCTGGGGCGATTTTTCTTGCTAGGTTTTCTTCTTGTGGATTTTTTTTTTTTCCTTTTAACTTATGTCTTCATCATTTACGGCACTGTGTTTCTAAGCACGCTTCAGCAGATCATCTGGAGGTTTTTGCAGCAGTCAGCTGGTGGCAGCTGGGCCGAGAGCTGCCCCCCTGCCGCCCAGCCCGGGGGCGAAGCAGTCGGTGAGGGGGTGGCCCGCAGAGATCTGGAGATGGTTTATGGAGTTAGGTCTGGCTTTGCTGTAATGCCGCGGCTCTCTGCTGCTGCCCTCTGCAGCCCTTACTTTCAGAGGCAGAAGGACAGACACTGAGAAAAATGTTTATTAACTTGGTTTGGTCTCTGCTGGCATCTCGGCCAGCATGGCTTTCCTGTCCCCTGCGGGCAGGGAGAGGACCAGCTCCTCCAGACACCCCCAGCGCGCATCTCTTGCTTTGGTACTGGGGTGGACGGCAGCCGCCTTCCAGTCCAGGGTGGGAAGCAAAGGGGAAATTCTCCAGGTGCAGTGGGCTACAGGACAGCAAGAGACCAAGCAGGAGCTTTTCCTCCGTGAGCTGGGGGACGCTCAGCAGAGTAGGATGAAGCCCCCAGAGCACTTCGGGGTTATTTTTGTGGCCTTTTTTTGGTGTATTCCCCCCCACTTCTATTTCCAGCCAGAATCCCTTGTGCTGAAAACAGATGTCTGGTTAGCTTAGGAGAAACCTGCTGGCGTGGTGGCTCAGATCCCCGCTCCGAGGCAGACGCGTCCTGTCCCCAGGCCTGGGAGAGGCAGCGTCTCTCTGGAAGTCACTGTAAAACTGAGGATGTCATGCTTGCTTTGCCATATCTGTGCTGAGTTTTCAGAGTATCTGACCATGCTGCTGCCACCGCCGCTGCTTTGTCACACACCAACACCCACGGGGCTCGAAATTCTCCCTGGCTTCCATCTCTTTTCCACTCCTGTCCTTCTCACTGGGGGCACTGCCCCCGGCTTCTCGGCATGCGTCTGGCTGTGCCTCTCCGCTGTCGTTCGTAGCGGGACCGGCTGGCAGACAGCATGGGAAGCCTTTGGAAAAACAGAATCCAATGCAGATGAGCAAAGCACGGAGCGCTTTTCCACCTCGATTGGTAGCGTAGCTGTTTGAGGTGCTAGGACAGGAAGAATCCCTGCTCTTCCCAGAGCTCCAGCCGCCCCTCTCGGAGTAGGATGTGCGAATCAGACTGCAGGCTGGGTCAGCCTTCGCCGCTCAGCCCCGCGCGTGGCTGACTTGTGCCTTCAGCCTGACCGGTCCCGCGCAGCGCGGCCCTCCCGCTGCCAGAACCTCTCGGAGAAGACGGAGCCTGCTCCCGGGCAGTTCTGTGCCACGATACCAGGAGAGGCGCTGGTGGGAATGGCGAGGGCTGCAGGCGAACCAGGCAGATGAGACATCGGCCTCCCCGGCCTGAGAAGGGGAAAAGGGGGGTCTTTTCCCTCTCCGTCACGAAAGGTGACAGCGTCCCCAGCAGAGCCTGCGACGGGGTCGGCCCAGCCTGCCCCGCGGGTGGGAGAGGGAGGGCGAGGACGGCGGCGCTGGCCGCCTGCTGCGGAAGGAGCCTCATCCACCGGCCCTGAGCGGGAAGAGGAGCCGGTGCTTGGCGTTTCCGTACCTGGCCGCAGCCTTGGTGCGCTGCAGGTCAGACCGCCACATCCCTGAGCTCACCGAGAAGCTTACAGAGCCGATGCTGAGCGAAGGGCAATTCCTGAAAAGCCTCCCTCGCTTCCCCCCATCTGCATTCCTCTGCCCTGCCCCACGTCACCGTGGGTGGCTGGGTCCCTGCCCCGTCCCTTTTGTGTTGGAGTTTGTTGGGATCATTGCGGGTGCTGTAACATTTGCTGCGTAGGTTCCTCTGGCAGCGTTTGCTCATTTTAAGTCCATTATTGGAATCGCTAACACACATCTGTTCTTTGGATTTTCCTTTTTGTTTTGCTCTGATTTATACATTGAAAATGGGGCCATCATGAGAACACACTCATTTTACTGGGGTTTTTTTTTTTGTTCTTTTTTTATTTCCTTGATTTTTATTTTTTACTTCCAAGGACACAATTTCGAGCCCTGAATTCTTCTCTTCTAACCTCCCTACTTTCATTGCAGATCTTACATTGTAATTTTTTTTCTTTCCTCGTTTCTTCTTTCTTCTAAAATGTGCAACAACTGTGAATTTTAGTTCTTATTAAACGAGATTCTTTTCCTGCTGTCTTGTCTTCTAGGTATGCTCAGCCACCCACCAATCCCCGTTTCCGAGCTGGCTGAACACACCGAGCATCTCAAAGCTAATGATAACCTGAAATTGTCCCAAGAGTATGAGGTATGAGCAAGACTGAGTGCTGTGCATGGGTTTGCAGAGCCAGGGCATTAGGAAATCAGACAGGTCCTCATCCAGATAAACACAGCTTCATTTTAAGGATCTGGTTAGTTGAAGTAAAAAAAAAAAAAGTAAAAAAAGAAAAGAGCATCACGGCCTCCACGTTCCCACTGCCGCTGCGCAGCACGGCATCCTTGTCGCCAGACGGGGAGGCGCTGTGCGTGTGTGCCAGCCTGCTCCTGCCCGCTCGCGGTCCTGCGGTGCCTCAGCACTGGTGAAATCCCAGTGCGAATGGCCGGTGCTGCTGGGGCCGTCAGCGTGCGGGTTGCTCTGATTGCAGATTGAACGTCTGACTGTATTTTTGTTGTTGTTCGAAAACATAGAACGCCCTGGTGTTTTTAGCCTAATAACCAGTCTAGCCTGCCCAGTTGTGTTTGCAGGCAGAGAGCTGGGGGGTGTTTTCTGAACAAAGGACCGGTTCCGTGATGCTTTCTCCCCAGTCTGGCACACGCGAGGCAGCTCTGGACTCCTCCGCACCCGCGGAGGGGGTGCCGCGCGTCGCAGAAGGCGCCCGAGCCTTTCACCCCGCGCTGGGAGCAGCAGCCCGTTCGTATGCTCCATCCCAGATTTCAAAGGCTGGTTTGCATAACGCAGTATCCCCAGTGCCCTGGCTTTGTTCCAGCACAGCCTCCTCTGGTGGGAGCGCCGGAGCTGAACAAACACCGCTAATGAAATGAGCGCCAGGCGAGATGAGAGGGGCAGAGAGCAAACAGCCGCGTTGCAGCAGTACAAATACCCGTTTGTCAGAAATGCTCCGCAGCGAGAGCGCGGGAGGAGCTGTGGTCTGTGCTGTGGTCTCCGTACCAGCCGGGGTACGGAGCGGTGCCGGGGGCTCTGGGGTGAGCGCGGGCAGGGCGGCGGGAGCAGGTGCCTGGCCCAGGGCCCTGCGAGCTCTAAAGGACAAATCCAGGTGGGCGCGCGGGACCCCGGCCTCACCGACCGGAGAGAGAGCCGGCAGCAGGGAGCACAGCTCGGCACACTCCTGCCAAGCCTCCAATTGCCGCAAACCCCTAGGGCTCTGCGAAATGATGAAGGAATTAAGCCCTTGTTTTATTTAATTCTCTGGCTGAGGATTTAGAGGTAAACGTAATTAACCTAATTTCCATATCTGGGACAGCTGGACTTCAGGAAAAAAAAAAAAAAAGACAACCACCAAACCTGGCATAAATCACCAGGAGAGGCAGAGGGGATTTTTCTCGCCAGTGTATTTCATTGTTTGCTGCTTCATCCCTTCTAGGAAGAAAAAAAGACCTTGTTGATTCCGTTCCTTAGGGCTGGGGTCTTTACCCCCTCTCGGGGGGATGCGCTGGTCCTGCCCTGCGGACCGCGGAGCCGGCTCCCGTGGGGCTCTCTCCCTCCCCGCTGCCCATGACAGCCAGGTTTTTCCCTGATTTTTCACATTCTGCTTGCACACGTGGTTATAAACCTTGTCCTGGCTTAAACATCTTCTTCCCCAGGTACAAGTGCTCACCAGACACTGGTATATTTATGCCCTCTTAATTGTCGTTTCGTTTAACCACGCACAGATTTAGCCTCTTCATCATTCCATAAATACATCCTGGGGTGGTTGTTGCTGCTCTCTCCCGACGGCCGACCGTTTGTCAGTGTCTGGGCGCGGGGCTGTCACGAACCCGGTGCAGCCTGAAATCGCGCCGATGCTTTTAGCACCAGGTTGCTTTGCACCGTGGCAGAGGGGGAGTTACCTCAGGTACCGCTCCGGGTGCGCCTGGGGCCAAGGGAGATGGGGCAGCAGCACCCTGTGCTGCTGGGATGGGGCTTTTCCACGGCAAAGATTGGGTCTTGAGGGAAGGAAATGGTGAACGCTGCAGTCCTCAGCTAGATCATCAGAGCCGTGGTCTGTCCCACGCAGAATGAGATATTCAGAGCTTGATTTGCTCCTTTTCTCCTCGCTGACTCCTGTTTTCTCTCCCGGTTCCTCCAGTCCATTGACCCTGGCCAGCAGTTCACCTGGGAGCACTCCAACCTGGAAGTGAACAAGCCCAAAAACCGCTACGCCAATGTGATTGCCTACGACCACTCGCGCGTCATCCTGCTGCCCATCGAAGGTACCGTGGCACCTCTGCTCCTGCGGCGTAGCGCGGGGCTGGAGCTGCTGCAGGGAAGCGTCGCGCACACTCCTCTCCCTTCCCTGTCACCCTTCACTGATATTCCTCTCTGAACGCCTCCCTGGGAGTTCAGCAAGCAGGAGATACCTCTGTAAGCCAGGCATTTGTTAAATTCTGGTGACTGACGTATCCCCTGGAGCTGCAATCTCTCCTTTCAAGGGCTGGTTTATCAAGAAACCGCCTTTGCTTTACCTGGAGATCCCCGCTCGACGCGTTTCTGACTAAGGGGAGGAATTCAGACCGCGTGGCGCCTTAGAGAGAGCGGGAACAGCGGGCGGCAGCGAATGTGGAGCGCGGCGGAGGAAGAAGGAGTAAGCACAGGGCTAATTGTACGAATGTGAGCATCAGCAACGCAGCAAAGACGTGGCTGCTGACTTGGACAGACGTAAAGATGACTCCTGCAGCTCCTGCTGCAGTCCTGGTGCCTAAAAGGTTGAGAGTAAGAAGAAGTTAGCGTTGGCCTGCTAGGTCGTCAGTTGTTTCTTGAGCTTCTTATGACGGTGCAGTCAGAAAATTTACGTTAAATTTCACAGCTCGTGGCTCTTGACAGAGTTGCTTTGTGCACGTGAGGATGAGAGAGGCTTTTGGCGGAGAGGAGATGGAGTTTCACAGAGCACCTGCGTTGGTTGCTGCTGCTGGGATAACGTTTGGGGTTCATCACCCCAGGTTCTGGGTGACTGTGCCGTACGGATAAAGCGTTGAAGGGCAGTCTGGCATGGATGCAAAGGTAAATCAGAAACCTTCATGGTGAGGGAATTGCTGGAATAATCTCCCTGTGCCGAGGTAGCTCTGAGGGACACGGGGAAGCGGAAGAGCTGTTCCCGAGGTAACAACAGCTCGTGGTGATTTGCCAAAAAGCTGCACAAATCTGGGTTGGTCTTGTCTGCCGTGAGAGGATTTTCAGCATTCTCATTCTGAAGATGGCTCTGTTCTGGCTTGTTTTCCTTTGAGATTAATATTGCATGAGCCCAGGAAAGCAAAGTCTTTAAAAAGTTGCCGTGTCATTCAGGGCTGAAGAGCACAGGTGTGGAGATGAGGGACGCGTTGGGCTGGTCGTGACTCGCAGGAGCACAGCAGCGCGGGGCTGAGGCCTGGCTCTGCCCCGGCGCCATCGCCAGGGACCGCTGGGGCAGGTGTGACCGGCCAGGGTTTGGTTTTCAGGCATCTGAGAGGTTCTGACACGTCTTGGCTGGCATGTTCTTTCCCACCAGGAACCCCCTCTGTGCTGAGGGCTGGAAGACGGAAGGGGTTGGAGGAATTAGTTGTTTCTTTCTCTTTGTTTTAAATCTGGATTTGCAAGGCTACAGACTGTCGCTGTCTGCTTGGTCAGGAAGAAGTAGTGGCTTTGACTCTGTGACTTGGCTGTAACTGGACCTGTCGCACAGCGGAACATTGCGGAAGCTCACGGCCACCGTTTTAAATTACAGAGCGGACCCGAGGGGTGCGGAGAGGAGATTAATTCTGGAAGCTCAGCCTTGATCATGTTCCTGCTGCTGCTGCACAGCTGCCTTCCCTCCCAAAATTTCAGATTGGGAAAGAATGGGGGCAGGGAACCCTCCAGAAATTTAATCAAAAGCCATTTCTACCAGCAGCTGAAATTACCAAGTACCCTCGAGGACTGGCAGGCAATTCAGCGCGGGTTGCCCCGCGCCAGCAGAAGCAGCAATGTCTATTACTACGGCAGATGAGCGACCCAATTTCGTATTGGTACCGCTCCCCCCTGAGACAGGAGTTAAACGTTCTGCACCGAGCTAATCACAGGTTCGCAGAACCCTGCCGCCCCTGCCAGCCGCTCTGCTGTAATTAGGAACGGGCCAAACCGCCAACAGCACCGCTCCTCCGTGCCAATCTCGGCGGCTCTCTACAGCTGGACTTGGACATCGGTGCTTGCCAGTGTCCTTTTTAACTTCAGAATCGCTCTCCTCGCGCTGGCAGTGCCTCCTGCCATCTCGAACCTCTCAAGCGAGGACGCAGGCAGGCAGCTGGAACTCATGCGAATGGAAGAAGAAAACCACTCCTAAAAATGAGAGCGGACAAATTAAAGCGAGTCTAAGCCTGTAATTTCAAAGCCCTTGCTGGCCGAGTCGAGCCTGGTTTGATTGGTTCCTTTGCCCCGCTGCCGCTGGCCGCCTGGGGTTAGGCTGTGGGCTGGCCGTGCGTCGCCACGGCGCGTTCGCTGCCCGGACTCGCGGCGTTCTGGGACGGGGACTCAGCTCTGTCCTGGCTTGGAGAGCAGCGAAGCAAAAGCCCTAGGCCAGGATTTTTGCTCCTGTTAGCAACACCAGTAAGGTGACCGTGGTTTCAAGACTTGGTAGTTGGTCTCTTTCATATCTTTGGCAAGAAATTATTTGTCTCCCTGCAGTGCAGACCTGCGGGGCGGGCGCATCAGCTGGGAAACACTCACAACGAGCCTGTTGCTCCCAGCCACGAAGGCTCTGGTGGTTTTGCGGGGGAATTATCTCTAACAGCATTCCCGCAAAGATCTTCTTGTGCTTCCAGCTCTGTAAAGTCCTGCGCCACTAACGTGCTCTTGCTGCTGTAACACAGGAATTGTGGGCAGCGATTACATCAACGCCAACTACATCGACGGCTACCGGAAGCAGAATGCCTACATCGCCACGCAGGGGCCTCTGCCGGAGACCTTTGGGGACTTCTGGAGGATGGTGTGGGAGCAGCGCTCAGCTACCATCGTTATGATGACTAAGCTGGAGGAGAAATCACGGGTAAGGTGCATGAGAGGGATGACTAGTTAGTCATGATCCTGGGGGACTGGGGGGCAGGGTTGGGGAACAGCAAATCCCTTTGATCTGCAGCCCACGTTCGTGTCAGTGGGGGATTTCTGCCTGCTTTGCCAGCACCCTGAAAGTTCAGTGACTCACTGCTTTTAAAAAACCAAACCGTTCACCCTGGCAAGCTGCAGCCTCCTTTGCAGCTCCAGGAGAAGAGGATGCTCAGTCCCAGTGCGTACCTTGTAGGTGCCTCGAGGAGTTAATCATGGGGCAAGTTTCAGTTCGGTACTCTTGTTTAACAAGCCCAGTACACCCACTCTGATCTTCTGGACGGTTCCAGTCTGTTGTCCACGTGATTGATGTGGTGCATCAAAGCCTGTGCTCAGTCAGTAGGAGCTTCGTGCCGGGTCCGTCCCTGTCGTGGTGGTGGTGCTCTGGAAGGACGTTTCTTGCACCTCCCCTCCCCTTTGCGACCTGGCCAGCTTCACCTGTACCAGGGCGGTTCTGGAGTGAGCTTCTGCGGCGCAGGGTTGGTCCCAGCACTGAGCAATGCCTCCTGTCTTCCAGATAAAGTGTGACCAGTACTGGCCAGGCCGAGGCACAGACACCTACGGAATGATTCAAGTGACGTTACTGGATACCATTGAACTGGCAACGTTCTGCGTTCGAACGTTCTCCCTTCATAAGGTGAGCTTTCTCCTGCTCCTGTTTTTCCCCGGAGATGGGCTATGGCACCCTCCATACACAGCACGGGCAGGCTACGGCGGGTGCTGGTACCTCACGTTACGCTTGGTGCCCTTTTGTCTTTGCAGAACGGCTCCAGTGAGAAGAGGGAGGTCCGCCAGTTCCAGTTCACTGCGTGGCCTGACCACGGTGTGCCCGAGTACCCCACCCCCTTCCTGGCGTTTCTGAGACGGGTGAAAACCTGCAACCCCCCTGATGCTGGTCCCATTGTGGTGCACTGCAGGTGATTTCCTTCACCCAGCTCTTGCATGGGGCCGTCTGCAAGGGAGGTGGAAGTTCAGGCCGGTTGAGTAGCACCTGGGAGACGTTTGCAGTCTCCTAGTGAGTACGCAACGGGCGAGAGCTGTCCTGTAGAGTGGGTTCCCAGCCGGCATCTGAGGATACGTGAGGTTTTCACTGAGCGCAGAATTTCCCGAGATGATGAGTGGTTTAGTTCGCACCCAATTGCTCAGATCTCGCTAGCAAGGGGAAGCACCCCGTGCGGTGCTGGTGTCTGCTCCTGCGTTGGTTCTTGTCACAGCGGGAGAGGAGGAAGACGGAGCGCAGCCGAGGAAGCTGCTGGGCGTTGCTGCGCGTGCTTGGGAGGCAGAGCTGCGCTGGCTGCCTGAGAGTGGAGGAGAGGGGGGTTTGAGTGCTGCAGCTGTTCTGGTAGTGACAAACTGAAGGCCCCCGGAGGCAGCTGGCGTTCCCTAATTCAATTTCCAACCCAAGGAGGAGCGCTTGCAGCCTCAACCTCGATAAATCCCTGCCTTCCTCAGGAGGGTGCGGCGGAGCCTGCAGGTTACTGGGCACCGTGGAGAGACAGCTGAATTTTGCAGGCTGCTGGGGGAGGCTAATCCTGCCTCTGCGAGACGATGCCGTTCAAACAGTCTTTGTAAGTGGGCAACTTATCGCTAACCTTGCAGGTGGCAGCTACCGTGCACCTCTCAGAAAATGAATAAAGAGAGCTGTCAGCTCGCAACGCGCGGGAGCCGGCTCCCAGATCGGCTGCTAAATTCTTGCCAAAGCTCCAGTCGCCTGCTCGGTTCAGGTGTTAGGCACTCTAATTAACAGAGATCAAGGGGGCCTGATGAAAAAAGGGACTGCACTGGAATAGTAAAAGGAAACCCTTTATTAGCAGTGGCAAACGCACAGACCCAGGGAGCCCTGCTGATTCACAAATGCCATTACACACAACTTTGATGTCACCTCAACGCACAAAAACATTCAGGAAAAGAGGTGACGCATGCTACTCATTCCA
Organism: Tetrax tetrax; assembly: GCA_009806455.1. Taxonomy (NCBI): domain Eukaryota; kingdom Metazoa; phylum Chordata; class Aves; order Otidiformes; family Otididae; genus Tetrax; species Tetrax tetrax. The sequence goes on along the minus strand of WHYT01015066.1, from coordinate 157,205 downwards.
GCATCAGTGGTTTCTCAGCTGCTGGAAGATCTGAGCGATTCCAGGTGCTTTTTAAGCCCTCAGATCGCGCTAGCCTTTTGTTCAGGCCTCCAGCCCCCCGCCTGGAGTTGTCACAATTGCGCGGCTGCCAGGAGAGCTCCCGGCGCGGGGCGGCACAGATGGAGAGGCGGCAGAGCCGGGGCAGAGCGGTGTGGAGGGGCAGCGGCACGTCACAGAGGTGACTTTTCACCTCCCGGCCTGTCCTCAGGTGACACAAGCCCAAACTTGGTCAGGGAGGTTTTGCTGAAGCAAAGCAAAGCCCCGCGTGTCGCACACACTTCGGGGTGCTGCTGCGCGCAGACGGGTGCGGGAGATGGGGACCCTTCACCCGCTGCCTCTGGTCCAGCCTCTCCCCGCTGCTGCGGCAGCACTGGCCCCGGTGGGGTTCAGATAAACACCTCAGGATCCAGTGCAGGCTTTACTGGTCCCAGTGCAGCACTGGAGTGACTGGGAACAGCAGTGGCTTTGGTGTCGCCGCTGTCCCTGCCCTCCAACACTGTGTTTTTAAACTGTGTCCAGAGCAACGCGCCGAGGCGAGCGGGCAGTAGCACCCACCAGCACCAGTTCCACTGGGCAAGTAATACAACAGAATTCATGGAACGGCCGGCCCCACACATTTGGATGTGGTTTTACTGGTTTTGTGGCAGTGGATAAATCCGCACGTGTGGGCGGCCTTTCGGAATGTCTTTCTTCCATGGCAGAACAGTCCATCACTTCGTTTTTTTTCCCTTTTCTTTCCAGCGCGGGCGTTGGCCGCACCGGCTGCTTCATTGTGATCGACGCCATGCTGGAGCGGATAAAACACGAGAAGACGGTGGACATCTACGGGCACGTCACCCTCATGAGGTCGCAGCGCAACTACATGGTACAGACGGAAGACCAGTACAGCTTCATCCACGACGCCTTGCTGGAGGCCGTTGCTTGCGGCAACACGGAGGTCCCCGCCAGGAATCTCTACACGTACATCCAGAAGCTGGCACAGATCGAGGTCGGAGAGCACGTGACGGGCATGGAGCTGGAGTTCAAGGTAACGGGAGATGCTGGATCGGGGACAGGAGGCTCTGCGTTCCTCCGAGGAGCTTTGTTCTGCTGGCACCTGCGCGGAGCAGACAGGAAGTCTTTGTAGGGCTGATGGGAACTTTTTGTTTCCATGTTAGAAAGTAATTACTTTTCTGATTTATGCTACCGCAGGTCCCAGGGGAGAGAACTGCCTGCTGCCGCAGGAGGGTTGGCTGGTCATTTCAAATCCAGATTGAATTTGCTCGCTCTTTAAATTGGGTTTTTAAGCTGCAGGGTTTTTTTTTGTTTTTCATGGTGGTTTTTTTTTGTTTTTTTTTTTTCTCTTCTTTGAAAGTTTGATTGAGGGAAAGGTCTCA
>WHYT01015066.1:140479-155770 GCA_009806455.1 Tetrax tetrax | reverse complement strand
GCATTTACTCCTTGGAAAGAGTGTTTGGAGAAAGCATCACCATTGGGATTTTTGGGGGGTTTGGTTTTGTTTGTTTGAGGTGTGTGGTGGTTTTTTTTTTTTTTGTTTGACCCTTCCTGCCCCTTTAGACCTTGCCCTGTTCCAATTCTTCCCCAGTGTTTCCATTTGTTTCCCCGTTCCCCAGTTTTTGTATGCCTTTCCCAAAGCTTCTGCCTGAGCAATTCTCCGCGCCCCCTTGACTCACCCCCCGGGTTTGGGCGCTCTTTCAGACAGCAGAAGGCGTACATTGCCACTCAAGGGCCGCTGGCAGAGACCACTGAAGATTTCTGGCGGATGCTGTGGGAGAACAACTCCACCATCGTCGTGATGTTGACCAAACTTCGCGAGATGGGTCGGGTAAGCGTGCGCTGAGGACAACGGGGAGGGGAGCCCGCAGCACACGGGCTAACGGAGCCCTTTCTCCCCTCCCGGCAGGAAAAGTGCCACCAGTACTGGCCAGCGGAGCGCTCCGCCCGGTACCAGTACTTCGTAGTCGATCCCATGGCCGAATACAACATGCCCCAGTACATCCTGCGCGAGTTCAAGGTCACCGATGCCAGGGTAAGCGCTGCACGCTGCGCGGTCTGTGCCTGCGACGGTTACAGCTGGGGCTGGAGGGGGGCAAACCCATGCAAGAGGGAAGGTGGCTTAAAAAAAAAAAAACCACCACAAAGGGGATTTCGGCGTGTCTTGGCTGCCGTAAGAAAGACCCCTCGTAAACACTTTGTCTGGGGTTATCATCAGAGGAGGAGAGCTGAGCTGTGCCGAGGCACAGAGCACACAAACACAGGTAGATTGTCTCAGTATCTTGTGTTACACACTGAAAGGCATCTTCTAACCTCTGCTCACGCTCACTAATCACAGGCGCGAGTCACTTTTTCTAGGAGTGCACCACGCTTTTGGTGTTACTTGGAGCTTATTTGAGATGAAAGCAGAAACGAGTATCAGAAAATGGGCACTGCTCTGGCTTTACGAGGAGCTGCCCTTACTCAAAGGGGCAAATTCACACAAATACTCGTAGAGTCAAGGTCAGCTCTCTCCTCTGAGGGACCATCTCAGTACCTTCTGAGATTTGTTTGGCAAATGTAACGCTCCTCTCCCAGCAGAGCCTCTGAGGCTGCCAGCAGTGTGGCACCTGATAATTCTATTTGCAAGGTTGCGAAGGAGGATGGCTCATCACTCCTGGTAGAAGGAGATTTATCGTCCTGTCAGCTGTAATTCTGACACTGGCAACTCTTCCTCAAGATGGATCGAGAGGCCATAGCCTCACCTTGGCTGTTCCCTCGCTGCAGCCTCCCTCTGTGCAGCTCTGCAGCGGTCAGAGCTTCCAGCACCCCTGGCAGGGTACGGCGCTGTGCTGGCAGGCTGCTCCAGGAGCACCCTCAGGAGCTTCACCCTTAGAGAGCTATACAATAGATCTCGTTTCGCTTGATTATAACCACCTTGGTTCAACTTTTTGTGCCCCTTAATAATGAACTAGCAACAAAATGGATGGGTTTTGTTTTGGTTTTTTTTTTATTCAGGATGTTTTATATATTCCTACTTTCTCCCCCCAGGACGGTCAGTCACGGACTGTCCGCCAGTTCCAGTTCACTGACTGGCCAGAACAAGGCGTGCCAAAATCAGGAGAAGGTTTTATCGATTTCATCGGCCAGGTACACAAGACCAAGGAACAGTTTGGCCAGGATGGCCCCATCTCTGTCCACTGCAGGTAGGCACGCGCGAACGGAGAAACATCTCATTCATCTGAGGGTGCAAAAGAGCAGAAGTTGTTAAAAATCCCCCAGCTGTCTCCCTCCTTCCCCACCCCACCTCTGCAGGCAGATTTCGTAGGGGTGTCTGGGTGGGGTGGTGCTTCTGCCACCCCAACTCATCTCCCTTCAGCCCTGGGCTCTGTCTTTGCCCCTTTCTGCCCGGGGGAGCTGTGAAACGCTGATGCTGTGAAGATGAGAACCACAGTGCTAATCAATATCTGAGCTGCAGAATTAGAATTTTTATACCAGTTCCGCACCTCAAACACTGCTGGCTTGTGTTTACTGACAGCAAGAATTGTCCCTACCCCTGGGCAGGAGAGGATATTATTATTATCATTTAATTTGAAAAGCCTAATGTTCCATATTAGTAATAATTTTCCCACGGAATGCTTTTGATTTTATAAATTTCCCTTCTCAGACATTTGTCAAGTCACACTGGCAGTTTCACTGCTTCCTCCTTTGCGGGGGCCGGACTGAGCCGCTCCCGTTCTCGCATGTTCATGTTCACAGGACACAGCTCAACATCCCATAACCTCAGCGTTTAGGAAAGCATTCCAATGCTGTAACATACAATTTCCTTTTTTTTTTTTCCTCCCATTCCTGCAGCGCTGGTGTGGGCAGGACCGGCGTGTTCATCACATTGAGTATCGTCCTGGAAAGAATGCGTTACGAGGGCGTTGTAGATATTTTCCAGACAGTAAAGATGCTGCGAACACAACGGCCTGCGATGGTGCAAACAGAGGTAAGGGGAGCGCGGAGCCCGGAGGGAGCGCAGAGCCCGGAGGGAGCGCGGAGCCCGGAGTGTGCGCGGAGCCCAGTGTGGCAAGGCACCGCGGCTGCAGCCCAGTCCCTCGGCTGCCCTGACCGAGCTGAGCGGGCTCTTTGCCTTTCTGAAACCTTACCTGGAGAGTAAGCAAGCCTAGGCTGCACTGCTGATTTGGCTTAATTAAAAAAAAAACCAAACAAACCAAATGCCCATTGCTATAAAGTCTCTTAAAGATGCCATCCCAGCCTCCCACCCTGATTATCCCTGCCTCTAAACAGAGCCCACGCTGGCTGCAGAGCCAGGACGGCGAGCGGTGGGATGGCTGCTGTCGCTGAGCAGCACAGACAGTGCAGGAAAGGGATCTCCTTTCCCCATGGTTCGCAGCTCTTCCGTTTGCAGAGAATAAGAGAGGCTGCACAGGGTTCCTGCGCGAGTAGGGAGGGCAGGGCCGAGATCCAGAGGCGCCGGTCCAAATCTCTGAAGCTGCCTCTCTTTGCCCTTCGCAGGACGAATACCAGTTCTGTTACCAGGCAGCTCTGGAGTACCTGGGAAGTTTTGATCACTATGCAACATAAAAAGCCATCCGTTGTGCAGACTCTACCAACCACTTAAGTCCTGGAAGGCCTCTTTTGACCCAGGAGGAGTGCTTGAACTTACAAACTGAATCCGAAGAAGTACCTTTTCATCTGGACAAAGCATCGGGGAGCAGGGGGAACGAGCAGGAGGAAAACCCCTTTGGGAACTCCATGTTGTAACCTGGACCGTGAAGAGGCAGCTCAGGAGGTTGCTGAAGGACTGCTTTAAGTGGTGAACTGCTCTTGTTACCTCAAGTGGTGTTCGCTGTGGAGGACAAATGGACATCATGAACCAGATCCAAAAGCTAAAACACGCCTTGCGAAACGTTACCGCTGGAGAAGGGAAGGAAACCGCCTTTGGTTACATCATTAGAGTTCAGTTTATTTACTAATCTAGTTGGCAGTCTTTAAAGGAAGTCACTTGCAGCACTGAAGGTGTTCTGTAAAGATAGGAAAAGGAACTAAATCTCAACACTTAGGGTCAGGAGTTCTTCTAGCTGGAGTCTTAACCACCTCGGTGTCAACACGGGGATGATTCTGGGTTTGCGGGCACCTCGCAGACAGCACTCACTGACCGGCCCTGCCACGCCAGAGTTTTATAGCTCACATTTTGAATACTTGGAACATTCCTCATTTCTTCTAATTCCAAAATTTATTTTTTAGGATATTTAAAATTATAGACCGAGAGAGAGAGGTACAAACCCCAGACCTGGCTGTGTGGTGTCCCCCCACCTCGCACAGCGGTGGGACAGGGAGAGGTGGCAGCTCCCCCGGGCTGGGTTCGCTGGTGCCTGGTTCTGTGTCCCCCCCCCGGTCTCAGCACCGCGAAGGCATCACTCAGAGCAGCGGTGGGACGCCCCGGGCGCGAGAGGCAGCCCCTTTCCCCTTCTCTTTGCACATTCACACCCCCACTTCGCTGCAAGCAGCTGCGCTGCCCCGCGGTTCCAGCCGCAGAAGGCCAGGACACCCTTCCAAAATTTATTTCCAGTAGCCCACCGTTTTTTGGTTTTTGGTTTTTTTTTTTTGCTGCCACCCCCCCCCTCTGCCCCAGCGGCTGTCCGGAGCGATGCAGAGCTGCGCTCAGGACTGCCCCGGTCCCACGGCACGCCGAGCCCACCGGCACGGCCCAGCTGTATCAGTAACTGGGAAAGATCCAGTAAGGTGCATTCACTGGCATCAACTGTGAGTGGCTTTCTTTAAAGGATCGATGTAACTGTAACAAGTGACATTACTTTTTTTTTTTTTTTAAATAGTGTATTTTTTTCCTTTTTTTTAAAAAAAAGACAAAGAATATCAGTCAATGAATTTAAAAGAAAAATTTGCTTATTTGTTCATATTATGTTCAAAGACAGTCTATTTTTTCACTGTAGAAATGTTACGTGTAATGGCTGTGATATATAAAAAAAAAATGCGGTGCAAATTGCTACTTCTACATATTGCTTTTCTACCATTTACAAGGTTTAACTTGCTCATGTAAGAACAAAACGTCCTTTCTGGATTTTTTTTTTTTTTTGGGTTCTTTTGTTTTCGATCGCAGACATATCCGGTGTCCCTGGAAGGGCCAACCCGCTCCCCTCCAGCTGTGGCCGTGCTGCCCAGTCTCACCAGGGCCAGGGCTGAACTGGGAGATGAAACAATACCAGTGTCTTAAGCTGGCTGAAGAGAAAAAGACGGCAATTTCGGACCACGGCACGCCCCCAGCGCGCACAGAGGGGTTTTTACCGTCAGAGGCGTGCGGTGGGTGACGGCCCAGCGCTGGCTGTGCGCTGGGCTGGACGGACGACGCTCTTGCAAGCGCAGGCGACGAGGCGCCGTCTCGCAGCCGTGCGCAGAGGGCAGCACGTCTGGGAAAAGCCGCGCTGCCCTGAACACTGCTTGCCTGTGACTTTTCCTTTTTTTTTTTATTTTTCTAGAAGGGGTAATCATGGCCATCAAGTGCTACTCAGAAAACCCCACAACAATCTATTTCCTGTCTTCAACTGATTTAAAAAAAAAAAAAAAAAAAAAGATATTAACTAAAGGCTTCTTCAAGATTTTACTTCTTATTTGTGTAAAAGTTGCCCAAATTTCTAAGTATGTTGCAGCAAAATCTTACTGGACGAGTTGGGGGGAGGGGGGAGGTTTTTTCTTTGTATGAGAGCAAAGTGCTGTTGCTTTCACACTGTTATTTCAAACTGAAACAGTAAGTGGTTTTCCTACCACTGTGTATGTAGATATATTGACTTTGTATTAAAGGAAGATTGTCTGAAAGGCCTGGCTGCAAACCTCTTTGTTGGTAGGAGCGGGCAGCGAACGAAGCAGTCGCTCTGCGTCACGCAGCGACCGCAAAAACCTTTTTGGGGCACCCGCGGCCGGACAGCGGCTGCTCTCCCCGTGCTGTGCTAAAAACAGGGCACCGGTACCGGCCAAACGGGACCGCGCGGCATCGAGCTCACCTGGAGAGCTTTGGGCCGCGCAGCTGCAGTGCCACCGGCGCGAGGCGGCTGCTGGTGCAGGTACGGCAGCGGGGACGCTGGCACGAGCGTCCCCAAGACCGCGGCTCAGGCCAGAAGCCGCAGTTGCGTGGGTTACACCTGCCTGGAGGTTTCAAACCTTTGGTGATCTCCGTGTCTGCTCAGCTGTCTGCACTTCCCATCCGTGGGGCAGCGGCTTCACCGGGCGCAGATCCCGCAACCTGCAACAAGATGTGGGGGCAGTGCTGAAAGCAGAAACGGAGCTGCCTTCTCCCTGCCAACGTCAGCTGCTTAAAAAGCTTCGTCCGGCTGAACCAGAGCCTAAAAGCTAAACCACGGGCTTTAGGGGTCTTGTGCTACCAGCAACAGGTAGGCTCAGTCTGGACTGAGCTTCCCACTTCACCCCGCGAAAAGGCAGAAAGGAGCTGAAGAGGGGAAGGCTGGCGAGGGGACGGGTTTCGGGAGGATGCTGAGAGCATTCCGTATCAGGGTGGGTTTTTTCCCCCTCCCTTTTACAGATGGGCTGTGCCAGCACAAGCCCTCTCTCTCCCTAGTACAGCAACACCACCATCAGCGGTTTGGCTTAAGCTTAAAGAAAATTAAAAAAAAAAAATACATTAGCAGGTTAGCACAGACGTGTGATCAAACAGCAGGTGAGCTGTGAAGCCAGGGAGTTACATCACCCTCAAAATGCTGTTGCCCCATGGGATCGACGGAGCCAGGGGAGCCAAACAAACACCAAACAGCAGCAACCCTGATGGCACAGGGAAAAAGGAGAAAGAAAAAAGAAATCTGGTTTGTAATCATGTCTCATGTGTGTGAGTACCTGCAGGCAGCTGCATGAATGGCAGTGATTTCTGACTCCTCATTATCTCCTGGACTCACGATTTGTAGCGCCGAGCACGACAGACCTGCCGCGCAATGCAGGACGGACACCTTTCATCAGCCTTACAGCAATCAGTGCGTTGATTTTTGACGCTCGCTTTATTTTATCATTGAAAGGAAAACCTGATATTTCTTCCAAGCGTTCCCTACCTCCACCTATGCCCACCTGCCCCCCGCCCGCTCGGCGGTGCGATTCTTGTCTCTCGGTGACGCTAATCGCTCTCAGCGCCGCTCTCCAGTCTCTTATTTTTGTTCCATCCTTTTCTAAGCTGGTGCGACCATTCCCCGTGCTGAGATGCAAACCCCTTACCGAACAGAAATACATCCCACACGGAGTCCGGGAAGGTGAGCGACAAAGAGAATTGGAACAACAGCTGGGAACTAAGTAAATCTTTCCAAAAAAAACCCCACCAGTGCAATAGGAAGCCAGTCAGAGAAGCAAATACAAAACGAAATCTCGGCGCAGGAGTGAGGCTCACAAAAGCTGCAAAGACTTGCAACGACCCCGCGTCTGCCGTGACAGTAGAGCAGCGGTGATGGTCCTACCACAGCTCCTCTTGGAAGGTCAAGAAACACAAGGATCATTGCTAGGAAAAGCCCATTGCTATCTTTGCCTTCCAGTTTCCATTGCGTCCTTCCGTGCAAAACATCAAATCATGAGAAGAGGTTTAAGCTGAGTCTGCAGCCGCGGTAAAGCCTCTGCTCCCTCCTGCCCCGCGCACCGTGAGGTGAGGTCAGGAAGAGAAGTGGGAGGAAAGAGGCAGCAGGGCTCTCTGTCCTGGGCCGAGGGACACACTGGGATGCTCCGGAGAACAACACCGGCACAGAAACACCTACCTGAGGTGTCCGGATCTGGCCACCCAGAGAAACCCCCGCTGACAAGGAAGGGCGCAAAGACCCTGGTCACCCATCGACACCTCTGCGGGTTCCTGCAACCGGAGCAGGCCGGGCCGTCTGGTTTGGGTGTACGCCTCAACCAAAACAAGATGCTGGGTGGTCAGGGGGAAAAAAAGCTCACGTCACTCAGGGCCAGGCATGGGCTGACAACCATCAGAGCCAAACTGCGCTGGTCCTTGTGCTGTTGGATGCCTACAGACCACAGCAGGAAAGCCCTGAGGGCCCGTCAGCGAAGGGCAGGTACCTGTTTAGGCCAGGACGTCCTCAGAGGCACCACGAACGCTCTGAAAAACCAGCACAGCACGTACCAGGCCCACCGCCGCGGCCTTTCGCTGGTGCTCACAGCTGCGGAAATTACATCCCAACTTGCGGTTTCTGAAAGCGACAGACCAACGTGCTAGCGGTGTGATTAAGCATAAATGATTCCAGGCTTCAGGATGTGCACGGCCCGGAAAGAACAAATGAAACTGGAGTTGTTGCGACAAGTGCAGCCTCTCAGGGCTCGCTCACCAGCCAGCGCCAGCCTGGGCCCTGGCACCCAGCTAATTTCCTTTTATTTTAATTGAACGCTAAGCAATGGCCCATTAATGCCCACCTTCAGTAGGGAAGGCTCTTGTTTCTTATTGATCCAAGGGTCTTTTTTTAATCCCTGTGTCTCACTCCGTCTTTAATACGAGCTCTGGGAGCGGTGACAGCACGTGTATGAGCGTGCGGCACGCAGCGGAAGGAATCAATCCCGGCAGGGAATATTTTTACAGAAAAGGGCCGTCACCAGGGCTCCAGCTCTGCACGGCGGCGATTCCGTACAGAGGATCGGGGTTAAAGCACTGGCAGGGGGCTTCAAGGGAATCTGCAGAGCCCTGTTTCATTAAAGGTGAGAGAGACATCGGGAATGGCGCCTGATCCGCCCTTCCAGAGCGGCCCGCAGCACGGCTCGGCTTACGGCGAGCGCGTCCGGGGCACATTGCGTGTTTTCTCCGAGGAGCCGTATCCCACGCCGCAGGTTCAGCCCGGGGCAGCCCTGGCAGGACTCCGAGCTGACCCCAGCCCTGGGACCCCCAGGCCAAGCACCCGCACGGCCACAGACGGCGCCCACCCTCCAGCCCCTCGCTGCGGCCTGGCACAGGCCTCCGCAGCACACGGATCTCAAGGCGTTCCTGAGATCATTTCTAGGCAAATCCTGAACCGATTCTCTTCACAGTTTAATAAATGTCCCTCTAAGCCCTCTCTCCTCTCCCTTTCACATAACTCTCTGTTTATGCCACATCCAAAGGTCAATTCTGAAGTACTCCTGCTCTGCTCGAGCGCAGCTGCTGAAGGCCGCCGAGCCCCCTCACCAGGGCGGCCTGCAGACCCCAACCCACGTCCTGGCACGCGGCCACCCCACCCTGCCCCCAGGCAGGGGTCTGTGGGACGTCCCGCCGGGGCCGTGAGGGGCACCCGGACCCCCATGGCCCAGCTGGTGCTGCCACACGAAGCTGCGGCTCCCCACGGCGAGGGGCCGCGGGCCGGCTCACAGCGGCAGAGGCGCTCGGCCGAAGAGAGCCCGGCTCGGCCCAGCTCTCGTTTACACCACACAACGGCCTGGCTCCCGAATCGCTAAGGGATCGATTTGCTTTTGCCCCTCTGCCACTGCACAGACCCCTCCAGTGCCCTGCAGCAGAACAAAGACTTTAACGCAGACGTAACTGTAATTTACATTCTGGAGGAAAAGGAAAAGCCTTTCTTGGTTTACGGAATTACCCAAGTGGCAAAGCAGCTCCCAGGCCAGGAGAAATTCTTCATGTTGCACTGTGCTTTAATTATACCGAGAGAAGCAGGAACAGAATGAGAAAGCAATTCCTTCTCCTAAATAAGATGGAGAGGAACTGAACAGATGCAGAACTGAAATGGAAAAAGTAAATACCCTCGCAGGCACCGAGAAAATTGTCTGACTATCTCAACGAGTTCATCAATCGGGAAAGGGATACAGGAGACTGCTCCCACATTTCCTCAGGAGGAAGCCAGACCAAGTTCAGTCGCTGCCATCGCAGTGTCCCCACGGGCACTGGACAGGCCACCGCCCCTCCGCTGCGCCCGCGCTGGCACAGAAACCCGCTCTCCCCTCCCAGCAAACTCTGCGCTGGCACAACGGGAGCTGCAGCCCAAGAACCGCCACAGCTTTTCCTCCCCGCACCCGAGCAGCAGCCCCTTCTGCGGGCTCCGAGGGAGAATACCATCACAGAATCGTTACACTTGGAAAAGACCTCCAAGATCATCAAGTCCAACATTGGCACGCCGAAAGCCTGAGCCCCACACCTCTGACTCCAGGGACGGCCCTCGGGCCCTGGCCCGCCGTCCCCAGCGTGCAGAACCGAGACGCCCCGAATGTTCCCTTTGTGGGCTGGCAGACATCGACGGCGCAGTGCTGGCCAAATCGGGCTGGGTTCAGCGGGGACGGACCCATCGCACGTCCCCACCACCAAATCCTTCTGCATCTAAGCAGAGATGGTAACACTTGGCTCGCTCTGCGCACACCGACCTCTCGGCTAACAGCAGGACTGAGACGCAGCTCTGCCGGCAGCTGAGACCCAAAAGACAAATCTGAGTCCCAATTACATCTGTGATCTCTCGTTAGAGATGACACAGGAGGTGTTAAACACGGCTTGGAAAGGAGACAGCCTCACGTCCCGGCCAGCACGCGAGGAAGGTCAGGGAGGCGCAGCCCCTCTGCTCTCACCATGGTTTGAACATCCCGGGGTGGAGGGGGGGGCTGTGTTTTAAGCCACATTTATAATACTGCAAATAATGACCACGGAATTACAAAGAAGCTGAAGAAAGCCCTGTCCTGGTGACTGAGCAGGGCACAACCATGCAGCCCCAGACAAGAAGGCGATCGCTTTAACCTTCACCTGTGCACACAGCTGCGTCTGCCTCCTGCGCTCGCAGTAACCACGCACCATAAAACCAACTCCCTGGATCGTCCCAAACCTGGGAACGCGGCTGGAGCTCGAGCAGCAGCGACACATTTCTGTTCATTAGCAGCGCGCTCCCTCCAGCCATTTAACGTGTGCGTCCCACTCCATTTTTAATCTGCCTGGTTTCTGCGGTGTCCTTATCTTCTGTGCACTGTCTACGCGCCAGCGATGGCTCCAGATCCCTCTGCAGGACAGAGACCAGCCCGCCACGCTGCTGTCTCATCGCGCCGTTATCTCTCAAAGATCGACGCGCGTGCTTCCCTTCCAGTCACCACGGAGATTCCCGACGAGGAGCCTGGGGCTCCATCCATCCGCGTGTGCATCGGCGACGCGCACACACGTCCGTGCAGATGGCAGCTCTAGATTAATGGCTTACACAAGGGCTTTATCCCAGGCTTACCAAGGATAATAAACCCCTCAAAAAAAAAAAAAAAGTGTCCAAATGATTGAAAAAAAAAAAAAAATTTTCTTTAAATACATAACATTCTGCCTGAGCTGCCTGTAAGGTGTTGTTCAGGAAACTGTTGAACATCCCTAACTCAGGTTCCACGTCCACCAGACCCTCCTGCCATCTCCTTCTGGCCGGGAGAGCCAAGCGCTTCCCAGCAGAACGACCACCGGCCCCACGGCACGGGTGGGGATGGCCCGCTGCTGCGTCTGGGAACAAAGACCAACTCAGACTCAGTCTATATACATATATATATGTATATATATTTTAGAGCAAGAAATGCCCTCCTTAAGGCTCGGGAGGTGAAGCCCCAGAAGAAGGAGCATGGGGTGGTTCCGGTGCCTTCCCGGGGTCTGTGGAGGTGCCTGGAGGAGGCAGCTGCACCGGGAGCAACACCGACGGCCCCAGGACCGCAGAGCTCCCAGGCTCCACTTCAGTTCCCGCGTTTCTGGGATTAAAATAAGCGGATGTCCCGCTTTTCCAGATAAAGGGGAGTTATGAGACCTTTCCTGGGCAGTTCATTTAACCCATCTCAAACGCTTTGGATTCAGCAGTTCCTCACCTCACAGCAGCACCAGGCCTGGATCAGAGCAACTCCCTTCACTTCCCTTGGCCAAACCCAGACAAGATCAGGGGATGGACAAAGCAGTCCAGTGGAAATGTGCATTTGTGGTTCCCAGTTTTAATTGAGTCCCTTACAGAAACTCATTTCTGCCAGACATCAAAGGCACTTTACATCTGGGGAAGCCAAAACATGAACAAAGCGCCTGAGCGCTCGCCAGTGACCTGCAGCCGCGACTCTTCCAAGAGCACGGAACAGCCGCGAGCAAAACAGCAGCAGAAACCTTCTGCTTGGTTTGTTCATCCATCCAATCATTTTAAAACAGATAAAACTGAAATACCATTTTCCATACTGCTACGTTTAACAGACAGAAGAGGACACACCAAAGATTCACACACATTCCCCTAAAACATGGGGGAGGAAGAGACGGTGAAATTTTCGCACCATATGCATCCATCTTCCCTTCCTCCCAAACACCACAATGAAACGGAGCTGGCGGAGCGTTCGCCTGGGGGTGAGGCGCAAACCCTTCCTACGGACCGGCCTGGAGATGACAGCCGAGGAGTACGGCCCCTCGCTGAATCACGCAGCCATAAATACAATGCATATGACAAAAAAATGCAAATGATTAAAAAAAAATTGCCGTGGGCCCTGCAGATACTACCCACGGGATGTTTTTAGGAAGTGGGGAGGAGATGCTGAAGAGTTAACCTTCAGAGAAGCGATGCCAGCTCTCAGGGAGCTCCATCTCCTGGCAGCTCCCTTGGACTTGATTTGTCCTGGGGAGTACTGGGGGGTCTCCCTGGCTGCCACGTGGTCACCACCCCCTCTGGGACAGAGCTGGATCTACGTCAGCTTCCCCACACCACCGCCCAACCCCCCCCGTACAGCCTCCTGAAGCAGCTGGAGCCCAGGCACTTCACACCAGCAAACACCAGTTTGGGTGGGGGGAGACACAGACATTTTGACCCCCAGTCCTCCCGCACCAGTGGGACCAGCAGCAGGAAGGAGAAAACGTCGTGGGAGAAGATGGAGGAGGGACAAGGCCCACCACGCCCTGCGACACAAACACAACTAACCTTCACCCGTCCGGCCAACCTCCATCCGTGGGGAAAGCAGGGCCTCCCGGTGACGCAGAGCCCTGGCCCGTGGACCTGCCCCTGGAGAAGCTCGCACAGAATGCAGCAGCGAGGTGGAGCCAAGCGGGACTGGAAGTGATTGAGACACCTGGGTCCAGCCAAGCGGCTCCAGGTGCAGGGTCTGGGGAGCGAAGCAGCTGGGTGGCACACACCACCCCTTCCTGGCCAGGAACAAGAGAACCAACGTTCCTCCCTGCTGCTTTACCTGAAAGAGGAGCAAAGAGAAAATCTGTTTACGCACAAGAAAGCACGTTCAAAATATTTAGGAATACGACCCCCAGAAAACTGCCCTTCCAAAATTAAAAGAAAACTGGTTGTCCTCACCTTTGGGGGCTGTTACATTTGGAAGGTGCCGCTCCAACCCCCAGACACTTTGACACTGCTCCCAGACGCGTTGGTCTGGCAGGTGGAGGTGTTCTGCTGCTCACCGGGAAAGCAGGGGCATCTCTTCCGCCCCCGTTCCCTCTGACGGGGAACAGGGCGCTGGGAGGTGAGCGGGGGGATCTGTGCGTCAGCACTGGCCGGTCACCCGGGCTAAGCTGGAAAGGGGACGATGCAAACCAGAGAGCCGGACACCACCACGAGTGTGAGTTCTCACCACGATGTGAGAAATTCCTTCTTTCAAACAGCCTTCTGCCAGCGCCAGGCCTTTGATCAAATCCCAGACGGCGTGTGTGGGATGAAACCTCTGCCCTTGTCCTTTCAGGTCAAATCTCTGCAAAGCACAGCGTCTGGAGATTCGGCCTTACTTATTTCGGGTTTACTAACGCCAACTTAGCGTTACTCTGGTGAAGCAGCAAGCTCTAGAAATCTTATTCCTCATTTATTCCACATTTATTCCTCAAGCTCTTCTCACTGCTTTCCACACGGACTCTCCCGTCAGGCACCAGTCTAACCTGTTTTCCAGTGCCGGTGAGGTGGATTCTCCACCTTGGGTGGTGGCCTGTGTCACAGTGAAACGGGATCTGGCGAATTTGGGACAAAACAAGAGCTACGGGGCGATGCTCGTCTGAGAGCAGAGCTTCCGACGCAGACCCAAGCGGGCGCTCGCACAAAGAAATCGTAAACAACTTGCTTACCTCGGGCACGCTCTCCTGCAGAGCCGTTTAACGTACGGCTATCTGCGCGTTTTAATATTTATGCGACTCCACCGAGGCAGACGGGTTCGGTTCGCAAAGCTCGCCGAGGCCTCGTGCCGTCTCTTCATGGAAGATAAGAGAGGCAGAAACGAACCATCCACGGGGCTAATTAGCACAGCAGAGCGGGGTAAGGGGGGGAAGCGTTCCACAGGCGTCATCTGGAAAAACAAACTTCACCTTTTTAAGCAAGAAGAAATGCTTTCACCATTTTTTTGGCCTCAAATGTCTCACTCTCCATCTCCCGCTGCACCCAGCGCCGGCCTCCCTCTCCTCGGGGCGCTCAGACGTGCAAGGGGGGCTCTGGTGTTTTGGAGACCACCTCTTTGCTGTGGAGGAACTTTTTAGGTTGAAACCCAAAGATAAATCACAACAAATTACTATTCCACCAGGAAAAGTAGAGTCAAATTGCCGCGCAATTTTTTTTTATCTAAATAATGTTTAAATTTTAAAAAGGGGGAAAAAAAACTAATTACATCTTTGTGTGGAAGATCATAAATCACATAATTACAATGGGAACCTCTGCATCCTTCCAGCAGGCTAAGAGCAGACTACACAAGTTCTTATCTCATTACTGTTTAATTAAGAATTATGTTTGAGCATCTTCTTTTTAATTATCACGGAGCCCAGATGACTTCTAATCTCTTTTTTTACCCAAAGCGAGGGAGGGTGCGGTCCAAAATGGGCACTAATGAATTTAAAATTTGCTCCTTGGGGAACTTTAACAAAATTACTCTAGAGAGAAGATTAACACTGATAAAGCGAGCGTCCAAAGAGAACATTTGGTTCCTTTCAATTAGCATCACCCAACTGGCAGGAGCTTACGAGGGGGATGCTGAAGCGTTAACTTTTTGGGGCAGGGATGGGAGTTTGAAGGCAGGATCCCAACACAACGCTGCGTCCCACACCGACCGCAAAAATCTTAACCAACATCTGACGGGAAAATCTCAAGATGACTGTATTTTTTTCCTATCTCTGGATAAAACCCATTTATTAAGGCCGCGGGTGCTCCGTGTCCACCTACACTAGAGGAATTACTCAGCAGTAACCGCGCTGGAGGCAGTGGGATTCCTCCAGCTCCCTCCTCTCAACATCAGGGGAAAGGTTTCCCACCAAAACCCTTTGTCTCCGTGCTCAGTGCCGCGCCGCGCCCCGCCATCAGCACCTGGGGTAAGCGGTTCCAAAGAGCACACACACTTTTTTTTTTTTTAAACCGAGCATGCAGCAAACACCTTTTAATTCAATTGGATGAATCGACAGAGAGAGATTATTAGTTTTCAGTAAGATTTGATTCAATTAATTAACCTGAAAATATCAGCACAGCCAGGCAAGCAAAGAAAAACAGAGATAAATCCCTGCCATAGCATGGCTCCATCTTTTAAAGGCAATTAACTCTTACTTATTAGCTTTTAATTAGGGAATAATAATGACACTATTAATACAGTTTATTATACTTGTCAGCAGACAGCTGTTCCAAACAGATTTTATTATCAGATCTTGGCGGCTTTTGTCTGCGCCCGTCTCCCCGGGGAAGGCGGCGGCTCCCCGGGCGACGCTCCCAGGCCACGGCTCTGGCCACGCGGAAATCGCCGAGGCCGCTGCGCCCAGCCGGGTCCTGGCCCTCACCCCCGGCTCCCTCCAGACTTCAAAGGGATTTGACTTTTTTTTTTTTTTTTTTTT
>WHYT01015066.1:63023-140459 GCA_009806455.1 Tetrax tetrax | reverse complement strand
GAAAGGTCTCAGACTCTGTCCTCACCCTAAAAAAAAAAACAGGAGGGCACACAAGGCAGAACAACGTGGTGGAACGTAGAGGGCAAGTTGAGTGGGCTGGCATAGGGCTCAAGCAAATTAAAAAAAAACAACAAAAAAAACCCCAAACAACTGAAGAAGTGGTTGTGCCTGTGCTTTTGCCTTCAGCGCCTTGCCAACTCCAAAGCCCACACCTCCAGGTTCATCAGCGCCAACCTCCCGTGCAACAAGTTCAAGAACCGCCTTGTGAACATCATGCCGTACGAGACCACGCGGGTCTGCCTGCAGCCCATCAGAGGGGTGGAGGGCTCGGACTACATCAACGCCAGCTTCATCGACGGCTACAGGTAACGAGCACCCCGCTGCACCGGGGCTGGCCAGGCTTAAAATTGCTTCTCCTCTAAAGCAACCCGCCCCCCTGCTCCAGCTGCAGGGCCTAAACATAGCGTGGCAGCGAGGGGTGGATTTGCCGTCGGGAGGTTGCTAAAAACGGATTAGCCTTTTTATTACTTTTGTGGTTTGGGGACGGGGCGGTTCTGACAGCTTCCCGCAGGCGAGGTGCTGCAGCCCGAGGGGCCGAGCCCCCCGCCGGTGTGCTCAGGGCTGGGCTGGCGAACAAAGCAACCCCACCCCACGGTTCCTCACCTGCAGGTTTGCCCAGGGCACCGGGGTTAGGGCCTTTCCGTGCCTGGCAGTTGAATTCCTGGTGCTCCGCAGGGCCAGGAATCGTGGGTTCTGGGTCCAAGAATCCAGCATGTTATCCCTTACTCCATACAGGGCACCGTGCTAGCGCAGTCTGCATTTACTCCTTGGAAAGAGTGTTTGGAGAAAGCATCACCATTGGGATTTTTGGGGGGTTTGGTTTTGTTTGTTTGAGGTGTGTGGTGGTTTTTTTTTTTTTTTTTTTTTTTTTTTCCTAACCATCTAAGATGGTTCCCCTCTCGGAGAATTCGGCAGAGGGATCCGGCCCGGACTGCGCGTTTGACGTCTCTCTCTCAGTAATTCGCGTTCCTTTCCCAGGGTGGGGGATAGGCTGGATCCACACCAAAGCTGGTTTTACACTTCGGCTCCCAACATCTGAGACGGCATCCGACTCGCAAAACATTTAAAATGCAAAATAAAATGAAATAAAATATAAATCTGTGTTTTATTTTGTTTCCTCCTGAGCTTATCCCTCTCTCTGGAAGCGGCAGCCTACGTTTCGAGCGAAGTAGAGATGATTGGGAAGTAAATAATCACTTTAAAGAAATTAAGCGTTCCGAAGAAGCTTATCCGTTCGTAATCGCGTTCCACCCTACCGCTGCGTGCGCGTCGCTACCAGGGTGGCAGAAATACTATGTAACACACTGTCTTCTTGCCCCAAATTTACCCTGAAACCATAAATTTCAAATCCTCGTGCGAGAGTAACCTCCACCACAGCAGCAGTGGCCAACTGCCTCCAGTTTGCACTGACGCTTTATTATTTCTTTGTCTAACGCGTCACATTATTTTCGCCATCGTCCCTTTTCGCTGTGCCATCCCCCCGACAGACTGCAAACCACTTCCAGGGCACAAGCTTGGCTTGTCTGTGTTTTGTTATTCCTGATTCATCCAGCCCTAATCCCAGTTGTGTATGCAGGATGCTGCTGCAGTAAAAAAAAAAACGCAATAAATTTCCCTGATTTACTTGGGAGTCAATCAATCATGAAAACAGCGAAATAAAAACCAAGAGTAAAATATTGTGCTGGGTTCCACTACCTTGATTTTAACTTTTTTCTCCCTTTGCTCTGGACTGGAGGAAGGCCTAAGGGAAATACCAGGAGCCTAGAGGAGCTCCAAAAGCCTGCTCCTGGCAGCACCTTCCTCCTCCTCACCCACCACGGCGCAGTCAAGTCCCGAGGAAAGGAATTAACCTGGTGTAGGAATAAAGCAGCTGGGAGAATCTATTTGCAATTTTCTATAGGAAAGCAGAGAGCTGTTAAATTGGAAGCAAGGCTGTTTGAAAGAAGAAACTTCCCCTACTGAGAACTGACAGAAAAATCAGGAGGAAAAGGCTGGCAGGAATCTAACCCGCACCGCACAGATTCGGGAGCTGAGGCGCGGAAGAGCGAGATGCCGTACCCAAGGCAGAAGGCAACGGCGGGACGAACGCCGGCATCAGCAAACACCGTCGGGACGCGGCGGCTCTCAGGGCAGGCGGCACGGCTTGCTCCGGAGCTCGGCTGCGCCTCCCAGGAGCTAATTGTGTGCTCGTTTGCGCCCCTGCGCTGACAGGGGCTTCGGGTCCCAGGTGCGAGGCTGGAGGCGTTCCGCGCGGTTGTGTCGGCACGCAGCTCCCAAGCCGCAGAAGTCTGCTGTTCCTTCACGCTGGTGACTAAGCCGGAATATTTTAGGACAAACTGCTTTAGACATCTCGGTGCAACTATAAAAACTTCGCAGCTGAAGGGTTTTTTGTGCTCAGCTGTATCCAGACAGAAGTTGGGAGAGGAAAACCAAGAGACAAATCGAATTTCATCAAACTTTGTCTCCAAAATACCTCTGATGCCTGGGATTGCGAGACACTCCAATGCTACTTTCCTCATGGAGCAATCAACAGCTTGAAATGAGGGCCGTAAGGGAACTATAATTAGTGCTCTGGGAGCTCCAGCACCACCGAGAGCTTGTGGCAATTGGCCTTTAATTCAAGCACCATCACGCGAGGTTGCACAGCCGCGCTGGGAGGGAAAAGCCTCAGTCCAGGTCTCCGGAGAAGGACAGGTTCCTCCTGTTCTTCAGCGAGGAACATCCATCAGATGTGACCAAGAGGGATCACCTGCGACGGGAGCTGTGCAAGCGCATCCCCCCGGTCCAGCTCGCCCTCCGGCCACCTCAGGCTCCGCCTGGAAGTCATCCCCGCCCCGCGCAGAGCCGGGGGGTCCACGCACACGTGGGTGTCCCCCAACGGAACACAACGCATCCAAGGCAGGCACACCTGCGGAGAGCAGCAAGCGACAGAACCGTTAATGCTCTGCCTTTATCGATTCGAAGAGGGGAGAAGGACAGAAAACCAGTCTGCAGCTGGGGGCTGCGGGGAGCGGCCGCGACGCCACAGCCCCCAGCTGAAGGCGAGGGGAGCCCCTGCCCCGAGCTGCCCGTGCCAACTCCCCGATCCCCGCGTCAGCCTTGCACCAGGGGATTAATTTCCAATTTGATTACTGCTCTCCATCAAGGAGACAGCTGGAAAGGCACAAATTCCCCCGCCACAATGGAGCTGTCACGATGACAATTATCCCCAACACCGGCAGTCCAGCCCTGCCGCTCAGGGGCGCCGGTTGCGGCAGCAGATTAGAGAGGTGACAAGACACCGACAGGCTGCATTCACCCGGCATCGGGGACCGGAAAGGGCCGGTCACGCTGCGGTCTTGACAAAGGAAACGCAAGGGAACGTTCCCTTTTATCGGGCTTGTGGTGAGCGGAGGGGTAGGAGCAGGAGGTTAAAAATACTCCAGGTCCAGGACCAGGAGCAGCTGCGAGAGCCCAGGCTGCACGGGAAACCGCGTCAGGAAAAACCCAGCGTGCCAGGGGAAACGGGTTCGGGGTTTGTTTGCCCACTTTGCAGTCAATCACCTGCTGCGAGTGAAATACCGCAGTGCTGTAACCAGACGCGAGGTTTGGCCCCGGGAAGCACCTACAAGTGCAAACCACAGTGCGGTTGGGAGGCTGGATGTCGGGGTTCCCCTCCCAGCTTTACCACGCGGCCGTTGGGAAACCCCTCGGCACTTTTCCAAAAGGAGAGCCACAGCAGCGGCGCTGGCGGCAGAGCTCCGTGAAGGCCACGTCTTCCGCAGGTACCCAGCCACGGGACGGGCTGGAGGGTGCGTTTGAACCCTGACTGCCAGGCCCTCAGCTGTGAGCCCAGACATCTCAATCCCAGCTAGGAAAAAAAAAAAAAAACTGTGGAAAAAAATCATAGCATTTAATAAGCAGCCAATTGTCTATACTCTAAAGTAGTAAAAAACCTTAAAATAAATTTTTCCTGTCAATCAGAAACATCCCTAAGCAGCGGGATCTCACAGAAACAGTTGCAGTCAGGCAGATTTTTCAGTACAGACTGACAAAAATCTCACGCTAATCACCCAAGGCAGGGCACAAAGCGACTGGATTGCAGTGGTAATTCCATGTCCTGTCCGAATCCCAGATTAATCAGACACAGCGCTTCTTCAGCCCGGATATTCTCCAGCAGCTCCACGCTATGAAGATAACAAAAAGGAAATAAACCTCAAATCTAAGCGGAGACCCAAGGAAATCGGGCTTGCACAACAGCCCTTCTCCCCATCTCATTGCTTCTCCACGTAGAAAATTGGCCAGTGACCCTTCCGTACCCACGATCAACTCCGATCTGATCTTTCCGGTCAGGCAGACGAATCCCCGCTATCCTAAACGGCAGCGGCGTCTTGGCTCGCATCGCGGCTAACCGACCATTCCTTCCTCATCAAAGAGAATTTGCCGTGTTTGCCAGAGACGGCTCCGTTCACTGAAGCGGATGAGCCGTGGATCTGTCCATGGATTTATTTTTAAAGCAGGACCTGGGGCACAGGGGAGGGTATCGCGCCTGTTTCGGAGGCGGCTCGTTTGCTGGGGGATATTAGCAGCTGGCATCCGAAACGGCACGGCGAGGGTACAGGGTAAGCCAAAGTCAAGGGTGCTGAAACACAGCCCAGTTCTCACCGATTCCCCAGGAAAACTGGCTGAGCTGTGGTGGCTGCGTAACTCCAAACAACATTTGCACAGTGACCTTTACGTTTCCCCTCTCGGAAACAAAAAATTTAATTGTTTTGCTCCTCTAATGCAGAATAAGTTACTCCCAGTAATTTTCTGTTGGTGTCCAAATAAACCAAGTAGTTCTCTTTCTCTGCTATCAAAGCTGCCAAACCATTCTAGCTCAACGTCTCCAACTAATTTTGCCAAAGTTGGTTTGCCTTTTTTTTTTTGTGCGTGTGTGTGTGTGCCAGGACAGTTTTTCACGGGACAAGAAGCAGAAGAGAGGACCTGAACGTGGGGCTGGGAATCGGGAACCCACAGGAACTCTTTCGGAGTGCTGCTGCTGGGATCTCAAGTGATTTGTTTCATTTCCATCTCTGTTGGCAGGCTCAAGGAGCGCTGGCAGGAATCACTTGTGTCAGGCACTCTGAATAAATGCCATTTAAATTTCACAGGGTTAATCTCAACCCCAGGGCCTCCTCGTTTACCTGCAATCGGATAAAGGGACGAATTGTCTTTCTAACCCAAAACCCACCAAACTAACGCCACGGGGAGCAAAAAGGGTCACGAGAGGTACCTGTCACCTGCCTCCTGCACGCAGACACGCAGGCGAGCGGCCCGGGAAGCGGCAGCGACGTATCAGACGACGGAAGAGCGTGGAAATGGCTGCAGGCAGCCGCTGTCACACCCACCTGGCGAGCAGGACGGCTCTGGCACTCGGCTGGTTCCATGCAGACAGGGTCACTCCTTGCTTTAATCCAGCAAAGCACAACGGCAGGCCTTGGAAAAGCTCTTCTCCAAACCTGCGACCTGTCCAGCTTGGCGTGTTTGCAGGGCAGGACTTTGCAATCGTTTGAATTATTGCAAAAACGGTGCAAAAAAAGCTTATTGAACCACCTTTAGCTATACGTAGGGCAGGGGAAAGAACCAGAACAAGAAAAGTAACAAGGACTTGGCTACTGCAGGGCAATGTTCACCTTACGCTTCGAAGAAATTCCAGTTAGAGAGAGAACTGACACAAGCTGATCCATCACAGTCTCCCTCGGATGGATGATGCCCCCCAGCACAGAAGACGTGCCCTCATGAGCAATGACACCACCCCAACCCAAATGGTTATTAAACTCAAACAGCACACCCAAATTCCAAGCAGAGCTGAGTTTAAAATGGTTGCTGATTACCTTAAGCTAAAACTCCCTGCGTAAACCCGTCCAACCCAAACAAGGGCACTCTTCCAGAAGGGAATTGCACCTGTTTAATGAGCAGTTTTATTAAACTGGTGCAATTTGTTCAAGCTGAAGGAGAACTACTGATGAAGAACTAATACGAACCGTGAGGGAAGAGGAACAGAGAAAAATCCCCACAGAATAACCTCAAGAAATAGAAGTTCTGCAAAACCGGCCAAAGCACAGATGTCTACAGCATGTGACAAGGTTTTTTTCCAACATCTGCTCTTTCCCTAAACTGAAGAGTCATAAAAGGAAAGCAAAAAAGGAAAGGAGCACATACACCAGAGAGGGAGGGCCTGGAAGCCTGCGATGTCCTGCCATGGACAAGTCTCAAAGCTGGAAGCCAGGAGGAGAGGCCGTGAATGGGACGGTGACAAAATACCGTGTGTGACCGTGCTCACCTAGGTCTGCACGCTGGGGACGTGCAAGAACACGTTCCCCAGAACCGTTTCAACAGGACTAAAGTTACCACAAGAAGGCCAGAGTGAGAGAACCGTGACACAGCAAAGGACAAAGCGTCCATCTAACCAGGCTTTGTGGAAGCTGGGGCTGCCCATCCAGCTCCAGCCCAACCAACACCGCTGGTTTTAGTTTTCTAAATAATCCTGTCCTTTACAAAGACAAAAAAAGGAATTCTCTCCTCCATTTCTTCTCAGCAAGCTAAAGACCTTTCTCCAAACGCACAAGGAGTTCATGAATCTCCAGCCACTGTTCCCCTCTCCGGGTGTACGGCAGAATGGCCTCGGCGTAGATCCCCATCTTCTCATTGCTGCCAGCGATTCTCACAAAACAACTTTATTGTGCTTGTGGCAGCTGGTGACACTGACTCAGGGAGTTTTATCAGCTTCTATGCGACAGGTTTCAAAACATCTGCTGATGTGAAGGCACCCTGCCGCAGGCACCGGCGTACGAGCATGCTGTCGGGGCTGGAGTGGGATAAACGGGCAGGAGCGCCGGAGGAGGGACTGGCACCAGTGGAGAACGTCGTCTCCCTGAGGAATCCACATTTTAGCGCAGCCACCTCAGCCAGTAACAGAAAGCCAGTGACTGGGGGGTGAAGTGTCCGTCCCACCCTGCGAGGCTCTGCCAGAGCGACAGGAAGGTTGGATCCTCGCCTTTTGATCACCGATCCAGGCAGCCACTTGGAAGTACGTACGCTTCTTAAGACATCTTTAAAATTACATTAGTTCTTATTACAGCAACAGAGCAGACCTTAGATTCAAAGGTAAGCTTTGTGTGGGTGTGAATTCCAACGGACTTCGTATCAGCAGCTGCTTCCCACTGGTTTGATTCCTCATGATTATTTGAAGAGAAACTGTTAAGCAGCAAAAGACTAGAGCTGGAGATTTCTTTCACATGATCTGCAGCATTAGGCTCGTACTGTGACAACCAGAGAGGAATTTGTAGGAAAGTCTCAGGGCTCAGGGTGGAAAATGAAGGTGTGTACGTGAAGACGCTGTTTTAGGAGGTTCAACGTCAGCACGACCCCAAGGGCTAGAAAGACGGACGGCTAGAAAGACAACTGGAAGGCTACAAAGCAGACCCCAAAAGGGAAGGCGCGAACTGGTGATGTAAAAGATAAAGGGGTTTAGAACCATCTCAGGCTCTTTTGCAACCATGGTTCTCATGAAGCAGCCAGCCCGAGCAAATCCTGGACCTTGGACAAAAATGCATTGCAAGCTTGGTTCTGAATTTTGGGAAGGGGTGCAACCACAGACTTCTCCCGCACGGCTAACAGAGAGGAAGGAAAAGAGCGTGTTCTTCATTGGCCTCAGCTTTTCTTGGCTCAGTTTTATCAGCGTTACCAACCGGCAGTACAAAAGAGTTGAAACTTAGAAATGAAGAGACTTCAACCCCCCAAGAAGTGTAATTCTGAAGTGCTCAACAGCCTTTAATTCATTAAGAACCTAGAGGCAGAGAAAAAAAATAGGCAAAAAAAAAAAAATACATCACATCCTTAAAGCTAGGGAGAGGAAAAAAAAAAATTTGAATCATTATTTTTATAGCACATAATCCGACACTTACAAATGTATTTCAGCGGAGGAAGGGGGTAGGGATGTGCATTTCCCATTTCCTTTCCGATGCACAGAGCCCATCGATACGGTCGCTACAGACAGATAATCCGCACAAGTCATTCCTAAACCAAAACCAGGGCTTAAAAATAACGAAAAAGGGAGAACCCTGCAACGAGGAAGGGCGTTCTACAGTTCCAGGCTCACGTTTAAACATAACTCATCGTCTGAACACAGGGGGAGGAAACACACTTCGTTTTTACAATATAAACAGGATTTTTCAAGGTACCACATATGAATACAGCAACCGTGCCACTTCAGTCAGGACTTCAACATGCAGAGGAAATTCCCCATAAAAAATCCTCTGCTCTTTAAATTCTCTTTCAATTGTTTTAAATATTTCTCTGGTGGCCTGGCAGCGTTCCTATTCTTTGATACAAGCCAGTTTTCTCATCAAATCACCTCTTCACCCACACGAGTGTAGGAGCAACGACCGAGGCTTTTCAGAACCTTGCTAATTTTTAAAACTTTTATTAGTCTCAGTTTGTTTTTATTCTTGGAGACATCTGTTGAAAACAGCAAAACCTCAGAAATAAAAAAAACCCTGTTTCAAACGGCTTACAGACACACACGTGCACACACAGAGAAAATAACCCGTAGCAGAGGCGGTAAGGAAGGGAACTCCAATTCTCAAGGGAGAACAAAAAAAAATGTAAAAAAAAAAAAAAAAAAAAAAAAAAAAAAAAAAAAAAAGAGAGACAAAAAAAAGAAGTTGTTCCTATGGGAGACATGCCTACCAGAGACCAGAGCAATCCGTCGCTGCTCAGGTCTGCAGGGGGAAGGGGGATGGCCCGGAAGGAACTAACGCACCAAGCAGAACAGAACACTTGCCCAAACCGAGTGGAGTGGCGTACTGTAACTGAAAGCCATGCTGATTTTTAACTAGAAAGCAACCGTGATGGCAAAGGTGGGGAAGGAGGATGACGAGAATGACCAAAACCTAGCCGCTTCTTCCCTAAGTCCCTTCCGGTGACATGGCAGAAACGTACACATCCATCGCATGTCCGTAAGAGAACTAACGGTAAGAAACATCCCAGCTGAGAAACATTTCTTTCCCCATCTTCCCCAGATTACAAAGAAGATAGTGTTTCTTTACAAAAAAAAAGAACCCAGAACTTCCCAGGACATCTGCTCGTGCTCTCTCTCTCCCCGCTGTAGTATCAGTCACGTTTCATGAGGGGGTGAGAGGGGAGGATTTCGTTTATTGTCTGTTTTAAAGCCATCATCTAGAAAAAGGTTTTGTGGAAACTTTTGTTTTCCTATTTTTTGTTTGCTCTTTTTTTTAATAATGCTCATTTATAGAAAACTTCACAAAGGTGACGTCTATGTACAGAAAACACAATTCCAAAGGCTGCTTCAGTAGTCAATGTAATAGCACCTTTAAAGACAAAAGAGTTTACCATATTTTAAAAAGTCATTCTGTTAAATTTTAACCCTTTCCAAGCCTCATAAAAAGGAGCCAGTCACAAAGCCTCGTTAGTACAAACTCTTCCAAAGTCTCCGCGTCAAACGCTGACTGAACGTTTTTCGAGTTCCCTACACTATCGGCCGGCAACGTCTGGCAAAGGAGAGGTAGCGTGCAGCCAGACGGGATTTTCTTGCAGTTCAAACCACGAGCAGGTGAAAGAATTCACAGCAGGCTATTGCACAAAGATGGTCTTCTATTCCACAGTTTCCCGTTTATTTTTCCACAAGCTCGAAAAGGGTTAATTTAATATTTTTAATGAATTCTGGTTAAAACATGTTGCTCTGAGTTCCAGGCTGGTACTGTGTCTGCAACAGGCTCTCCATAAAGGCCAAGTAATCTGGGTTTTGTCCATATTCTTCAGGATTTCTTGAATTCCCCAGCCGGGGACGCTTGGCTGGTCTCGCTTCATCTCCCGAAAACACGTCTTCCTGAGGAGCCCCAGTGCTGAGGGACTGCGGGAGACACAAAGCACAATCGTTAGAGCCACAGCAGGAAAACAGGGAGAGACGCGGGTGCAAACCACGGAGCACACCTGTGCAACCAGACAGCAGGGACAGCAAGGGAATGGTTTGGTTCACAGCATTGCTGCAGGAAAAGCCAAATCCGAAACATGCAAAGCACACGGCTGAAATTACAACTTCTGGGCTTCTGAAACCAAACTGGAAAGAGAAACCCTCCGTTTCCCTTCTCTCTGTTTCAGAATCTCTTTCACTTCTGCTCCTGCCGTGCCAATTCTCTGTTTACTCCTATCCTCCTCAGGGTATTCTCTCCCAGTAGAAGGCACTGAGGAAACTGGGGCTTCCCTCAGGACTTTTTTTAAAAGACTCAAAGGCGGCATTTGGGGATCACTGTACAGACCGCTGTTTGTCCAGCCCGCTCTAACGCTCTCAAATGAGATGCACTCCTTGGTGGAAATCATCTCCCATCGCTTTGCTCCTTTGTGCTGTGTTCTACGTTAAAGTGCTGTGAGCGTCGCTTCCACAGAGCCCAGCCTGAGCCTTCCGGCAGCAGAAGTGCAGGAGAAAAGCCTTTCAACCAGCCCTGAGACCTTGTACTCACTTTCCAGCTTGCCTTCCTCTCGCTGGAACTGTTACAAAGCCTGACGTCTCCGCTGCGGAGAACAGGTTTCGTTCCAAATCCTGTATTTCAGGGCTCCGTTATGGTGTCGTTATTATCAGACAAACTTAAATAAAGAGGAATATTGTGCACATCCTAGAAATTAATTCTAGGGTGCTTCTTTGCCACCAGAAGTCTTTCAAGGATAACAAGGTAAATTATGATTAACCTCTAGAATTAATGCCATGAGGCCTTATTGAGACAAACAACCTCAAACAAGAGGGAGAGGCCACCCAGCACTATGTTTCAGAAAGCTGGGGTTTTTTGTGTGTAAAACCCTTGAAGATTTCATGCAGAAGCAACCAAAAGTTTCCTCCAAATTGTCAGCAGTTCTCCCACAGCATCGCCTGTCACCAGGCCATTTTTGACGATGTGCATCTCACTTCTGCTAGCGGCCATGGACTCAGAGGGTCAGCAAATCACCGGATTAACTCGGCACAGCAATTTCCACGTATCCTTAACAAAGGGTTTTGTCTTGTAAAGGAGACAGAAGCCCACAGCCTTATCACAGGTTAACTCTGCGGATCCGTCCCTGCGTGCGGCGCCTGACAGGACAGACATTTAGAGTTTCTCCACTTGCACAGAAAGCAGTCTCATCGTTCGTTTAAACGAGACTGCTTTAGAGGTTCCAGGTTTGAAAACACTCAGCAAGCCTGTAACCAAAACAGCTAGGAAATAAATCCCTCATATTTTCTAGGCTCAACAATTCCATTGTATGCAGTTAAAGACAGGCTGATCTTTTAGATTCAGAGCTTTATAAGTAAGAGCTACCTTCTAAATCTCCTGTTCGGTGAGAAACAGGGGTTTGGTCCGTGTTGCTAATCAGTTCTCCAGAAACCACTTAGCTGTAGGCCAGCTCACCTCACTTCTAACGAAAAGCAGTGTTCAGACAGAATGGCAGTCCGTATAACTGAATTCATACGGTGTAAAATGAAACAAACGTAATCTTTTAACCAGAGAAAACAAAAATCACATCTGAACACGTGAAAGGGAAAATCATTTAAGTGCTTCTTAAGCACTTACAATAAGTATTTCTTCCACTCTAGATATTTTGTGAGTGACACATGGTTTTACAGCCACAAAAGCTGGAGGTTGCGCTCACCTAACGTCTAAACGATACGCTAAGAAAACGAGATTGAGTACCGCAAGCCACAGCCGCTCTGTTTCCGTTACTCTGACACTCACCAGGCGAGACTTCACTCTCTTGGGAAGCTCTTCCTCCAAGGTATAAATATCGCCACGCTTCACCATGAGTTGGGAACCATCTTCAAACTCAACCTGTGGAGCAGGGAGAAGATGAAATGTGAACTTGGCCTCTACATTTACGGTGTCCGTTCCCAGACTGTGCCGCGTGTGGTCCCTCCACGGGAACACCAAGGACGCATCAGGGACCAGCTCCCATGGGTGATTCCCTGCTCTGGGCACGGCGTGTCCCTAGGATTGCTGGAGAACGAGTCTTTTGCAAATCCCTAAACTGAACTCGGTGCTGGTTTCAGTGCTGCTCAGGCATCCCTGTCTTATGTGCAGCGTAAGTACTGAAGAAGGCTCTACATGGGAACCAATATGGAAAGCTCTTCGTGTTTTCCCCACGGAGAAGAACTTCACTTGTATGTAACTGCACAAGGGGAAAAACACGGACTGCTCGCGCGTATTGTCTGTCATCTGGCACTATCAGTGGAACAGCCTACTGCAAATTATCTACGGTCCAGAAATCAATGGCAAATTCCTGTCCTGTGATTTACCTGGAAAGCATGCATAACAACAGATCTTTGTGGAACTAGATAGCGTACTTATTCACAGCCAGGGTCGCTGCAGATCACATCTCCTCTGCAGCAGCGAACACCATGACACACAGCAAAAAGGCTGCGACCGGACGCGGTGGGTCATTGTGAACCCTCAACGTCGAAAGGACGGAAACCAGAACCCCACCTCAAACACACACAAGGTATGAGACTTTACCTTTTGTCCAGGGGCATTAATCTCTTTAAAAGAAGGATTATGTGCAAACTTCAGCAGATTTTTTCAAAAGGATGTGCACAAAGTACACTTTCCAAACAACTGTAATTTTCAACTTCTTGGTATCATTTAAAATGATTTAATTAAATTAACGTACTACGTCTTGTAAAACCTTCTGTGCTGAAATACTAACACTGTACCAGAGTAAATCTTCCTTTATGCACTATTACAACCTTCCACAAGCAAAAATCCCATATGTGGAACAGACTCAAAGGCAAAAACAACCCTGGCTGCTGGTTTTCTCCCCTTAAAAACAGAGATGGTGAGAGCGTACGAGACCAGAGATGGAAGGTTTCCAACACTTCCACATGCTGACGCTGCTCCACAAAGTACCTTCCCAGACCAGGAGCTCAGCTCCAGCCATAAGAGAGCCATCAGTTCCAGTTGCTTTTGACCTGAGTTAGATCTGAACTATCAGGAAAAGCGCAAATTTATTTTATATTTTACAAGTAGATATAGTCTAGACATACGTCTATCCGTACATCCACGCTCTACCATGAAAAGTTTTAGCCTGATTTTATCACTATATTTCTCTTCAGACTACCAGCAGTATTCTTTTCAAAGTCACGTGCAAATTCTCCCTTCGTCACCAAGCATTCAACGCCAGGGAGCTACACAACTCCTGCAACAACCAGACGCGCTGACACGAAGTAGGCGGGCGCTCTCTCGTACTCACCTGGTAAATCTGACTGATCTGGGCTGCAATAAACTTGGCCTTGTAGACGATTCCATCTGTCCACTGCAGCTGAACCAGCTCACCCTCTGGAGGGGGTCCCAGCTGGACGCAGTCTCTGCTCTGCAGACACAGAGTGAGAGACGTCAGCCAGCCAGCACAAAGCTCAGCGACTCGGTACAGAGATGCGTTAGAATCACCGCTCGAGGAAGCTGCTACACAACACTAACTGCAAGTTTCCGCACTTGTGATGAATGGCAGTCATCTCAAACAAAGCCACTAACCAGTGAGAGACCTCCCTTGGTGACAGCAGCCAGTTCTAGGGAATTTCTCATTGCAAATCCCAAAACTTCAGATCTCCAGTATCAACAAAAACAAGCGGGGTGATTTACCATTCACGGGGTAAATCAACGGCAGTCGGGAAGAGAACGTACGAGCTGACAAGGCAGTCTCTTCCACACATTCCCTCCGTTAAGTGAATTCCCCATTTTGAACCAGAACTGCTGACAGACAAGCTGCTTTCCCCATGAATCACACTTGTCAGTTGGAAAATAAAAGATTATTCAGCCACAAAACAAACAGGATGCAACTTAAAACAAACATTGCTTTCTGTCAAGTCATCTGCATATAGCAAAATCACATCTTCGTAACAGAACAAAAAAATGAAACGGGATAATGTGAAAAACAAGAAGAGCGGTAATGAAGAGCGACGTGAGATTTTTCTATGCAAGCAGCAACTTTAGCTTTTCTATATGTGGGGTTTTTTTTAAGTTTTACTTTGTTTTTCCACCCCAAAGTGCATAGAAGAGAAATGCATGCATGACACTTTGTACTCATCTATCACAGCTATAGTTTCCACAGAGAACTGCTTACAATAATGCTTTCTGGGTAAACGTTGTCACTGTAGGAGCCATCGTCGAAGTTCACTTCGTAGAAAGTCTGTGTTGTCATGCCAATCACTTTACATCTGTAGTAGAGTCCGTTCCGGTTCTTTGTGATCACAGTTTGTCCGAGAGTCACTTCCCTTCGAAATGGAATCTGTGTTGCGGAGAAAAGAGAACGATCTGCAATTTACTATCATAAAAGCTTTCTCAAAAATATCAGCGTACAGAAACTGTTCTACAAAAAACAACCAAACCCCACCAAAAAAACCAAAACCGACCCAAACCCAAAAACATACATTCTGGTTAGCTGCTTTGTGTTTGAAGCAAGTAATGGACACAACGTAGGGCCAGTCATCCGGCTCCATGGGCACGCCGGCTGCGTGCGCGCAGGTCACGTGGAAGGACGTGGAGCAGTGCTCGTAGGAGCACTGGATGCAGGCACCAGACACTTTCTTCATCCGTTTCCGACAGTACACGCATTTCTGAAAAGAAGCACAAGGCCAGCGTCACGCGGGCTGTCACCAGCTTTAACGTACGGCATCAAGTCACCCAGCGTGGTCTGTAACATGGGGGCCCAGGGGCCACAGCCAGAAACGGCGATGTTCCCGCCAAGAGCTCAGCTCCAGCACTTCCAGAACCGCCTACGTACGCTTGTCCTGACCCCCTCCTAAGCCAAGGAACTGCAGCAGGTACCAGCTCCTCGTTCCCTTGAACAGATTAATTAAGAACCGCGCTGGACTCACTGGAGGGCTCAGACAGGGAGGGCAAAACAAGGTAACGCACCCCCATGTCATCAGAGAACTGCGACAGCTCAGCGTCCTCCTCAGACAGCTGAACGTACCCAAGTTACCCCACACAGCAGCTGGATCTTCACAGACACACTGCTAGAAAAATAACGCTTTCCTTTTTTGAAAGAGATCCAATAGAATAGAATTTGATATAAAACAACAAAAATATTGCATGTTTATTTTACGCACAGAAACATATCAACTGTCAATGTTTTATTGGTATCCATGTCAGATTAGCTGCTGTGGGTAATTCAGTCACCGTTCTGCAAACAGAAGAAATAAAAACGTTGTACCAAACATCAGAATTCCAGGGGAAAAAAGGTAGGAAATCTTTTGGTACTTTTTTAAACTAATTTTCTGCAAAGTAGGCTAATTAATCAGACAGCACTGGGGGCGCACAGGTAAGCAACTTAAGATGTGCGAGTACTTTAAAAATAAATCCACATTTTTTCAAACCTAAAAACCATAAGCCTTATGGTGCTGTAGGCCTTGCAGCAAGGGTTAGGTGTCAGTGGGAAATGAGATACCTTCCTTCCCTAGCAGCACCAAATTCTTGTTTCCAGCCCCTCAAAAAATACAAAGACTAGATTTTGGGAATCTCAATCTAAGGACATTTAAGTTGGACACTTGTGTAATGCTTCTGGGATCTATTCGGAAACATCATTGCCAGCTTTTAACCTTCAAATCCAGGGAATCTGTCACTGATGGATGGCACCTTCTCTACTTTAGTCAAGGCCTGGGCAAGGCAAATCAGGGTAAATTAATATCACACACGTGGAACAAACACACATTTTACTTGTTAGAATGAACGGCTCACACAAAGAAAATCCTGGGAGATATTACACGCCCATGAATCTGACTACACAGCTATGTAATTTATTTATTACACAGAAATTATTTCCGCACACAAGGAGGCCCAGAGGAAAGCAGGGATTTTTAGTGCCATTTCCAGACGTCAGTCTCCAAACGCAGCACCCTGGCTTGCTCCAGCCACCGCCCCCAGGCCTGACCCCTGCCTCCTCCCAAACGCCGATGCCCTGTGAACACACAATGACACAACGAGTAACCGATTCTTTTTCTTTCTGTGGTGTCTGTTGAACAGAGCCTTTCTTCCCCTCGTCCACTCTCCGTGGCCTCTCGTTTACCTCACTCCCACTGAAGCAGCGCACGAAGCGTGCCACATTTCAGAACACGACCTTAATTTTAAGATCCGTATGAATTACTCCATCCCATGGGATCAGCAATGTAACACAAGCTGCCTGAGATCACACAATAAGTCAATACAACCCCCCAGAAGCACAAATTTTCTCTGCTTCTAGATCTGAGCTGTCTTAAAAGCGTACCCTCAGAAACATGAGGAGTGGGATCATATCATAAACTGTCCAGCAACTGCAAAACAAGAAATGCCAAATGTCAGTGTTACATTTCTGTTATCACAGCTAGCAGCCACGGCCCCACTGCACTACCTGCAGCACACTGCCAAGACAAATAAAAGAGCATTCCTTCTCCAAAGAGCGTTTCTCTTTTCCTTGAAAGCAAAACACGCAGAAGAAAGGGAGACGCATTCTTCCCGATTCCTGTGCAACATCATCCTGCCCCGACCACGGTCCGTCCCGCTTCCTGCGAAGTAACGGAGTCAGTATGTTTACACCAAAGATTAATTTGGCCTTTTTACTTAAACTAACAAAAGCCAGGAAATTCAAAGCCAGAGCCGTAGCGTTGACAGAATGTGGTTTTTTAGTATTTAATAAGCTGTGCCTTTATCGCTCTGCGAACCGTGTTCAAAAGCCAGATAAGCACCACAGCAAAGCGCGCAGCAGGACCGCGGCACCGAGCGCGAGTCGATAGCGATGAGATCTCATCACTGAGCTGTCAGTGCCCAATTCTCCCGTCAGCAGGGACAACTGCTGACACACGGCGTGCTCCAGGCTGCCTCTCGCGGGAGCGTCGCCCCTCCGGGAGCAGGAATCCGCCCTTACTGACGCAAACCGCATTCTGCCACGGCAGAAGGATTAGCGTGCACCTAATGACACCCCAGTGGCAAGACCAAGTCCTTGTGACAGGCAAAAGAGCTACATCGGTGGAATATTCGGAGCAAAAACAATCAAAGGATAAAGAAAAATGCGAGCTCCAGTCAGGCTGAAATGGTAGAAAGGGTGAAAATGTGGAAGATCTGGGAGCGTGGGAGATGCGATGGGCCAAGCGCTGCGGTAAAGCAGCACGTGCAGATTGAAAAACATTTTCTGTGGGAAGGGAGGCAGCAGGAAGAGAGAAGGTCTAAAGCACAGGAGAAAAATCTTCAGAGTAAATGCAGAACGGAAAGTCGGGTCATGGCTGAGAGTAAGGAATGGGCTGTCTCCTGCATGATGAACGCTGCAATTCTTTACTCCACCGAGGAATGACAGCTAATTATTCCAAATTTCCATGTCGTAAATAATTTACGTGCACAGGCCCATAATACACCATTAATCAGGAAGCATGCAAACTGCATTCTTTAAAATTATGCAATAGCCACAAACGGACTGAAAAGTCTGTGCTTGAAAGGGGAGGCCTGGTGCACACTCAGAGAGCAGGAAACACTGCAACTGCTCCTTACCTCGGCCCTCTCAGTGACTTAAAACAATATAAACACATTAAAAAAACCTCAAAATAACACAGATAACCTGTACTCCCCTCTTTCCTTCATTGCCTTCACCCATTCACTTCCGCTGTCCTCAGCCTTCACGTCATTCCTTCTCTCCTTTTCTGTCTTTTCCAGCACCAAAAGCCACCTCTCCCATTTTATCTACTACTGCCTCAACTCCACTATCACCAAAGTCAGCAGATCCAACACCACCACCTTTTAGTCCCCTCCAGTTTATTGCCCTAAACGCAGCCGCACACCTCCAAAACCCAGACACCTTCCCCCAACCCCTCCGCCGGCTCCTCACATGCCAGGAATCACCAGCAAATTCCTACCAAGAAACTTAAAACTCTCCACGATGGCTCGTGAGTGTTTCTCCACACGACCTTATCCCATTTAAATTGCCTTTGTATTTCTTCACACACTACACCAATGCTGCTGCTAGAAGCACCGCTGCCTTTACATTTTGTCGTCCAAATTCATTTTTTACGTAGGTTAGTACGGCCCTGGCTCTACGGGATCGTAAGGCAGGCACAGAAGAGTTAAAGAATTAAGTCATGTTTCCTTGTGAGGCTCCATTAAGCAATACAAGTGAGTGTTCTGTAAAAGGGTTCTCGGTTCATCATTACGAGCGCTGGTAATGAAGAGGATGCATGCTGGAAATGTCAGATGATCCATAAAGAACCACTGCTTCAGGATTTATCACTCTCACATCACACTGCGCCATCACTCCACCTGACTAATGAATGCTTTTTATGTTCGCATTTGTGTACAAAACCCATTTGCACAACGGAGAAATAACTCTGGAAGCAGAGGGAGACTCTTCCTCATCTCCCAGCCCGGCCCTGGCGCAGTCACCAACCGCATCAGCGCCAACCCACGCACCGCTGCTCCATCACCTGCCCCCGTACCACGCTCCCGCCTGTCGCTCAGCTGACTTCGGGAGGGGAAAAAAGCAGCAAAAGCACAATTTATTTTGCAATAACACACTACAGTGATGGGGCATTAACTAACATTAAGATTAATTGCTCTGAGCTAATGAATCATCCATTACTAATCCCTCGGATGAGGCTGGACTTCTATTAAAAGTCTCGCCTTGCAGTCATGCTCATGAAGAAATGTTTATTAATTTCTACAAGAGATTGCTTGATAGAAAAAGAGAAATATTGTAAAGAAAGATGAATGAAATTACAGATGAACAAGTCAGCAATGTGTCAGCTTCTTTCTAGCTCCCACATCCCTTCGCACTCTTGCTATGCAGGAATGACGCTTTCGGGTGGGTTAGACCTGACTGCCAGGTCAGCGTCCTAGGCTCAGCCCAGGGTAAGGGCACGCTCCTAGAGTAAAGGCAGATCTGAAAATCACAGTGAGTTTGTGTGCCAAAGCACTGAGAGAGAACCTCAGCAGACATCCACACGATACAGCTTCCTGGTGAACTTTTTGGAAATAAGAGAGAGAACATCACCTCCAATCTCAGCTACTTTATGATCTCACACAATGCTTTTCTGTCTAGTTAAAGCCTTTTTTCTTTTTTTTTTTGGCTCCTGTTCACACTCTTTACAGGTAAAAGACACCTACCAGTTTCCATCTCTGCTCTGGAATAGCACTGATATCCACAGGATGACGCTCTATTACATTGAGAAAACGGGCCTCGGGGACAGCAATAGCACAGATTATATGGACCCAGCTGGAAAAAATAAGCGAAGAGAGAAATCAGAATCTATCAGTATTTGAATTAAATACTCAAGTGGGCAGTTAACATTTCTCCGATGCCCTCAGTATCGAGGCATATTTATGGTGGTTGGCAGCCCTGGCAACATTACCAACCGACTGTTGGTCGGTCGCACAAGGTAAATGTCTCTGGAACAACAGGGATCAGCCTCCTTATGCATCTGATCTTCCAAGATACTGAACGTTCTCCAGAAAGACTTTTCTCTGAGAATGAACCAAATTTAACAGTGTTCAGAGCCATGTTACCTCTGCTACTGATCTCTGCATCTGCCTGATGCAGAGCGTAAGACAGCATAGTTATCCAAGCTCATCATGACACCTTAGTGAGTAGCAGTTACCTCCATAATGCCAAAACCAGCTGCTACACTCAGCAGCAAGAGCAAACTCACAGACATCATAGAACATCAGATGCAGTATGGAAGGACAAAATATTTAAAAACACCACTTACCGCCCATCAGCGGTCATCTGAAGAGCTCCTCCCCTGAGATTACACAGGCAACATTCCTGCAGGAACAGAACTTCTTCAGAACCGGACCAAAAAGCTCTGCTAGATTGCCTGTCTTTCCCCCAAAATGACTACACCACACCTGCAACCACACCCTCCCACCACCCCCCTCTGCTGAAGTATCCAAGTAATTCCCACAGGAAGCGTTCCTTTGTCTCCGAAGAAGAGAAGACGCTTACCGCCGCCCATGCGCTGGCTGAGCATCGTGAGCAAGACCAACTTTCGTTCACCAGGTCTGGACGTATTCCGTAACAGCCTGAAAGAAACGAAGTTACACCCTTCAGAGTTCTGCTAACGCATCCGTAGCACTGACTTGCTGACTTTTCAGTTCAGAAGTACCTTTGAAATCAGGTGTAGTATTTGAAAAACGATATTCGATAGTCTAGGCTCAGACAAAAGTCAAAAGGAGAGTCAGCTTTGGGAAGGGGGGCAGAATTTGGGACCGGCACGTCTAAAAATGAACAAACAAAAAACCCCCACACAGGTAACCCTCAACATTTTTTTTATTTTCTCTTCTGCAAGGACTACAATAGCAGTACTTTGATCCTTCAGGCAAGAACTGGGCTCAAAAGAGACGTTACTACTGCTGGAATGCACCCACACGTCGTAACAGTTAGGAATTTTAGCACGACTGACGCAGTCATCTCTGCAAACTGGTATTATGAGAAAGGACAAACCCACTAATCATGCAAGGAAATAAAATACCTGCATTTCACCTATTTAACTGCATTTAAACTAATCCCAGTTTCTGGTTATATGACGTCTTAGAAACATCTGACGGTACAGAGCGTCAGTGACTAACATGCAAGCACCAAATCCTCCCACACACTTCTCCGCAGCACCAAAATAGTAAAGCGGTATTATACTCACGACAAAGACAGGGAAAGAAGACCAAAAAAAGCTCTTAAAATTCTGTAAAAGGCACTGAAGACAATAGGGACCAGTAGCAGAAAATTAAACA
Source organism: Tetrax tetrax (assembly GCA_009806455.1). NCBI lineage: Eukaryota > Metazoa > Chordata > Aves > Otidiformes > Otididae > Tetrax > Tetrax tetrax. Next base: position 119,658 of record WHYT01015066.1, on the reverse strand, counting down.
TCACACAAATTGCTGGCCAGCATCCCAGCTAGCCCAGAGTTCATCCCACAGCCTTTACCTATCCTCACAAATCTGAACATAAAATTTCAGCTGGAGAGCCTCCAATTACTGAATTAAACTTAAGAGAAGTTATTCAGAAAGCACTGAGACTGCCCCAAGAACCTGATTTATAAAAATCGTCCACTTAACCAGATAAACATTGTGTCAAAAAAAGTCAATAATATAGATCCCCAGCTGTCTTCCACCTCTGAAGTCTCTTTTCATCATACAGCAAACACGGAAAGCAGAAGGGTTGAGTCTCAAAAACCGATCTGGAAATTGAGCTGGAAGAGAAACAGATGTCCTTAACTGGAATATTACTCAAAAAGTGTGAAATAGGCTGAAATTTCAGCACGGAGTCCTTGCTGCTGGACCACAGGGAGCTGGACTATGGGATCTGAGGGGGGAAACGGTCATGTTGAACAGCAGACTGTCCCGTGACGATGAGCCTAACCGAACAAGAAAAGTATGCTCTTTTTAGGGATTTTGTCAACACCTTAAAAGCCCAGAAACCTTGGCCAAAGCTTTCCTCTCTGTGTGTCCTTGCTGCTGTCCCAGTCTGGCACAGCTGGGCGAGAGCACTGCTCAGTAACAAGCAGACTGCCAACTGGTTTTACAGCATGCCGCCACATCAACCAAAATACACCCCGACACCGCAATCCCGTAACGAAAGCAAACGGATTCTCCGCGAAGTCAAAGGGATATCTCAGTCTAGAAGTACAGACAGTGACAAGGAAACAAGGAGACGCTGGAGGCCACATCAGACCAGACTGAACTTCTGTCCTAGCCTCAAGGGTTGAGCGCAGCCAAAACAGAAAGGTAAATTTCTCTAAACCCCATGTGAGACTGCAGATTAACGTCACCTTGCCCACATCCCTCTGTCCCTAAACACAGTTCGGCCACTGAAACTATTTTGATAGACTGGTCTACTGAAGACATACGGATGTGCAGGATGCAGCATCTCTGTTCTGATCGCTGCAGAGATCGCAATTTTTGAGGAAAGCAAGCAGCCCGCATCCTCACGCTCGCTCTGCATCACATGCTTTTATTAGCCAGAAGTGACCATAATCACGGACCCAGGACAGAAATAAAAGTTGCATTCCAGTTCTCCACAAGAGACAGCCGTGCCGAGCTGCGTGGCGACGTGCGGACTATAAAATTGGAACAACAAAAGTAATTCCAGCTGATGCAAGTCAAATAAGATTTCCCATCTGTCAAGATCAAACAGCTGAACAGTAATTTGTCACATTTCCTAGTACGAGTGCAAACGTTAACTAGATATCGTACAATCTACAGTGAAGGTACACTCCACCAGGATTAATCAGATCTTCTTTCAGACATAACGATCAGGGAAACAGACAGACATATGTTCCCCTTGTAATCAAGTGCAATTCCTACACAGAGCGACACAGACACCAATAAAATATATCTCAGAAACTACTCCGCCATCTCTGATGCACGCAGGAACGATGCAGCCTTCCCCAGCAGACCAATATCTGAACGAGCGAAAAGAGCGTAATCAGCTTTGTGATTTCTGCTTTATCACAAAAAATAAGAGATAGCACAAGAAGGATCTTTTCTGTGCGACAGAGAAGAATCACCAACAAAACAAACAGCAAAACAAATATTTGTGTGTATTTTTAAGATCAGTTATTGCCACGATGGACTCGAATACACACATATACCAGTACCGGAAAAGGAGAAAGTGGGAGCGACAGGTATAGCGAGCATGCCCAGAGGGAATTCAAATTCTTTTCACAAAGAAACCTGTGTTTCTCACCACCCAAAAGGTCTGGTGAAGAAGGAGACACTCACTAGCATGAACCTGCAGGCAGCATTTGGCACAGGATATCAAGGGACTGGTTCCATCCTCTCCAATATAGGAATTTGAAGGAAGCGGCTCCGTGTTTTCTCCGCTTGAGGTAAAGCACATCTCCGGGATCAGAGGCTTGGTCTTCTGTCCACACTTGGAAAGGTGGACGAAAGAGGCGGTCTCCCCCGCAGAGACGGGGACAGCTTCTTTATCCATCTGTAAGGACTTAAAGAGAAAACACCATCAGAGGAATTGCCTCTTCCCTGTCAGAATTTTAACGCCGAAGTCACAAGCGCTTCCCTTGCGAAAAAAAGTCATCCAACACCTCATGCCATGCAGCACAAATAATGAATTTCAAACCCTGTTTTCTCATGCACACCCCCATCCCCACCTTTTGCTCCTCTCTCTCTTCCTTACGCATGCACTGGGATCTGTAATTTATTCTGAAAGCTCAAAGAATCATTAGAATAATGGTTAAGTTCTCCCTGTTTTTCTCCTGTAAAAAAAAAACCAAAATCTAAATTCCTAAGTCGCAGCTGAAAACAGCAAGGAAAAAAAAAAAAGGGAAAAATATTAATAAAAGTGAGACCTTCCCTCTCCCACCCTTTTGGCATCCTTCCCCACTCCTTCTGCAAGAATTTCTCCAGAAGGACATTTCAAGGTTACTGGTAGCAGACCAGAGTTAAAACCAACAGATTAAAACAGCCCAGCTGTACTCAGTTTTCCCTACAACCATTACAGAACAGCATCCAGCAATCAGAACAGATATTTTATTTTCGGTCTGTAAAATAAATCAAGAGATTTTATTGAAGGGGGCGGCGGGTTCTGCTTTTCTCAGAAAAAGCTTCCAACACATATATCTGCATCGAAGGCACGTATTCCTGGTGGACACACAAAGCCAGATTTGGCTTTATAAGCACGCAAGAACAAATCAATACACAACTGGGCAAATAAGTCATTCATCTGATAAATTTTGCCTTTCTGCTCATAACGTACCCCAAAGCATATTGATAGTTTCCAAAAAATGGATGTGCTTACACAGTAAATTTTTATTTTGCTGCTTGTTTGCATATATTCAGAAGTCCGGGCCCATTATCCGGACGAGAGCGATCACACGCTCAACATGGCACCGTTCCTCTGCGCAAAATAGCGCTTGCAATGCAAAGCTCTTTATGTGTGATTTAAAAAATGAAAGCTGAGAAAGCCAGAGAAGCCAAGAAAGATAACAACAAAAAGGCTCTACCCACAGCCTCTGCCAAATCCAAGCTCACTTCTTTGGTGTGCAAATTTCTATGAGTCACCTTTCTTTACTGTAAAGGTCTGTATCACCACTTTACACGGCAGGCACCGCTCAGCGCCCACCACCACCACCGAGCGGTACCGGGAATTACCTGGTTATAAGGGTAAAAGAGGGTACAGACAGCACAGTACGGCTCGCTCAGGGCAGCAGCTGTGTTGAATTTTCTTTCAGCTGGGAAATTAGGGGCTTTATTCTTCCACTGGAGGGAGAGTAAAGATTTCAAAGCCTCTGGGTCACTCATATCTTCCTCTCCAGAAAATGGAAATGTTTCTAGAAAGAAAAAAAAAAAAAAAAAACCAAAACACAAAAGAATGGACAGTCAGTAGAGGCAAAACAGGCTACAGAGAGCAGAGGCAAAATGCAGTGAGGTAGGGTTAACAGCTAATGTTTCAGCGACACAAGGAGTTTGATAAACAGGAACATCCAACTCGTTCATGTTCTTCATTTGCGCGTGCCTCAAACACTGACTTTAACGGATATGATCTCCACTTTATGGAGACACGACGGAGACACCAAGGACCTGACGGAACTGGCCACGAGAAAGAAGAAAGAGAATCTAGATTTACTGCCTTCGTAAGTCTCTCCACTTTCTACATTCTTTTAATGAAGCCAAATTCAAAATGCATGATGCAAGTGCAAAGAAATCCCCCTTTCCTTTCTCCAACTGGGAACTGCATTCTCTGCAAGACACACATGCAGCTCATGCTGGTTTTGTTAGGCCAGCTCCCAGTTCCCACCAGTCAGCAACAAGCCTGTTTCAGCCTTCCCAAAGTGCATCCCACATCTGTTTCTTCAAACACAAATCATGGATCCCCTGGGTTCAGGTTCTCACATTCCTTTTCTGCAGCTAGTTCCATCAAGTGCACACCACTAAGTCTTCAATTTTCATTCATCACCACCTTCTCCTCTGCCAGAGCTCTGATAGGTTCTGCCTGAGCTAATTAGTTCGCTAATTTTTTGTTTTTACAAAACCTTTAAAAGGCCCTTTGCATTTTACAATTAAATCACCTCAGACTCTATTTGTGTCAGTTTGGGGCTCCAAGTTTCTTACCATTCCTCATTAAGGAATTTTGAGTCACTACAAGCATTAAAGACTAAGTGTAAATTACTCATTGCGTTGGTAATCTGCAAAGTTTCCAAAAGAGCAGCTTTGGCCAGGGGAGCTCAAAAATATCTTAGTGGAACATTATCACCCAGCACATTAAACCAAACTGTTCACTGCTTCACCGTTAATTACTAAAAATATGAAGCTAATGTTCTGCTCTCAGCAGGCCTAAGCCTCCTCCCTAGTTTTATGTCCCTTTTAAGATTTTCAAACTCGTTACTAGAAAATGATAAAAGGAACTTGTAGTAAAATACTAATGGCTAAGTTTACATCTCAGATCTTAATTGCTCCCCCCAAATAATCCAATATATATCTACCAGACAATGTGGGAAACTTGTGTTTAATTAATCAATCCTTTTTTGAGATTATGAACACTGCCTATCTATGCCATGCTGCAAATGATGGTTACTTCTTTAAAAGTATCTTTCTTACGATATTCTTATTTTTATCTCAGACTACAACTGGTATCCACGGGCTAACAATATTTACTAATACCTTCCCCTTTTCCGCAACACCGAATAGGATTCTGCTGGAAAGGGAGACCAACAGCCTCGCGAGCTGGCAAACTACGTTCCTCTTCCCAGAGGAAGATTCTGCTTACGCCAGGAGCTGATTGCCACTTCAGGACGTATCAGACCAGAGCTGGCCCTCAAAACAAAACCGATTTACCAGGTGTCCTGGTTTTATTTAGTGAGGGGGGGCCACGGTGGCAGCTTCTGGAAGAAGCTTCCAGAAGTTGTTTCTCCTTTTGCCGCTGGACTCGGCTGGGCCTAGGGCGGACCCGCTGCTGGCCAAGGCCAAGCCAATTAGTAGCAGAAAGTTCCCTGATAATGCCTCTGCGATAACATATTTAAGAAGGGAAAAACAGGAATAAAAAAAAGAAGAGAAGATGTGAAGAAGCTGGAGCGGGGGCAGAGAGGGGGAGGCGTGAGCCTTGTGGGCCTTGCGGCCCTCACCCTCTGGCCTCCCGCCAGGCAGTGGTCTAGGAAGTTATCTTGCTTTCTTTCTTATTATCCTGCTTTGGCTTTAATAATAAACAAATTGTTTTCCCCAAGTCCAGTCTGTTCTGCCCGTAACGATAACTTTAAGGATTTCTCCCTGTCCTTGCCTCAAACCTCGAGCTGTTTTCCTTACATTATCTCTCCCTGTTCCCTCGGAGGGTGGGGGCAGTGAGAGACGGCGGAGTCTGGCCCCGAGCGGGGCCAAGCCACGACACAAGGACACGTTCTGCAGTCTAATTCAGCTACGCCTGCTTACACGTCCACATCTATGCAAGGCATAGAAAACATTTTAAAAAGACCAGTGACCTGAGGTATGCAGATTGATACTTCCAAGATGTCGTGCTGTCAAAGCAGAGCTCAACTCTCACCTTCTGAAGAAATCAAGCACCTTTAACAGCATTTTAAGACACGAGCCAAAAACCAAACCGTATTTTTCTCCAAATTTGAGTCAAAGCACATCAGCAGAAGGGCAAGATTTATACCACCAACACAAACAATGAAACTGGCTTCATAATCCAGAGTGACAGACTGAGAGAAAAAAGGAAATTACTGTTCTACGTTATCATCACCTTCACTCATCCCAGGATGGATTCTAGGTGAGACACTGCATTCAGGATGGCTCCTACGTTTCAGGCAAATTATACGCAAGTAGAAAAGGCTAACAATTCGTCTCAACTGATCCTTAACATAGCATATGCATGCTTTTAATTTACATGCTCACTGTTCCTCACAGCAGCCTCCAGATCATCCTTATACACTAGCCCTGAAAAAGCCAGGAGTGCAGAGAGCTTCTATTCCCTGGCAGGCAAGAGAAGAATCTGTCTGATCAGATTTTGCCCAACAGTGCTGTAAATCAGTCCCCAAGAAATGCCAGCTTTCACAAAAAGTTGCTCCTGAGTCAGCCAGCAATGTCCCCGTACACCAGCCAAAAAGTCAAAACCGCGCAAAGCCTCTGTCTAATGAGGATCCTGTAGCACAAAGTTCGTTGCAAAGCCTCCCACCAAAACAAGGTAACGAGTCTCAACTGCCTCTCAATGCCTCGCTTCACTCACACATATGCACAAAATCAACTGCATCACCCTTGGTATGGAAATGCAACTACGTATGTTCAGAACATCCCCTTCCTAGAGAAAGAGTCTCTAAAATCACCGGATATATTCTCTGACGGGAAGCGAACAGGAAAGATGCTGTCCTTTGAAATATAAAGTTGTAAGCAGGGACTGCCAGCTACACCTTCACGTACCTGCCCCAGCATGAAAAAGCTTCTTACCATGCACTTTTCTATGTTCTGACTACTTTATAACGTGGGCAAGACCCAGAAGTGGTCAATTACACCACACAACAGAAGCAAGAGTAGTTTTTTGGTTGGTTTGGTTTTTTTTTTTCTTTTTTCTTGGTTCAGATTGTTATGGCATTCACAATGACTGGAATGTGGGAAAAGAAAAATCAGTAACGTACAGTTAAGCACTGAGAGACTTTTAATTCTCATTTCTGGATCTGCCAAGAAAAAATGGACCCCAACATTCACGTGAATTAAAAAGCCAAGCAAAAAGTTAGAATTAACTTTCCCCATACATATAACAGTAGACCTCACCTCCACCACCCTCTGAGGTTAACTGATCTTATTTTGATGCAATATCTAAGAAGGAGCTTTTACTTTAAGATGTTATTTTTCTATGAACTCCTTTTTCCCTTTGCCCAAAATGCTGCCTCATTCTGCATCCAGCAGAATATTTTTCTTGAGAAAAAAGGGTGGGAGGTGAGAAGGGACACCTCCCATGGCTGAGTTTTGTTTCCAGCTGGGTTATCAAAATGGGAACATGCTGCATTTTCTGTCATTTAAGCGTAACACAAAAGTTTCAGCCCATCCAGTGGTGTCAACAGCTTCAGCAATTTTTCAGATCAGATCAGACCAGACATACAGGCGTTCTTCACGCCAGCGCACTCACCCTCATCACTCGAGGTCTCCTGTTTAACCACTGACAACGGGGAGCGGGTTGGTGGTTTACCCAATGGATGACGACGACTCTTCTTTATCTCCATCTTCATTTTTGAAAAAGCAGAAGCAGTCTGGAACAAACCAGAAGCAGGTAGATGGGAACCCCAAAATATCTTGGCAAGGAAGGGACAGGACAACAGAGGTGGAACCCTTGTCATAAAGAGTTCTTGAATTTACACAGCCAACTTTTACTGCCTTCTGGCTGGAAGCAACGAAGCCTCTCAAGCCAATTACCGTAGTAGATAAAGCCACTGCTGCCTCTTAGGCTGTCGGGTGAAGGTAAACTACAGCGTGTTGTTAAATCAGAACCAGCCTCAGAGCAGCTTCAAGCCTGCCAGTTCCGTTATGAAAAGTCTGGTCAATCACAAACAGCTAGGAGCTCTAGCACAAAAATTACGTACAGGGCATACAGGACCAGAAACGTTTTACTAGAACGTTACAGTGCATTTTACAACAAGAATATTTACATCGTGCTGTACCCACCGCCCCGTGTATCGGCAGCACCACATGCTTTGGTTCCCAAGGATGAAGACAAGCAGCAGTGCTACAGCACTACGAACGAAATCCAAGCACATCCCACGTTACGCGGGAGCGAGCAGAGAGGAAGGGACTTAGAGCAGCCCATCACAGCATAGCGTTTTTTTCCTCTCTTGTCTGCAGCCATCCTGTCTTTGAAACACGTCCAGGAAGGGCACGCTAACTGCGCCACGCCAGTGTGGAAATGCGCATTTCTCCCTGTCCCCAGTTTCTAACGGTTCTTTGCCATTCCCCTAACTCTTGCAGGAAATTAGAGCTACATAATATTGCTCTGACTTGCTGCTAATTCCTGAACATTTTCGTCTTCCTCTTTTGGAAACTGTCCTCAGGAAAGCACTCCCCAAGGAAAGAGATGCCTGAGACAGTTAACACGCCATGAACTGTATCGTCCATGAAAAAGTTTCCCGACAACTTCTCCAATTCGAAATCTCATGATGGAAAAGATCCCTAGGCAACACTCTACAGCAGGCCAACAGCTGAAAGCATTAGGCACGTGCTGTGAGCTGGAGAAGTCAGAAACCAGGGAGAATTATCAAAATGTTAGTGCAATCGAAGTTCCCCTTGCGATTGTTGAGTTTTACCGCTCTCGCAACAGCTGCGCTGCAGCAGCCGTTTGCTCGCACTAGGTCTTCCTGCTTTGAAGACCTGTTTGAGATGACCATTTCAGTATTATCTGTGCTACTCGCAGCAGGAAAATGGATTCTCTATTTTATCTTTTGAAGACAATAACAAGTTTGATTCATCAGCTAGCATCAATGCAATGATGGACTGAGAAAATAAGCGATCCCTTCCTGTAAAAGCACTCTGTGGCTCACCAACGTGGCACTGCTCCACTGGAGGCTCAGGCACAACTCAGGACTCTCCTCATTCCAAGTTTGGTCTTCAACTTGTTGCCTAAAACTAGCAAATCTTACAGCCTCCTCCTTGGCCATGCATACCTGTAAATCACTGACCTCTGGAGAGACCTCTGTATTTTCTGCTTCTGCGTTCTCCTCCTCCTTCACAGTGATCTCCATCGGGACTGTCTGCTCTTGCCAGCCTGGACTCTTTTGGGTGGCAAACTGCTCAAAGGCCTGCTGGCAGGACATGCGCTCCTTGTCAAACACCACCTTTTTGGTCCGTGGAATCACATAGAGCATGGGAATGATCGGCCGAGGTTTAAAGTCATCCTCCTCCACGGGAGCCCCCGAGGGCTGGATAATGTTCAGGGGAGCTGGAGGCAAGCTCTTGTCTGCGGTGGATGAGGTGGGTACCACTGGGGGTACTGGTGGCCGTGCTGCTGGTGCTTCCTCCTCTGCCAGCTGCTGCTGCGGCGCGGGTGGCGGCGGCGGCGGCTGCTGCAGAGGAGGCTGAGGTGCTTGCAGATGGTGCTGATGCTGATGGAAAAGGTGTTTCCTCTTCCTTTCACCTTTTACTTTCGGAGGACGGGCCTTCACTTTGGAGTCACCTGTTTCAAGAAATAGGCAACATTTAGCTTCACGCATCGAGGTTTCTGAGCATTTAGTATTTTTCTCCTTTCACCAAAAAGCTCCAAGGCTGGGCTAACATATTACGCTACGGTATTATTCTCTCCTCCAAACAGAGAGGCTGAAAGCTGTAGACAGATTCAGCTGTACCTCAGCACTGATGTGGAGAAGCCCACTTCAGAAATAAAAGACTTGTCATTTCTAAGGACTATTTAATTCTTGACTGGAGCAGAAAGACTGACAAGATGAATGTTGCCTAGAAGGAAAATATCTAAACCCCTAAGAAACTGGACACTGTGCCAGAAAACATGTAATACATCACATGAGCCATGACACTTATTTCAAGTTTTCTGTACCAGCGGTCTCCAAAGCGGGGCGTGCAAAAATCACCCACCAGGGTGCAGGAAGAAAATATTTTTGTGCGATTAATAAATAAGATATATATTTTAAATATTATTTTAACTATATTCATCCTTTTTAAAATGTCTATTTTTCTGTAGGTTTTATAACATACATGATATATTAGCACAGTAATACACATGTAGGTTTTATAAATAAATACATACATATATATATATATATATATATCAGGGGGTGCTCAAAGTCTTTTGCTGATAGGGGTGTGCAATGAGAAGAGTTTGGAGACCACTGGTCTGTATCACTTGCCCTAACCTCTGGACCACCCCCATTTACTGCTCCTTCTACGTGCAAGCGCAGCTCTTATCTGAGCATCACTGTGCGCCAACGCGTTCAACAGCCCTGGGACATGAAGAATTGAACAAAGACATCTGAATCATTATTACCGAAAGGTTTCTGCTGTAAGGCCTTTTAAAAAGATGCCTTTAAAGCATAAATCAAGCACAGCACTGAACTAAGCCTGTTCCAGACGCTATGCCAGCACTGGTTACTAAGATATCCTTTCCTAACACCTGCTCCATTTGTCCTTGTTTCTCCTAGCTTACTGTCATTCATCTTATCTGCAAAGCGTCGCAGGTCTTTCACATGGCTGTGACAGCAGAAACACTTCTTGAACAGCCAGACATCTCAATATTTTGATCAGAGGCAGTAACAACCCATAAAAGTTGTCCCCATCCATCTTCCCAATATAACTCTGTTAAAGGATCTGCACGGTGTGATTTTACAGCAGTAATTAAAATTCCTACTGGCCATCAAGCCTGTGTCGCTAGGTTAGGACAGGAAATGCCTTCACGTTTTGCCATACTCCACCGACGATGATGTATGTTCCCTTTGCTGAACTTCGTGAATGAAGTTATCAGTTCACCCAAAGGAAGATGAATAATAGGTGCTCCACAGACAGATGCCCGTGCTCAATTTCTTTCATAAGAGATTGTTTGTCACCTGCAGGTGCCACAACTAGGTGACTCTGCTGCCAAGGGTCATCTTCCCACTAACAGGATCGGGAGGCGGGCTGATGACAGTGAAAGACAAAGACTCTTCACCCTGATGATGCTGCTTCACCAATCCCAACCCACTTGGACTCCTCCACTAAGGACTAAACCAAAGCTGACCAACCTGCTAAACAGAAAATCAGGTAAGCCATCACACAACGACAAGGTATCTGCAGGAGGAAGGGTCTGAAAAGAGAAGGTGAATCATCCCACAGGAAGACGAAGGGCTGAAATCCCTGCTGAAATCTTCTAGGGGATACCTCAGCCCCAACGCTCCCCAGAAGTCTGCTCTGATGACTTTATTTACACTAATTTATAAAAATGGGAACAGCCCAAATAGTTATTGTTGTACTCGTGTCCCTCAGATAAACGGGTTTGTTCTATCACAGAGAAAGGAATACTGAATTTCCTTAGAGAAACAAACATGTTGAATGAAAGGCAAATTGGATTTTTCCCCAGTTGCACAAAACCAGATCATATTTACTCTCTATGCACTCAGAGAATTCTCTACCCAGCCACAAAACAAACGCCATTCCCCAGCTTTATTGGCTTCTAAATGGGTAATTTGACAGCAGCTGGCATGCAGAACTCTTAAACAAAGTTTTTGCATTAAGATGAACAAACCGGTTTGCAAGTGGATTTATAAAATTGGAAGCGAGGAAAAAGCAAAGTAAAATTCACCGTCCCTATCTGGCTGCCATGAACACTGACAGGAAGGAAAGGAATCGCCACGCGCAGAGCAACGTGGCAGGTTACAGAGGAACGAAAGGCACACGTAGCAGAGCCAATACGCTGGGAAAACTGTGGTATGACTGGTTTTTCAAGGTGCGAAAACTTCCTTGTCTGGAGATCAGCTGAAATACTACGTGGAGCTCACTGAAGTTGCAGATATGCAAAACTTACTGGGGGAAATCAAACCCCTTACACGGGGGGAAGCTGCTGTGAGAGTAGGGACTTCATCTGCCAGAGCAATAGCCCCTGGTACCGGGCAAGGACCATGAGAGATGGACACCAGCGTCAGTAATCTAGCCACAACCTTAGTTAAATAATTTGTACTGTCAACACCTCAAAAAGAAACTAAATCAGACATTAATCTAGCAGAAGCACAACCACATAGATAAGATGAAACTCAACGCAGGAGAATGCAGTCTAATACAGCGCTGCACCCTTCAAGATGTTCTCTGTGTGTAACAGTGGCACCCAGGGGTGTTCCTTCACTCCTCACGGGAGACTGTGCAGTAGATGAAGTAATCACAAAGAATTCTTCACCATCCCAGAGTCCATCCTAAACACCGAGCTCACGTTTTCACTTTCAACAGTGCTCCTTACTGCTAGGAAGAGGATATTCCCCTAGAGCATCCCTACACACCCAGTGTCTCCATCCTGTCCATCACCTGCGCTAACGGAATACGCGACCACGACTGACAGAAGAGCTGGAAGCAAAAGTGGTAGGAAAACTCCTTCTGCCTGCTTCTAGGAGTTGTTTCTGCTCAGCTGGTATCAGAACTTCACACAACACATGCTATGAACGTTAAATTCGTACACGGGCACAGCGACTGCCAGCAGATTTCTGAGAAGGCTCTGTTTTCTCTCTGTGATGCTAGAAAAGTCCAGAAAGTCTCCGAGACAAGCTCTTGTGCTTGTCAGGCACAGCATCACAGACAGCACCTGCTGACTCACAGGACGTGTTTGTGCTGCCTAGCACACCCCGAGAAGAGCAGAGCTTAAAAACCTGCTTTTTCATTTCAAATCCCAAGACAATCTCCTAAGAATTCTACATGAATTAATAGCAACATAATAAATTAAGAATATAAAGCTGAGTCACAAAAAATCAAACGAAAACTCCTGAAGGTATCTGGGTCAGAAATCCCGAAAACCTCCAGCTCTTGCTACTCAGCTAGTCCAAACAACCACCAGGAAGAATAAGACCTACTTGGAAACTGCCTATGATTACTTTGAAATTTCATTCTTTCTCCTTCTCAAGGCCCTCGTTTCTGGTGTAAGTAGAGAATCAAGACAAATTAAAACCAGAGGAAAAGAAAAAGGAGGTGAAGGAAGGGGGGAAGCTACACTGCCACGAGTAAGGCCCCTTAAACAGACACTTGTGAGAGGTGATGCAGACAGCAGGATGCAGAGAACTAGAGAACTCAGTGTTTAATTGCTCTCTCGCATTAATAAGCCCATGTATGTGCTAACAGCCCCACGGAGCACTAGACGCCTCAGAAACTGCAAAGCACATACTCTAGTTCTAGCCGTGCTTTCTGCAATGGTGCTGAAAATAAGTTTTTCCCTCCTGCGCTAACAGTTAAAAAGCTCTTAACATGTAGGCTAAGCGCAGGATTTGGAACGCATCGGACTAGAACAGAGCCTATTGTTTCGCTGCCATTCGCAGGATCTCAGCTCTGTTCTCCTCACTTATCTTTGGTCTCTGAAGGGACATCAGCATTTGCAGGCCATTTATTACAAGCATCAACTGTTGAACTTGTACAAAAGCTAAGAGCAAACAATTTAACACGCTGCTGACACTTTCAAGCTCAGGGCAACAGGAATTAACTGTCTACACTGTGCTGCTCCTGCTCTGTACAACACTGATTTCCAACTCCTTATTTCCCATGAAAAGGAAACAAGGAGTTGGAAATACACTCTCTAGCTAAGAGACTGGAACTGAACAAAGACCTCAATTCAATTCCCAGAGTTTCCACAGATTTCCCTTAAGATCACTACCAAGGTTCTCCAAACAAAGAATGGATACGTACAATGGATGAAAATGGAATTCACCAGTGTTGATTAAACACTCGAGCGTGCCTCAAAGGGAGTGCATTATAGACACAACTACTGAACCACGCACATTAGGGGAAAAAAAAAAAAAAGGCAGCTTACTCCTAGAAAGAACTGCAACCTTTCACACACATCCAAGAAAAAAAAAAAAAGCCTCCAGCTACAGATGGCTGAGGTCAGGCCTTCGGCCTAACCATACGCATTAGGAACACGTCACACAAAACCCCAAACCAAGACATTCTCTGTCTTTGCAAAGGCCTCCAGTTACATTTTGCCTTAAGTCATGGTGTATTCCAGCAAACAGCTTCCAAGAATTTTCAGACACTGTTTCTTATCAGAAAGCCATAGTATTAAAAAAAAAAAATATTACGCCCACTGTACAGACGTGTCAATGAGCAGAGAAAGGTTAAGTGACTAATCAAAGGCCGCGTATCAATTCAGCCACAGCTTTGTGGAAAACAGCTCTGTTGTTTTATCAGCCCATATTTCTCTTTGCCTTCTCCTAAACAGGCTGGAACCTGTGCTTTTATGCAGAAGAAATCAGAAAGGGCTGGGAGTTCTCATGGACTGGCATCAACTTCAGTCATGCCAAGAAAGCGGAAAAGCTTCCCTCCTACAGCTAGGCTTGAAGAAAACCAAACCTGCACCGCTGCGTGCCGCGGCTGTGGATCCCACACAGCCTAGGGCTGGCTCATTCACAGTCTCTGTAAGGGATGGGGAGGAAGGGAGGAAAAGGGGAAAAGACTAATTGCACAAGGGTGTGCACAAATCTTTCCTCTTCAGAGCAGGACACAAAATATATTTATTTGTTTCTCTATGAAATATTTTAAAATATTCCTCCCTTAATATATATTTTTACAAACCTGTAATAGTTCTGGCAGAAATTTCAAGCCCTGCCAAGAAAGCTATTTGGACTGAATCCTTAAAGAGAGGGAAAAATCAATTGCTGCCGTAAATGATGGCGTATTTCAGTGAGCACAGATTTAATGGGAAAAGACTCCACTGATATCTCAACAGAAATAAACACCAGCAGACAAGATATTTACAAATGTGTTTGAGAGAGCTAGCTTGCCCCAGTTCTTCACTGAAGTGATCTGCCATCAGTGAGCAGGGCCCTCACCTTCTCCTCCCTCAATCGCTTTGCTTCTCTCCTCTTCCTCCAGCTCTGGCCCTCTTTTCAGCTCCTCTTTGACTTTCACATCTTCCAAGGCGGTTTCAATAGCCATGACGTCCCCAAGAGACTTCTGATCCTCTGTTTTGTGTCTTCTGGGTTGACTTCTTTTCCTGTGAGACCTAGAAGTACACAAGTGTGGTTTAACAGAAAAGAACAGCCTGCAATATATAAAACCATCACTGACTTAAAATGCTGAATACAAAACAAAAGGATCATCTTCGGAGAGAAAACACGAGGTAGCTAATAATAGCTACAGGGCAAAAGAGATATCTGAAAGGAAACAGATGAACCTTGCATAACACAACGTTTAAGATCCATTCACAGCAGCATTAATTGTCAGGGTTTCTTGAAGAGCTTTTCCCCACCATTACTAACGTAAGCTCACAAGCAGCAGTTAAATTATTTTAATTGTATTTAAAATCTATTTTGTATTTCACAATATAGATGAAAACTTGCTATAAATCTCCCTTTCATCCCCTGCCTCCGTTCCACCATTTCTTTCCAGTCTGTACATGCTTCCCTTTGGCAAACTGCTGGAAGCCTGCAAAGCATCATCTTCCAGCCCTGAAACCTTACCCAGCACTGCCAGCTTCTACAAACACCGTGTAATGAACGCGTACGCTACAATCAACAGACAGCCCATGATCTTCCAGTAGTGTAACTCACAGGTCCAAGGTCTGTGAGAAGAAACCTAGCTAGGAAAAGTGCATATTGCTATCACCAGACTAAGCCTAACAAACCAACAGAAATGCGGCTCTTTCAAGAAGACAGAGCTTGCAGCAGCCTCAACGCAAAGACAAAAGCAAATGGAGAAGACAGGACAACACCTTTTGGGTAGGAACCACCTTAGGAGCCAAGCACTCTCACAGCCACTCACTCAACCCCACCTCCTTGGTGGGACAGGGAGGGAAGACAGGAAGAACAAGAGGCAGAAAACAGGTACAGCGAAACAAGAACAGTGTAAGAGGTGAAGGAAAGAGGAAAGAATAAAAATAGAAAGAAATAAGCAAAGGAAATCCACTCACCATCTCCCCCAGGCAGACCAATGCCCAGCTAGTCTCCAAACAGCCACCTTGGAAGCTAACCTCCCCTTCTTCTTCTCTGTCCCAGTTTTTATCGCTCAGCGTGACGTTATACGGCATGGAACATTCCTCTGGCCGCTCCGGGTCAGCTGTCCCAGCTGCGTCCCCTCCCAATCTCTTGCCCACCCCCAGTCTGCTCACTGGGCAGGGGGTAGATAAAGCCACGACACAGCGACAGCCAAAACATGGGTGCTTATCGGCGCTGCTGGAGCCACAAATGCCAAACACAGCCCCAGGGGCTGCGATGGAGAAAGTTAACTCCATCCCAGTCACACCCAGCACCATTTTTTTGCAGGATCTATCAAATAGCTGCTCACCTGTTGAGTTTAGGTTTAAGTCTAACAAGCTCTCAAAAGATTCAGAGACCTGCAATTTTTACACCATTTTTAGCACATAGAGATTTTTTGAAAGCATCTTCCATCTGGCCTCCTTGTTCCAAGCCCTCGCATTTACCATCGTCTAACAAGCTGTAAAACACCATCTCACCACGTTCACCGGCCCAAAACTCCAGAAAAGCTGAAATTCAGCGTCCCGTTCTCAGAGCCCAGACACTGAGCTGCTAATTAGATCTGGAGTACAATTAAGAGCCCTTAATCAGGTCACCAACAAAGAAAGAAGGAAAAATATCAACCTGAGATGAGCGTTTAATAGAAAAGAAAGCTGATCTGTATGCACGGTAATTTATAATTGCCAGACTCTAGCATATGGTAGCCCTCCAAGTATAGATGTTAGCTTCCCACCTGCAAGACACTCACAGCTGAACACAGAAGGATCAACTTTTCTCTTCACCCATATTCTAAGGACACACCACCTTCCCTGCGGGGGACAAGCGAGGTGGGAGGAGGAGATAAACCTGCAAGGACTTCTCTGTTGCAGCTGGAACCTTCCACAGTTGTTGAAGAAAGCATTGCAGTAAAATCACATGTTACCAGCTATTAGTAAAGCGTGTGCTTTATTCCCGTGGTGTAGAAATGCCAGGTAAAAATTAAAATCACAAAACTTTATAACCGCAGTAGATAAAAAAAGATCTTTTGACAGTGCTCTTCTGACTCTGAGCTTGTGGGAAAATGAAGGGAGGCAGAAAGCACATCATTTAGAGAAACTGCGCCTCCAGAACGACCAGCTGAAGGCTGTACCTTTCCAGCAGTGAAGATGTTCTGTATCTGCCACAATTCCCGTACCAGAAATGGACTTTTTGTGCGCTGAACTAAAACAGCCTCGCGCTGAAGCCATACAGTAAACAAAGTTTTTCAAGGTAACTAAGTGCGAATGACCTCAGAGAAGAAATAACACATCTCTCTGCAGAGTTTAAAAGCTACATTTTCCAAGAGAGTTGGCAAAAAAAAGGCAGCGTTTGTATTCTTTGAACAGACCACAAAGTGACTTAAATTAAGTAGATACAACTGTGAAAAGGTTCAGGCAGAGGTGAATCCCATCCTTCCAGTAAAGTCCATCCTGCTGAGAAAAGTCAGTCTTCAAGTAAAGTTATGTCTTTCCAAGATGTAAGCACAGGAGAGAGTGACTACTGCTAAGCGGTATTCAGCAGCTTCAAAACTGTTTTGGGATAATACTGAAATAATCTAGGAAACAATGAGTAGATAAGGGGGAAAAAAGTACCTGGATTTTTGCAATAGCTCAGGTTAAGAGAGGCGCTTCTCTTCTAAGCGGTAGGATCAAAGAGGGAAGATAATCCTTGGTGTTCATACAGTAGCTTACAGTAGGCTAACGTCACAAATATCTAAGTAACCCCCAACAGATTCCCAGTTTCCAGATGTGGAAGAAAAAGAACCAGGGAGCCACTGGAGTTGAGACAGCCACTGCCCACAGAGTATAAATCTCAACTTCTGACTCAGACGACGCTACTTTTCCTGAAGCTCACTACAGAAGGAATAGCTGGGCACATTTTAGGAAGATAACCTCTGGAGTGGAGCACCACTGCAGAGGCCAGTTATCTGCCAAAATACCCTGTTTCTTACGGCTTTTGGAGCACGCATTTAGCGGTGAACATGCCATCCCATTTCAGCATTTGTAAAACAACGGGCAAATCATCTCACATAGAAAAGGCAAGACACAGGACCACCAGTCCAAAGCAACACCAGGTGACTGAAAACTCCTGGAAGACAACAAAGATCAGTGCTAGAGAGTCTCTGACTAGTATGTTGTCTTTTTCTTTGTTAGAATGCCGAAATACATCGGCTGTCAGGAAATTATTAGGTCAATAGTTTCTAGACTGTTTCTCAAAGTCCCTATCAAAGATGGTCCCAGAAACCTAAAGTCCATTTAAAGCTTTCTTCCTGGGTTTCAAAGAAGTGATATTGGAACTAAAATTACACGTAGAATATTACGTCTGGATGAAGCAGTACAATTTCCAGAGACTGCCAACACTCACACCAAAAATTCAACAAATACCAGAGGAGAGCAGCAAGGAGGAAGCGTTGCGTGCTACGCTGCAAGCACTCTGGGTCACAGGCAGAGCAGGAACGAGACCGGTGTGAAAAAGAAGGGCAAGGGAGCACTCACTTTACACCCGAGCACATGAACACCCTATGATAATTCCATTTCCTACAATATAGTCTCATTCTTCAAGTAAGCTTGGTGAGGAAGGAAAGTTCTCCCATTGGCAGCCCCCGTCTAGAACACTCCAGAGCTGATCCCCGCTCCAGCGATCAGTCAGCGGTATCCACAGCCAGCTAATCCTTACGCACCACTGCCCATTCAGGGGGTCAGCTGCACGCTCAAGAATGGAAAACCAGAACAGGCACAGCTGAGCTGCTCTAGTGACGCAAGAGGAGATCGCAGGAAACTACACAAATCCACGAGGAACTCTGAGAAATCTCGATGCCTAAGGATTTTCTGTGCCTTTTCAAGACAGCAGACATGAAAAAACTGATAAAAGGCAAGCACTTTGCGAGTTACTATTTTAAGAAACTTGACATGAAAAAGAATGAAGTCACTTAAGTTGATGAGGGAAGTCACATACCGGTGTTTGTTGTCCTCTTCCTCATCTCCTATCCTATAAAGCAAGATTCCAACAGTAAAAGGTTAGCATGCCAAGTTTTCAATTCAAGCATGCTGTAACACAGAAAATCCACAAACTTGTAGAAAATGAATGCAGAGATCAAAGAAAGCACAGAAAGGCATGCATAAAATCCCTTTTGCAATTGATGGGGTTTTTTCCCCTCCTGCTTTCTGATAAGCGAAGCTATAAATGTTTACTAAAGATTTTTTGTCTTCCAGGATAAGAGATGAGATGTGAGGGAGCGCGCAGCATCCTGCTTTCAGAAAACACATGCTTCTGGAACATTTAAAGGAAACAGAAAAATGAGGGAGCACATTACCCAAGACAAATTACATGAGGAAATGTTAAAAAAAAAAAAAAAAAAAAAAAAAAAAAAAAAAAAAAAAAAAAAAAAAAAAAAAAAAAAAAAAAAAAAAAAAAAAGAAAAAGAAAAGAAAAAAAAGAGACGAGTTCAAACTATCCAAAAGTAAGAGTTTTAGTGTTTAAAATCTTAGCAATTAAAATCAAACACAGTGCTCAGACACAGCTTTTTTTCTTTCCCCCCCCGCCCCCTCTTTACCTGCGAAGCAATTTAGCCTTCAGCTCCACCTTTGTCTCATTCCAGGCATCTAGTTCCGGGCTAGTCAGAGCCGTGGGTTTCATATGGTCCAGGACAGTAATGTCTTTTCCTTGTTTCCATAAATCGTAACGTTCTGGTTGCAAAACCCTCACAAAGACATCCATGGAAATCTTCACCATATCTTTGCGGCAAGTACACTGCAAGAGACACCCAGACACCAACATCACGTTAGAGCAGAGGAACCGTTTCTTTTGAGTTTGCCCTTCTCCAGGGGCAGACTGACACTCTGGGGTTGTCCGTACGGCCTACGGAGGGTTGCTAGCGCGGGCCAGTGCCAGGAATGGCGTTGACACACACGTGGTGATCTCAGCCCCATGGAAAGCGTTGCCTCTACCTGCCCTCAGCAAAACCACAGGCGGTACAAGCTGCCACGCTCTCGAAGGGCAGTTGAAGACTGTATTCCCAAGAATTTTCTTCTCCTTCTCCCACGAATCAAGCTAAAACTTCCTGGTAACCAACACCCAATACGCTCCTCATCTACCGTCTGACAGCCATCAGACAGCAATAACTTTGGCTGCTGTTGACCAGGGCTGAGTCTGATCTCAAACCTATGCTCCCTCCATCAGCCAGTCTCTTGTGGAGTTTCTCAGGCTGAAAAGAGATGATTAATATCATTTTATAACCGAAAACAGCCTTAAAGGAACGAAAGGCTGACCTAGCAAACAAGGTAGTTAAACTTCATAATTACTCCTCATGACATTGCACGTAAATCCTTCACCAGCCTGTGGAGAAATAAAAAAAAGGCTACAACACCACTGACATTCTGCATCTAAACCACACATGCCTAAGCCAAAGAAAATGGGCATTTTTCATTTCAACTAGCATGTGCTCATTAAAATTAACCTCTGGAACCATGCTCCTGCCATTGCACATGACTACACAAAGGCTACGTTCAGGCGGTTTCACTTGGGTCCCTCTTTGCTCTGGTGAAGCACAGAACTACCAGGCTGAGTTTAGCACGGCGATTCTCACTCAGGACACAGACCCCAGACTGAAAGAACGCGCAGCCTTTATAAACTTTTACCTCAAAAGAAGGCACAGGATCAAAGAGGACACAGCAACACACCAGTGCCTGCTTGCCGCACGGGAGCTTCAACGCCAGCTTTGCTGTTGGGTGTGAGAAGCTGAGCCCCCTCTTCGTTCTGCTCGCAGGTGCAAGGCTCTGCTCAGCACGCACTCGCACTAAATTGCTTTTCAACTTCAAACTGAGGATGAGGCAATTACAGCCCTTTGCAGGACTCGTTTGGCACCACACCTTTTCAAAACTGCTCTAGCCTTTCTCTTCGCAGAAATGCATGAAACTAAACTTGCTTCCTCCATTTTTCACTACCACTGTGAAAAGATTTCTGGTCATCATTGAGAGAGAAGAGAGTTTTTCTGTGCAGTTCGCAGCTATCCCACTTCCCTCCCAACTCCTGCTTTCATTTTGCAAAGACTTCCGCTCTGCTCTGACCGGGAGAGCAGTAACAACCCCAGTGCGCTGACTGGGAAGGAATTCGTGGGACAGGCACTTCCAGGAAAACTCAGTTTGTTCACTAAAAACCAGTGTGGGACAGAAAGGCTGGAAATGTAATTTAGCCAAACTCTGGCCAGGCAGAAACTTCCATCAATACCGGCTTGAGGGACTTGTACCGAGCACATTTTCAAGCACTTTTCCTTAAGAAATTTTAAAAGCACCCGTGCGCTGGTACAAAGAGGAACGCGGAGCAGCACCCCGCAGCACACATCACCCCCGAGCCACGGAGACCGACCTCCTCTGCCTTCACACAGCGTGAAAAATGGCTTACAGGGGAACAGCCCACGTTCTGATCCTGACCTGGAACCAACACGCTGCCACACACAAACGTCAACTCCGTCAAAGCCAGTGGAGCAAATCCCGAGCCAGACAGGTCTGGACCTGAACCACCACCAGTTTGAGTCTCACAAGAACGTAAGGTGCTCACAGATCATGGAGAACCCCATACTGGGCTGTCTGGATGCTACTCAGAGAAATGACTCTGTGGGCTGCAGTCTCCGCCGTACCACAACCCCAGAAGCCTGCAGTAGCCAAGTTCCTCTCTTTACACAAATCTAACATGATGTATGTTTATATTTCAATTTTAATTTAATTTTATTGCTTTCACACGAGCAAGCATGAATAATTTACAAAGCCTCTCTCCTCTGGGGCTTCTTCTGGACCATACAGCTGTATTTCCTCAGCTGCCGCAGTTGTGTCACGTTCACGTTCCCATAATGGCCAGGAGGCTTTTTCCACACCCTTCCCTCCAACGCAGCAAGATCCTGCTCTATGCAACAGATGCTTCCAGTACAACTGGAAAAGGGATTGTGCATGGGCATTAGCGACGGGAGAGGGAGGAGAACGGGGGAGATCGGAGAAAGAGACCATGGGTAGAGAAGGGCAAGCAATTTCCTTCACAATTAATCACCTGCTCTATTCCATTAGAGCAGGACAAAAATAGCAAGCTTGTGTTTCCCTGTCGATGATATCCATTTCCACGCATTGCCTCCCTTTCCACACACACAGTCATATTTCTTCCAAAGCATTTAATCGCTGGCATAAACGCACGCGTTCCCTAAGACATACTACGCCTACATCCCCCACCTCTGTCTCGCCCCATCCCAGATTCTGCAGAACACATCCTTCCATATCCCATTCTTCCCCCTCAAATCCTACCGCTTCCACATTCCGGGATTATTAAATGAACATGCCTACGCTCAAACACCACCACTACAGAGAGATACCAAACCTTGTTTCCTTTACGTGAGCCAAAACCCAACCGCGAAGCCCCGATTCAGGAATTCACACACCGGTAGACTGGGGAAAGATTTAAGATGGATCCGGTCACCCAAAGCACACATCGTGACTGAACGGCGACATGAAGGATATACCTGTCACGTCAAAATGACGGGGGAGAAGTTTAAGGAACTCAGATTTAAACAAATACCTTCCTGTCGCTCCCCGTTTGGTAGCCAGAGCACCACACCAGAGCGCTGGGGCACAGCGAGGCTGTCGGAGCGACAGAGCAGACAACAGCAAAAGTAAAACAATACTCACAACCACGACCTGCAAGTCCTGAAAAAGGAGGTGGAAAAAAACAAACCACAAATCACAACAGTTTTAGGGCTGGCTCTTCGCCTTCGGTTACAGGGGATCTGAGACCCAGACCAACAAGAGGAGCTTCCATATTCACCAAACCTGCAAGAACTTAATTTGTTCCATCTTCTGAAGGCTCTCCCTAGCCTCATCTCTCCTTCCTCACAAGCGAACAGCTTTGCCACCCACGCAGGATAAGAACACGCAAAGGTAACCCGCGGTCTAAGCACATGCAAAAATACTACACGGAAACGCACAGAGCGAAGCACTTTTCCAACACAGAAAATCAATACTTTTCCTCTACTTATTATTTTAATATCTGCTGTTCAAAGTTGGAGACTGGTGAAATATTTGACCACAGCAGGAACCCTGTCTCGTCAATTATAACTCAAACACTGATAGTGGGGAATTTGTGGCTACTGAACATGTAACCGTTATCTTATTTGCAGTATTTTTTTTTAAATAAAACTGCTATAAGTCTATATAAAATAAAAAGCCTGTCTCCTTGAAGTAATAAAATCAAATGATATATGGAAAAAAGCAACCTCATTCAACCTCAGCCTTCAGCGCCGTTTCTGTAAGGATATTTCCGTCACTGCCCAGCTGTTAACGCTGAACCGAACCCCGTTTCTTCCATAACACAGAAAAAGTGAATGTGAAAGAACCGTTCTCCTTCTGAAGAAACAGCCACCAAAATGATGATCTAAACAGGCACCTCATGGAAAACTCCTCGCATTTAGATGAGATCAGGGCCCGCTGCACAGTTCTTTAAGACTCAGCTAGCAACCCCTTCTGCCTTAAATTTAAATTTAAGAAAACCAAATACACTCAACGCTGAAGTTCTTTCAGCTATTATGCCATCGTGAAATGCCAGACCAAAATCTTTGCTTAAAGCTTTTCTATCTGCTTTTACAAAACACAGAAGCCTAAGAGCAAGTCACTGGGAAAGAAAGATGGTTACGTTCAAGGGGCAGCCAAGAAATCCTTGCAGCATATTCAGGAACACACGCTGCTAACGCGGATAGCGCTCCTAAACCTCTCTCCATAAATTCCCAGGGCAAGCTTTTGGGAGAAACACCAAGTCCTCCCAGTACAATACTCCTAAGGAGGTACCCAGTTTGTTACCGGGTTACAGACGTGGTACTCGAGGTGTAGTTAACACTCACCCAGTACGACAGAACAAACCAGCCTGGGCTCCAGTTTGGTTTTCCCTCCACTCCCAGAGCTGCATTTCCACTCAGAGCCTGGACCCTGTCTCGCAGACAGCCCAGGTTTCCAAAGTGACAAAGGCACACGGACTGCGAGTTTGTGCCGGAAGGATGAGTGGCAGGTATGCTGCGAGTAAATGAGGAGTTAAACCTCGAGAAGAAGGAGAAAAACCTAAAATGCATAGTTTGTGTGTTTAATGGTTGGTACTCGTGGAAGAGAAGACGAGTCTTGACCCCCTGTTTCTAGTGTAATTACCAGCATTGCTCTAAGTCTCAAAAACAAATCAGTTCATTAGGAAATCCACTGGAAATCCTCTACAGAGCTTCATAAACAAAACAATTAGGCAAAGATTTCCAAGGACTCCCCCCAGTCCCGGGCTGCAGGGCATGCTTTCTCCTTGCTTGCTTCCTTAACTTGTTTCCACAATGTTCCGTGAGGATTTTTGTGGGTAGAAAAGCTGGGTGAGCCTGGGGAGTCAGATTTACCCTGCTCCACTTCACCGGCAATAAGAGGGTTCTGATTTAAGAGATCATATAAAATGCTATGTGACACGCTTCATTTTAGGCGCACAAAGTAAGAACCCATCCCAACGGGTATCAGGCTTCTGTCAATATGTTACGTGGAGATTCGGCTGGGGTTCCGTGGGGTTTTTGGCAAAGCTATTTTGCAACCTCTGCCAGAACTCTTTGTTATCTTTAGACTACAGCGGTAAGGACACCGACTGCTCCTGACTCTATCCCAAACACACGCAACCCTCATTTCTGTAAGGACCGACCACAGCTGAAGGTCGGCCGGGGGGATCACCTCAGGGGGTCCTGAGTTACGTGTCTCGGTTCAGGCTGGAAGAACAGGGAAGGAAATTTGGTGCTCTCAGCATCCCTACAAAAAAAGGGATTCAATGAAGCCTCAGCTCCTTTCTGTTTTGACAGACTCACTCTAATAAACACAGTAAGACTTTTATCCGGTGGTTATGACGTAGTCGATAACATCAGAATGATAGTCACTATCTCAAGGGATGATTTCTTCCCCATCATGAGCTTTGCAGCTGGTGAAAAGCCTACCACCGACCACTTTGGTTCAGAGAAAACACATCAGCGGGTCAGCGCCCTGCGCTCACGCACGGAGCGAGCGGTGAGCACGAACTGCTGCGGCTTGGCGAAGATCTACAGCTCTGAGGTGGCAGACGCACCAGACAACTCTTGCTAAAGTCATCCTCTTATCCTCCTGTTTGATCATCTGCTTTTTATTCATTTCCTTTAAAAAGAAAGCTGCATGCTCTGCTGCATTACACGCCTGTAGCCAGCGGATGAAGCACTGAAACCCACCATTTTGCATCCCGTGTACGACAACCAGGATCTACAGGCAGTTTGTAGAAACATGAATAATTACGTCTGGCGGAATACGAAGCGTCGGTATCTAAAGTGACAACCACAGATTTGCTTCTAGCACACTGTGAAATCCTCTCCCCTGGTAATAATGAGTATTCTTCAATAACATTCTTCAAAAGGATACAAAGCTGAAAAAAATACACTTTTTGCAACTCCAAATGCTACAACTTAGAATCAAGGGAGGGCTGATGGATAAATAAAGGAGGCAAGACGTTGTGTATCAGTCCTAAAGGAACAGCAGACCAAAGGAAGCACTTCTGTCTCCTTGCTGGAACCATCCAGACCCAGCTCCACGCACGTTCGAAGCGATTAAGAGTTGGGTGAGCACCGGGCAGAAGCAGGATCTGAATCCTGATGACTGAGATTAGGAAGCGCCCAGGTATGAGCCGCCCCACGAAAACCCTGAAACTGCAAACTGGGAACCAAGCCGGAGGAAAATCAGAAGCATGGCTACCGGGAAAGACAAATAATGAGGCAAAACAGAGTTTAAAAAAATTAAAAGAAGCTGTTCATAAGCAATCTGCTCACCCTGCACTGTAATAAAAAGTGAGCTTATTTTTAAAGTACTCCTCATGCAGAGTGAAGAGGCAGCAGGGCAATAAACATCGCTCTCGGTTCACTGGAAGAGCTTCTGTGGAGGACATCAAAAAGGAAAGGTACCTGATGAGAAAGCGTAATGCCAGTTCGCAGCTACTCCACGCTTTTACACCACCTTCCAGAGCTCCAGCATCTCTGTTTCTGCCATTCTTGAACAGAAAGCACCCTTCACTTATTTATTCTGAAGCAAAATGTAAGACTGCTCTTCCTTCCTCAAACCCATGGCCCTGTGTGTCAGGCCTGAAGCAATTCCAGGGGAGCGAGGCCAGCGGCACAGGACAGCACAACGCTACGGTGGCTTTCAAAACAGATTTTTGATGGCCTTGCCACACCGGCATGCCCAAAGCCAGGTGACCCTCGAGCGGAGCTCTGACACGTGAATGATGGGGGCTGTGAGACTTCGTCAGGGACTCCCGTGCGCCAGGGACACCGAGGGAATAACCTGCAGGGAGGACATTCTTCACATCGCTATTTACCGAGGCCACAAAGCCCAGCGCAGCCTCCGCGCTATAAATCACGGGGTCAGCGAGGCAGAGAGAGAACGGGAGACTGCGGCAGCCCGGCGGCACCAGGCCTCCTCGGGCGCGGGGCAGCTCTCCATCCCAGGGAGCCCGCAGCTTCCAGCGCCGGCTCCTGGAGTCACCCTGAGCTGCAAAGCCGTCGCTAAGCAGCACTGAAAAAGTCAAGAACGCCACGCTTTACCTTGCAGTGATTAAGCTAAAGTAAATTGCACAAATAGGCCTACTCTGTTTAAAAAAAAAAAAATAGATCCTTCCCAGTTGAGTGCTCTGAGGGTTCCACGAGACGCTGAGCAGAGGGAGGGAGCTGCCCGAAGCCCTCACTGCCCCCAGCTGCCTGCCCCGGGGTGCAAACGTCCCCTTGGCCGTGAATGCAGCCCTGGACGGGTTATAATTATGTTCTGGGTTTGAAATTACTCTCTCAGACGGCCTTTCTCAAGGGCAGCACATCCAGAAGGGACAGGCCAGGTACCTGCTTAGCACCCATCCATCCGCACGGACGTCGGTCGTTGCGTCCGGCAGCCGCCGGGCATCCCGGGACCGAAACCCTGGAAACCTCCAGGGGTATTTTTTCTGCTAACAGAAGCGTCAGAGTTCTTCGTCCATTAACAAAAACGATGATAAGCAACCTCCCGTCAGCACGTCAGGAGATCTCGGAAAAGAGCTGATAAAAACAAAGCTCCAGCACCCTTTCAGAAAAATAATTGTCTCCTTTCCACCTTAGCATGAAAACCACTGTAAAAATTCCCCTTTATTGCACAGAATCGGTGCTTTGTGGAGAGTGAGGCATTAGGGATGTTTACAAATAATAAAAGAAAATAAGTACCAAAAAAAGGCGGAAGATTTTGTATAAGAGCAATTTTGATTTTGACAAAAATTCCACAATAAATTTTTTTTTTTTTTTAAGTATTCTAAGCTTAAAAGGTCTAATTAGAGTCAGTTAAGGCATCCATACAAAGTAATACAAAAATACTATTCTGATTTCCCATATTTCTGAGACCAATTTTACAGTATTACCAAGCAGTTTCTGCAAAAATCTCATTAAATTTATTTTCCTGGAAAATAATGACATCTTTTAAGAGAAAACCTACTAACATCGGAATAGCGAGAAGCTACCTTCAGTTTTACAGGGAAAATTATATGCCAGACAACTTCAAATTACAAATACCTCAAATGTAAATGTGAGATCTGTTATTCCAGTGTTATACCAAAAAATACCACGTGAGAAGCAATGAGCTATGGAAAAGACCACAGTCTGAGAGCTTGAGGATGGCTTTATAGATCAGTCAAATCCACACAGAAGAGTCTCACTCTTCGTCCCCTCCTTCCCGGAGAAATACCCCGGCAGCGGAGCGGAGGCCTGCACGGGAACGCAGGATTGGGAAGGAAGGACAACTTGACCCCATTTTATGTGGAGATGGATAACTCCAGCACTGCCTCTGGAGTAAACAGGAGATAAAACGATGGGATGAAAATGCCAGCGGATGGGAACACCAGCGCTGTCAGCTCCAGTGCCTGCGTTAATGTAAAGGAGAGCGCAAGAAATTGTTCCCCTCCCATCCACTTATTTCCAGTCCAGTTTGCAAAAGAAATAGAAAAGCCGACCTGTGAGGTACGCTTGAATTTCTTCTAAAGCCGTACGCTCCAAAGTGTGAATACCTTAGTGAGTACCAGGAGGCTCGCGCCACCGCCACCCCGGGAAGGGCCCTCTCCCAAAGCGCTTGGCTTTCACAGGGCTGCTCAAACACACAGCTGCCAAGGCTCCTGGCTGTCATCGCTGCATCCCAGAGCTTCCAGAAACAAAGCAAATCCAAACAGGAATGCAGAAAGGAACTGCAGGCTCATGGAGCAAAAGAAAAAAAAAAAAAATCTGATGGTACGGAATGAAAATTGTCATTCGGTGCCTTTCATGCACCAGGCCTTCTTCAACAACCAAGCAGAGAAAAGAACATGACAGAGATAATGGAAGATAAATGACCAGAGAACTCCAACTACACAGTAGAAAGGAAAATATTTCTCCCTAATTTTCTAGGCTCTGCCTATGCAGGTAAACATGAACGACAGTGCATACAAATAAAACCGTCCCTACTCACTGTTATTTAATCAGTAACGTTACGGCGTAAAGCAGGGCATTCAGACTACAGCTGACTCCTCAAATTGTGCCAGCACCTCCAACATCACAAAAAAAAAAATCTTTTAACTCATTTCTTCCGGATCTCTTTGCTTTGCAGGCTGTGACAGATCGATGCTCACGTTAGTCAAATCGGGCTGCATCTTAAAAAAACCATCCCTGCCAGAGTCTGATCTCCTCACGTAGCACAGCAAAGACAGCTGGAATGAATTCCCAGCACATACTGGGAAAGATGTGGTGACAGCACAGCAGGATTATCCATGGGAGCCCCAAGACTGACTGCAGGTCTCTCCCACCCCCAAAAAGTAACCGACACACGTGCTGCTCGGCCACAGCTTTTCACCCCGGTCGGGTTGGAACGGGCACCTGTGGTGGGCCCCAAAGTCACCTGGACTGGAAAGCAGTCAGCTGCCACATGAGGTTCCTGCAGGCCAGATGGAGACACTGACAGTGACAAGAAATGGGATAACAGTTAAAGAGCTGTTAATTCTTACTCTTCCAGGCACAATGTCCAGCTGCAGGCAAGACATCTATTTCCCAGTGCTACGCCACCATATAATTAAAGACATGAAGTAGAGGAGAACGTTATACCCTTCCTCTGGATCCAAAGAGACTGACATTTGCTAAGAGCAGGGAGCAGTCAGTCCTGAGGATTCATACCCATCACGAGAGACGACACGAGTTTTGTCTGCCGCACACCGGTACTCAGGCACGAGGCTGGAGAAGCCATTATCGGAAGGATCGGCAAATCAGACGTAAGAGGCAAGCGCTGCTGCAACTAAAAAAGCTGAAACGTGACCATGGACAACCTGAAGAGAGGACGCAGAGAATCCTGCTGAACGTTTGTGGTGACCAAACCGATGCCAAAAGCCATTGGTTCTCAAATCGCCCGCCTGAGCCTGGGACACGCTAAACAGCTACTGGAGACGTCTGATACAGACAGAGACACAAATGTATCTCTGCGGACTGGCCCTCTGTAATTAATAAAGATGTTTTGGTCAATATGTTCTTAAAGTAAGAGGCTGTTTGGCAGCAAGTGTTACAGCTTCCACCTAAAGACGTGAAACCCAGCATCACAGCCTAGTTATCGTTACACACGAACCCTTCCAGTTCCCCCACATCAGCTTCCCCTGAGCAGCCCTCAGAGACACTCCAGAACCTCTCACCGGGTTCTCAAAAGGCTCTGAACCAAACAGGACAGTTAGTTTATTCACAGGTATTCACCAAACAACTGCCACTTGAATTTTTAAGCATCTGTTCATCCTGGTTGAAGATTCACACAGACACAAGCGTATTTACCTGCTACACAACTCTGCAGCCATTGCTTTTTTCTTTTTTTTTTTTTTTGCTAATGCTGGTGCTTGTTCTACAATTAGAGCAGAATCGGTGTCTAAGAAGCTGATCTTTAAACTTCAGTCTGGTGGTTATGCATTTTTACAGCCTGGGCAGGTTCTGCTGTGGTTAGCAGAACATCTCATCCATCTGGCAGGCAATTAGCACAGCCCTGTCTGCGTTTCTCCGAGGTGAGCCGTTCCCTTCCTACGTGAGCTCTCTCCTACGCTACGCCACTGACTTCCATCGCTCTCAGCAGAGCAGAATCCAGATTTCCTCCCCAGGATAACGTCCAACAACTGGGTAATGTTGAACCTTACCTTGTCACCAGTCTCACGGGTACTGGTAGGACAAGACAGCAGCATTGCTAACCTGAGGGAAGAGGAATGGGCTTCCAGCCAGCTGGTTTCAGTGCAGGAAGGGTACGGACCTGCGGTGCCGCCCAGCTGGGTTCCCAATAAACCACCCCGATGTGGGCAAGGATAATCTAATCACACCTGAGAGCACAGAAATCAATATAGCCTTTTTTAAAATGTAGTCAACCTGGTAGTTAACCAAAAACTCACATGCTCCAGGATGTCTCCATGAATTCTCTCTCCACAAACATGCAGGCAGTTCAAGTGTACACACTCAGCTGATATTTCATTAAGTCCCCATTTAACTTAAAATGAGATTTAAACAAACCTTGTGCCCTTACAGTGTAACAGCACTCACAGCTCATCTGGAGCCTGAGCGCAAGGTATCAAAGGGTTAATTAACACGTAGGCAGCGCCTGGTTTAGGCAATATTAAATGGAAGTCTCTGAACAGACAAGTGTCACCAAGTGCAAGGGAAATAAATTGGGCGTCTCCTTCCACACTTCAGCTTTCTCTCCCCAGATTTGCTCCGAGCTCTCCGTGCTGCTTGTTCAGTAATTTCACGCTACGCTGCCTAACAATGTAAGCATGGAGGCTCAATCTAAACCTGCACTTCCCAAATGTCACTTGTTTGTGAACACATGGCTGAACCCAAAATTGCTTTGAATATTAGAGCGGTGCCGGCTGGCACGGCTGTAGCTAAGGGTCTGGCAGAATTTCCACGATAAACCCCTTTTTCTGGGGTGTAATACCGCGGCCACGCGCCACAGATAAACCTGGCATACAAGGTCACAGCAGACAAACACGAGTTTTAAAATGTTCAAACCGAGTTTGCTTGGCTGTTTGTGAGTTTAAGACACCTCACGTTGACCGGAGGCCTCTCACAGTTCCAGGTTTCTCTTACCATCCCTTTAATGCCACAACAAATCCAAAGCTACGGCTCCCACTCCCCCCAGCCTCAGAGTCTCGATTACTCCCACAGCCTTGTCTCCAGCCTTGATGGAACACGACGAGATGACCAACTCCAACTGGGGTTCACTGCTTGAATGCTGGCGGGGGATGGAGAGGACAAATACATGGCTTTCCAGCACGAGGATCTTTCTGTTGTGAGGATAATTTCAGTGGCAATTACTAGCAATTTAGAGGTTTTACTCCACCAGCACAGTGAGTTTGTGTATTTTATATTTCATGGAATATTTCATTTTTATATTTCATGGCACAGCCACCAGCGTGCCTAACAGAAGACGCTTTTACACCACTGTTGTTTCAGAAATGAAATAATAAAATCTGTTTATTTTAGAAAAGGAGAGAGCTCAAATGCCAAATTTGTTGGCTAACAGTGGAGTCCTTGAAACCATGGGCTGAACATTACTGAAAAAAATAAATGAGACAGACACTTCACCTTTCGGGAGCTTGCTTTCCATGGGATGAGCTTCTCAGACACCAATTTTTGTGCCACTGGGTAGTCAAAGACTGCCTCTCTGCCGCTGCTTAGAGAATACCAAAGAGGGGAAAAAGCAGCGAAAAAGCTCCTGTGGAATGACAACCATCCTCATTTTCTAGTTAGGTTAATGACATTCACTTTTTTAAAAGGAAAAATAGGAAGTAACAGCATGGGGGTTTTTTTGTGATTCCACAAGATCCCTTGAAGCCTGCAGCGCCAAATCCAGCGCTAGCCTCCGGAAGCAAAAAAGGGTGACTCACATTAGTCACAAAGCAGCCACTCAGGCTGATTAAGACACAACATTGATCGCTATCGAACGTAATTCTGTGCAGAAGGTTTCAGCTTGGCTCAAAACCAGCCCGAGGCGTCACAGCAAAAAGGGGCAGGGGTAAAACGGGCGCTGCCAAGGACCCTAGGGTCCCAAAGCTGAGAAGAGAACAATGCCGTTCGGTCATCATCTACCCTTTCCTACTCCAGAAGATAAACCTTTGTAAAGGAGAAACGAACATCAGCACACTGTCGCACAGACTGAGACGCAGAGGTGCCTGCAGGTCATTCTGACCGGAGCAGGTTTTGCCCAGAACAAAGCATCAGGGTGCCTGACAGAAGGCACAGTCTGGCTGAGCTGGCGGAAGAAAGCTAAGTGAGGGAGGTATCACCAACGCTATTCTGGAAAGGAACATCTGAGGCAATTTTAAACTGCTGCCCCACTGTAATAATTTCTCCTTTCCCCACAGACGTGTGTGGAACTGAACTCTAATTTCAAGATTCACAGACCCTGTTGGTTCGGTTAAGCTGATCCGTTACACTTCACAGTAAACATGAGAATGCAGCACGTGTGCTGCCATGAAAACCATCACTGACTTCACAACTCTCAAAAGTAACAGAGCATACAAGAAATTTGCCCTAATGAGAAATAGCCACACAAAGCTATTCTAGCACAACTCTCCTCTTCTGACTTAACTGAGAGCTTTTGTACAGCGCATAGAGAAATTCAGCTATTTTCAGAAGGTTACTGCCACGATCTTATTAAAGCTTAGAAGTATTTCCAGCTTACTCTTTCCCCTTCAGTGTGTACCTAATGAATTGTGTTCAGTTACATCAGCCACCTTACTCACTGTGAAATGCAGTTTAGATGCATCAGAAAACTAAACCTGACTTACTAGTTTCAAAACAACCTCCTCACGAGGTGTCTGTATCATCCAGCATTTCAGAAAGTCGTTACTGTGCCCTCAAAAATTACACGAATGATCAACAGGCATCAAACAGCGACGTGGCACAAAGAAAGAGGACGCTGTCAAAACAACCCTGCTTTCCATTTTGTTCTGAAGGGTATGTCTCCCACTCTCCCCCCTTTGTGCTCCATGAGCTAGCGGTTTGAAGTAACCCCTCGTTCAGACACCTACTTGGGTTGCCATTTTTCCGTAGTCAATCCATCGTAAAGTGGCAAAGTTGGTGGACTCAGCGCAGTTGAAGCCGTGGTTGAAGCCAGCGTGGTAACCATAAGGAAAGGTAATCATGAACTCGCCAGCTTCCTGGGTGATCTGAAAAACAAAACACAACAAAGTCACGGTTTAAATCTCTCTATTTCAACCGGAGGGCAGCAGAACAGTCATTGCTACATCTTAGCTAAACCTAGAACAGTCAATAGTGAAGTATTTCTATTATGGAAAAAAAGACAGTACAACGGATGGAAGGGGTCACAAGATCGGAACGGTTTAGACTCACAGGCTCCAGTTACAAAAAGGTCTCAGGCTGCAGCATCCCAAAAGATCAATAAATCTTTAGATCATGACCACTTTAGCTCATGCTAAGTCCAAGTCTACAGTCCCACCACCACCATGGACACTCTACACTGCAGGGTCCTACGGAAGCACACGCTGCCTTTCACTGTGTTTATTTCCCCACTTACATTTATCAGTCTTACTCCCATTTGTTCACCCAGAAGTCAAACACCCCAAAAATTATCGCCCAACATTTGTCTGCTTAAGTAAAATTAAAATAACAATAAGCCTAACGGCCATTATTAATATGATGTTTAGAAACCCTGCAGACTACAGCTGTAATCAGAGGCCAGCCAATTTGCGATGCTTCTAGAAAATCCTCTTTTTGGATCTTATGCAGAAAAGACAACAGAGGTTTTTTTTTTCCATTTTTAATGATTAGAGCACAGCACGGATCGTACGAGCAACCGGCGCGCTCGGTGCAGTCCCGCCAGCCCGGCTCTCCCGCTGAGCCCGCGTGCGACAGCACCTCCCCGCTGCCGATCGGGAACGAGACAGAATTTGACCTCCCCTGGCTTTCCAACCCAGAAGCGCCGACAGACCCTTCACAGCAGTCGTACGACAAGCCGCTCCGTTGGGATTCCTTCCCACCAGCAGTAACCCACGCCCAGCCGCTCAGAGAGCTCACGCTAACGCACGCAAGGATGGGTCCAAGCAGAAAATGAGAACAGACGAAATTAAAACGTTTCCCCACTTGGCTGGACTAACACCTAAACTTGCTAGTGTTATTAACGCTAGTGGAATAATTAAAAAAGAATAACAATTGATAGGATACAAACTTCTGCAGTCTTTCTGGACGAGAGGTGCTGAAGTCCGGTCCGTAGCCAGCTCCCCAGCGCACCCTCCCACCCAGCCCCCTCCACAAATCACAGCCAAGCGCCAGATTGCTAACTTCAGGAGACGGAAAGATTCTGTTTCTGTCAGGAAATCTACATCCTGGCGTCTTCATTTCAAGCCCACAGTGTATGTCCTCCATGTCACTGCTGTCAACATTATCCCTCCAATAAATTAGAAAGCCCTCAAGATGATGGATAGGCCACGCAGAAAAGTAATAACTATTGAAGGAAAGCCAGCACCAACTGCCACTCACGGAGAAAGCCCTGGATTTACTGACTGCTGCGAGCTCTTGAAGAACAAATGGAGAAATCAATAGCAGATTACAGAAATACACATTTTTAATTATTAAAAAGCTATAGTATTGATCTGTTTCTTTTTTTTCCAGAAGTAAATACCGTTATTGAGATTTATAAATGCGTGCCTATTGGCTTGATTGAAATCTGCCAGGAATTTCGATGAAGGGATTCTGTCTCTGTTTCTAAAGAAAAGTGGCACGTGTTCACCGCTCCTGAATAACGGCGATCCTCCTTCAAAAGCTGCTATTTCAGGACGGGAGGCATTCAGATACAAGCTGCTCAGACTAGAGAGATCTCCTCCTCCTCTTTACATTTAAAGCCACCCTTCCAGTGAGTGTCATAGAGAAGAAAGATGCTCTCAGGAAAAAAAAAAAAAAACAAAAAAAACCACTTTCCCCCACGTTCTGTAGCATTCCAGGGTTAGGAATTATATTTAAGTAGCGTGTTAATAATCCCTTTTCCTTTCAAAAAGAAAGTTTGGTTTTGACAGTAACGTTGTCCTCTATGTGTCCACTGGCCTCTCCTAGCTTTTTGTAAAATAGACAAAAATCAGATTCTTAGCATTAAGATCTCTATGTATACTCAGAACGAAGGAGACACCAGACATCAATCTGCAAAAAACCTTCTTGTCACAAGTCAAAAGATTCGCAGGGGGAAGCCTAGCTGAGCAGGAAAAGACTCTACCAAGCAATAAATGAGAAACTGCCACATTTAAACCCCTTCGTACCCCGTCCTTATCACCAGACAGCTCAGGACAGCTGATGAGCGATAAGCTTGGACAGAAAGTTTTCCTCTACTGCCATCTGACAAACTCCTCTGCTCCTCTTGCTTGGTTATTGATCAGGAATCACTGATCAATTACTAGTCAGTGCCACTTCCCTCAGAAAAACAAACGCACCACTGTGTGTTACTCTGGAGAAAAACACGTCCACCTACAACACTCAAATATTTGAAGTCACAGAATCCCAGAGTGGTTTGGGTGGGAAGGGACCGTCAAAGCCCACCCAGTCCAACCCCTCTGCCAGGAGCAGGGACACCGCTATCAAAAGCCATTTCTCCGAGGGGCATCTACGCGTTAAACTGAGATGCCTCCCATATTCCAATCCACATCTCCACTTGCCTGAAATTTATAAAGTGGAAATCCTTACCCAAAAATTCAGCTCCCACATTAGATATTTTCATTATTCTTTTCAACCAGGTGTAGCAAGTACCTGTGTTTTCACACCGCGGAATTCGGTTCCACAGATAGAATTACCAAAAAAATGCTTTGCTGCTCTCTACGAACAATTCAATACCAACCATTACGTGCAGACTAGGCCAAGCCCAGCCGCTGACGTTGAACCGTAGGCACCGCGTTGCTTCGCGCAAGCCTCCCCTGCACTGACAGCAAACTCATCTGACAAGCCAGACGATCACACTTCAAATTTCATTCATCACGGCCTTCCGCTAGGAAAAATGAAACAGTCTCTGGAGCAGTAAATTGAATGAATTCATCGTTTTTACACTATAAAAGAGCCAAGATCTTTTACTTCTATCTCAAAGAATCACCAGGCTCATCAAACAGGTGATACACTTTGTCTCAGGTGGGCTAACTCTAGCAAAACCATGCTTAAAGAAAAAAAGATGACCAGAACTCGAGAGTTCTTGCTTTGAAAATGATGGCCATCACACATAACCACAGCTGATGCTGAAAGGGGACAGGGAAGGACGAAATCACTTCGAGTCAGGCATTCTTTACACTTCCCACTGGAGCTACGAGTCCCAGCACCTCTGACTCCACTCCTTTCCCCTCGGCCAGCCTGGCAGGACGGGCTCTGCGCGCCGCACGCAGCAGCAGTTGTTCGGTTCTGCACAGATACTAAATCCGTGGTAAGCACGCTTGGCTGAGGAGATTTACTTCTTGCCAGAAGATTTTACGAATAAGCATCTTAAAACGATCACACCAAATAAACATGACTCCTCTTTCAAATAAGATGACTTAAGAGATTTGTGGATCCTTAATGGCTCAGCGTAGAGCGAACGCTTACGCAACAGAGACTCAGCAGGTCTAACTCCAGTTTTTTGTTCATACCAGATCCAGGGGAACAAAAGTCTGTGTTCAAGAATCACCAATGAGTTACGCTGCCTCCCGATGAGCCCCAGCATCGGTATTCCGGTTTGTCCTTCTCTACCTGGAGAGGCTCCCTAACTGACAAAGTCAGCTCTAGCGAAAGCAGTTACGAGGAGAAGCACTTCGCGGAAAGGGTCTCAGCCAAACCCCAAATCCTCATTCCCAGGCAGCCACCTGGTTTAAACCGATAGGATACATTTAGCATAATAATGCATTTAGAAATTAAGCAAATTGCTCCCCAGCGGCTTGCAACGAATTGCTTCCTGCGAAGAGGGGTGCTGTGCTTTGTGCACCTTAACGTTTTGCCAGCGTCCTCGCTGCATCCTTTGTACGTACCCGGTCAAACGGAATGCCGTACTTCTTCAAGATCGAGGGCGAAATGAGAGTCATCTTGTGACGGAGGAAAGCATCACATCCCTGAGAGCTTCCTGGAAAAAATCCTGCAGAGGCATTAAAAAGAGGAGGATCACTATCGGAATATTATGTCCAATCATTACTTACGCGCAGACAAGCTGACGAAATGAAAACCTGCCTCAATGCATTATATCGATTAAAACAACAGGCATACAAGTGAAGAGGCCAGTAATTAGCACATCCCTCATTGTTTAAAACACCACATAAATTTTGTGACAAAAGCTGGCGTGTTGAGGCACCCCAGTCTAAATGCCGTTCACGTTGAGCGTTAGCAACTAAGTTTTCTCTGTTTGAGAATAAGCAACGCGGTCAAATCTCAGTAAAATCCCAGCAAATTAAGGAACAGAACCCGGCTGCCTCAAGTTCTGCCTGGTACCCTAAACCCTCAGCCACCCCTTTTCTGACTGCGGACAAGGGAAGAGCAAGAAGCACGCAACATCGACTCCAAACACTGCTATGTGCTTTTTATTCCTTCTCCAGCGGGCAAGGAGAGGAATACAACTGGAATTTCTGGGAGAGGAATACAACTCGTAATTACGATTCCAGACCGATCTGCCCTACATACCACCCCCCAAAGGAAAAAAAAAAAAAAAGAGCATGTAGATGTTAATATTCTGGAAAAAGATTGAAAGGAAGCCAAAATATATCCATCACAGGGCAGTGGAAGGAGGGACGCTCAGTCACTGGCCGCAGTGGTCACCAACAAGCCTGGCAGAGACGCTACGATCTGACTCGGACAGCATCTCAGCACTGCGAAGTATTAATTTCTGCCTTAGGAGCTATAAGATCCATGCAGAGCTATTAAAACAAATAATTAAAAATACTAAAATTATGGCAA
Organism: Tetrax tetrax; assembly: GCA_009806455.1. Lineage (NCBI taxonomy): Eukaryota > Metazoa > Chordata > Aves > Otidiformes > Otididae > Tetrax > Tetrax tetrax. The sequence goes on along the minus strand of WHYT01015066.1, from coordinate 81,969 downwards.
AAACTAAGCAAACTCCTTGACGTCAACCCTTTCCTCCCAGAAATGCCAGCTAAACCGACGGAACGCCACTTTGTTCGAGACCAAGTGTTCCTCTCCAGTAGGTGATTCGGTAACAAATTGTGTGTTTATAGGGATTAAAAACATCGCCATTTAGGAAAATAAATAACCCAAGCCCTGGAAACAAAACTAATTGATGGGACATAATGGAAGGGGTTTCAGAAAGTGAAAAGGATTACTGGATTGCGTTTTCTTATATTTTTGTACTAAAAGCATTTCAATTAAAATTATGACTGTCTGCTACCCAGCCTGTCGTCCCTCTCTGCAGTTCCTCTTTTTAATGCACAGTTTAAGTGGCTCTCATTAAAGCTACTAATAAAGAAGCACATTTTAAGTGATTAGCACCAATAACATGGCAACACATTAGCATTCTCTCCGTGGGCTCCGAAGCTCTCCCAGCGAGCCCATTTCCAGCTCAGCTATTCATTTTCCGCATTAATCGCGCTCGCACTTCTCCACAGTAAACTTCTTCGCAGCTGAAGGCAGAGGACGGAGGATGCCCAAGCAGCAACCCCGCTTCGTTGTTGTTTCAAGACCTCACCCATCCCCGTTTCCAAAAGGTACCAAGCAATAGAAAACTAAAAGAAAGCGGAGATCACTGATCATTTGCCATTGATGTGCCTCAGAAATTGATCATCAGTAAAGAACAAACAGCAAGAGAGTTAGCGTGACTTGCGTCAGACGTGGGTCTGGTATTTCAGATTCTAATACACGAAAAAGTAACTTGTATAAAACCTGGCAAATTACTAAACTGAGCTGCAGCTTTGCAAGGCAACGCTTCTGAGCGGCAATTTTCAGTAAGATCTGTATTTAGGGATCGTGGCTCTCGTACAACACTACCATGTCCTAGGACGTCTACAGCCATTTAATCTACATTTATCCTACGCAACCAGCTGCTTCTTTCAACACCCTCCTCTTTTTCATTCACGTAAGAAACAGTCAATAGACTGCCAGACTATCAGCAAGAAACACCACTACTATGAATTTGTCTGCTGTCTGGGAAAAAAAGGTATCAGAACTTTTTTTTATTTTGCATCAGAATACGGTCTTTCAGATTTTCCTACTTGCTTCTGCCGCACTAACTTGAACAACAGATTTAAATCACTAAAGTATGCCTCACTGCAGATGAAACATGTAGATTTGGAGTTAATTATTCTGGGATAGGAGCTTTTTTTAGCTGGGTGGCACTTAGAACGTTTGCAAGTGAATGAAAATAGCAACAAAACCCAAACAATTTCCTGCACTAACAGGAAAATTCACTGAGAACTTTTCAGACTCTGCAGCAGGTTCATCAAGCAGCTCTTGCAGGATTAAACCACAGCAGCCAGTTCAATGTCAGTTCCTTATCAATCTGTTTAAAAAAATCAAGGGTAGGATTCTGCCCCGGGATGCTTCAGTTTTCACGGAGAACACACCCGTGTGTTTGTCCAGACTCAGGAGGAAGCACAGCTTACCTTTTGCCAGGCGTTCCAATCTCTTGCCGTGTTCTGGAGGTATGGCATACCTAGGGGAAAGTGAACACAAAAGGAAAAAAATAAATAAAAAATCACAGTAGAACCTGAAAACAGCGAAAGAAAAGAGGGCTAGAAACAAGGTAATAACTTTTAGCACAGCGCGCTGACAATTAACGTCTGGAAATACAACCAAAATTTTACAAGTCTGGAAGGTGTCGGTAACACGTAATTATAGCACATGGAAGAAAGTCAGTATTTTAATAAAAGTTCTTTGACATGTTATATGATGTGTGTTATTTTCCTGCAGCTTTTTTTTAAACAGCATCAAAGGACTTCACAAGGTAGAAGGAAAACTGAGAAGACGAAGTGATGATACAGCAGTGGAAAAACTGCAAAGACATCTGCAAAATAAAACCATGAGGCTGTGCTAAAGAGTAACACAAGAGAAATTCCAAATGGGCTGAAAAGGCGTGAAGGAGGGTCTGTGTACATGGGCCCATCGACAGCAAATGAAAATAAAATTATTCAAAGAAAACTCTGTGTAAGTATTTATCATTTTATTCAAAAAAAAGTCAATATTCTTCAAAGTACCGAATAGAATTCTGGAAAAACAACCCACTGCCTGAAGTCACACACAAGCCTCACGGCAATATTCTCCCGTGATCACGAGAAAACCAGCCGAGCGCAGAGTCCTACTTCTAAAACACTTTGCCACGTGAAGAGATAACGCACGACGTGCCAGAAAAACCCCAGACCGTGCATTTCTTCCGCCGAGCTCTTCCGTGAGCCACGCGTGCACTCAGTCCGCCTCAGAAAATGAGGGGCAGGAGATTTCTGACTCCTTACAGGCAGTGTGGGCCCTTTAATGCCACAAAAACATTAAAAGCAACTCAAAAAAAATTCAAAAAAACAAGGCAAAAAGGTTTCTAACAGCTGCAGCAGCTGTGCTGCGCGTGATGTTTATTTATGCACACCAGGAAAGTGCCCAGTGGTTGTTTTTCCTCCCCAAAAGTTATTTGCTACCTTACTGCTTCGAAGTTGTACGTCCTCAGCATGCACAGAACCAAAAACCAGGCACGAGGCGTTCGAACACGTTTAACACGATGACACACATCAAAATGCCAGCGCAATTCTGTCCGTTGTCGTTTACATCCCGTGTCAAACTGTAAGTGGCTCTCATACCGCTTTTTGTAACAAAATTTTGAAAATTTTCATTTGGGAGAATGACATTTATCGCCAGCCGTAACTTTTGTTCCGCGTAAATAATAAAAACCGCGTTATTTTTGTTGTTTCCAATAAAGATGTCAAAACCATCACGTCTCCTTATAGCAAGCTGATATTGTAGCGGGCAAGCGCACGATCTCAACCACAGGTGAAGAGTTGAGGACCTCTCAAAAACCACTTGATTTTTGGGGACTTTCAGCCCGTCCCCGCGCTTAGCTTCTCAAATTCCAAGTGTAAAGTTTATCTACGCTGTAAGGAGAAACAGGTAGAAGTCATACCCCGTACGGATTTGTACAAAACCAAAACTCACCTGTTGGGGGCTGGCAGGTCAGAAAGGGTAAAACCACACACAGGATGCGCCAAGATTTAGACATTAAGCCGATTTAAACCGATGGCTTAAAAAAATCTAAGGGAAAACACTCTGTAGCACCTAATCTTACAAACTAATAATATAGCAGTGGACTCCCAACATCATCTGACCAAAGTTTGACAGGGCCTTAAATTGCATAATTATCAAGCAATTCAATTTCATTTGTCTGGGACAAAGCTAGTGGCTTTCCTTTTACAAAGACCATTCATCACTTACATAAATGTGATAAAACTAATCCCAATCCAAAGCTCCTTTGTGGGATTAATGTCCCTTAAAACAGGGAAATGAGACATTCCATTCCTTCTGGGAGAAACGCTGAAGGATTGGGAAAGAACTAATTTATGGGTACAAGGCTGCCAATGACTAATGTAATATCCCCGGTCTACAATGCAACCTGCCCTTAATTAGTGCCTGTAATTGGGAGTTGTAAAGATAAGATTAATTGAATCTTGAGGATGTTAAAAGTTTAATACATTGGAACATGCTTATTGTGTTATCTGAAACTGCAGACTGCGAAAAGCCAAGCTGAGCTTTAGAGAACGGCCCACGGAGAGACAAAGCAAAAGGACTTGCTTGGATAGCAACCAGCAAGAGGGGAGGAATTTCCAGCTTAGAGAAAAGAACTATATGTAAAAATATAGAAATCAGAATCACCTACCACAGAACAGCCTCTTGGCAATAGCCGACGCCAATTTTCAAAATTAACTTTTTTTTTTGTTCGGGCCAGCCTTTTAGGAAGCAGAGCCTCCACATCCCGAGACATTTATTCTGAGGAATTCACAAAATTAACTGCAGACGAGAATTAAACGTAGGTCCAATTCTGCTTTAAGTTAGGCTCACAGATCTGACCGATTCACATAAAGATAGGCAATAAAGGAAGAATTTGGGCTGCTCTCAAAAATCAGTAAGAGACACAGAAGGCTTCTGCAAGTGTTGCAGAGATGGAGCCAGCGAGCTCACCCCGACGCAAAATGATTGATCACAAGGCAGAATAACGAAGGAGGCGACGCAGGAAGATTAGAAATTGCTGCAAGCGAAGGAGTACTGTCACCGAGCACGTAAACAGCCTCCGAGGGCTGGCTTTTGTGCACACCCATGGTACCCCCCTCCTGCCCGCACCATGAAAAACGACCCGGCGCTCGCTGGGGACAGAAATCCTGGCAGAGGGAACTGACAGAACGCCGTCACTCAGGACCATTTGTTACAGTCCCTCTTGTACCCACAGGCCGGGGCGCAGATGAACAGCAAAAGATCTTTAATTCCAGGGACAACTGACAAGGTTCTGCATGGGAAAGCAGGTTCAGTCATTTCTTTTAATAAATGCATCACTTGGAATACTTTTCTTCACAAATACTACAGTTCTTTTTCCTTTAGTACCCCAGCCCAAATACTAAAAGTAGTAGGTTTCCTCTAGAAAAATACCAAAACCAAACCCTACCCTATCAAAATCTTAAAAAAAAAATCAAAACATGTGTAAAGCTGCTTCCCTTCTCTGTCCCACTCAGATGATAGCACAAATGTATTCCACAAAGACAAGGAAAGAGAAGAAAAAACCTGAGAAGAAGCAAAACACCACTTTTCTATCGATCGGCCAAAACGGACGATGCTAGATAGATGAAACTTCCCAGAAACTGGGCTTACAAACAAACCAAGAGACTGATGCCTTAGGCCATACGTCCGAGGGTCAGCCTTGCAGCGGTCGACCAAGACAAAGGGCCAAGCTCAACCTGAAAATCTGCCGCTCAGCAGTTTGTCGGATCACAGCACGAATCACGTCTCGCTGCTTTGCCAGGGAACACAAGATTTACAGAATGAGGGGGGGAAAAAAAAATAAGAAATCTCAAGCTAAAAAAAAGTTAGAGCTGTACGACTCAAATGTCATCTTACCCCAAAGTCAACAATCTGAGTAACACACCGATCCTGTTAAATTACCTTTTTCTGCTCTTTCTGCCCAAACAAGAGCAGGCCCCTGAAATGGATTAAATATCGCTTCTATAAACGTGGAACTTGCTGTACTGCCTGAGAAACCTGCAGCTTCCAAACTTCCTTCACGAAACCCGATTCCAGCATTTCTGATCCCTACTTCCGCGTAATTTTCCGCAGTTCCTGAGCATCCTGCAAAACTGATTCTGACTGTAATTACCAGGCTCACGGGCACAGAAGGGTACCTGTGTTGGATAATCATTTCCCTGCAGTGGAAGTTTGCATTTTTAGCACAAGTTTAACTGGACAGTCCCCTTTTAATCCTTAACACAAAAGAAAGATCCTTCCCGTTTGCCAGAAAGGATGTCATTAATAGCGTAATTTTCTTGGTGTTTTGTTTATTCCCCTGGAATGGCTTGATGGATGCGGATAATTATCAGACTATAAAAGCCAGCAAATGTGCTATTTTCTATCGCTCTAAATCATCAAACAAATAAAGTGTGAAACAGCATTTTTGAATACAATTTTCCCCTCTAATGGCTTAGAGTTATTATCAGGAACAATGAAAATAAATAAGCAAATGTCTGGCGAGTTCAGAATTAAATGAGTGTGTCAGTAAAAAAGAGCAGACAGACCGTCCCGGGATACAAGGACCGGTTTAGAAGCCGTTAAGAGACGACATAACGGGGAGTTCGCTACAGCGGTGAGTTCCCAGCGGCAGGTGCTCCTCAGGGACGTTACAGGCCAGCTCAGGTCCTGTCCTCACTGCCACTTCTTCACAAGGGGATGTAATTCAATTTTGCCTTCTCGTTGGCCACCAAAAGCTGGCCAAGTTAAAAACTTGACCCGTAACAAAGGCAATCCTCCGCTGGTTTATTTCCATTTAAGAACTGTTCTCACCTGAAGCTATCACCAGCTTGCGCAGAGGACCAGACCACCCTGTCCCTTAGCTCAACCCCCCCCCAGAAGCTTCCAAGACAGCAGCCACACCACCTTGCCTGCCCACTCCCTCGCACGTCAGCCTCTCCTTGCACCAAGGCAGAGCAATTAAGCAGCGATGAGATTGCCAAATCTCATCCCACCCGGCCTCTCCTACAGACCTGGCACCACGGGCGGGAGGAGGTTCGACGACAAGGCCTGGGAAACGCCACTTCAGCCTGATTCATGGTGGAAGGTAAGGAAGTTAATTTCACAGTGTCTGCACAAGGTCTGGCCCAACAGCCCCCGCGCAGTTTAACATGCCATTACTGCCAAAATAAGGAACAGAAACAAAAGGAGAACGGCACACTTAAAGTATAAGATCATGTGTCAAGCTGGGGGTTAGTTATCTGTCTCCAAAGCAGATTTAGCTGTGCCAAGAATATTGACCCTTTGAAGAACCAAATGCCAACGTGCTCTCAGTCATGACAGGCAGAATAAAAAGCTATTATTGCAATCTCCGCGAGACAAAGTATGGCCATAAACGCCTCCTCTGAACCCTGACCTTCACCGCCTTTCGCCCCCACGACAGCAGCAATGCCTCCCAAGAAAACCCCTTGGTCTATCAAGAATATTTATCGCCCAACAGAAGGCATCAAGAACAGGGTAGTCCCTCGTTTTCAAAACTCCTGTCTTGCTTCAGAGGCTGAATTTTTCTACAAGGTACAGTATTTACAACTCTCCTAGCAGTGTCAAGGGAAAGCTCAGAGCCACAAGTAGTTTTTTCCACACTGTTTTCAAGCCTATATGGGGAGAAAAAAAAAAAAAAAAAAAATAAAAAAGGCATTTCAATAACACAAATGGATTGCTCCTTCATCAATACCGCTGTCATCTCCCTCCCTTTCACGGCCAGCTCTCTTTTCCTCGCCCTTCCTTTCCTCTATGTTTAACCTCCCTCCATCCCGCTCTCCCTCCCAGTTCGTTAAAAGACAGAAATCAACTGCCTCCCTTCCCCCACTCATCAACATCCGAGGTCACCCCACAGCGAATTTGCTGTAAGCATCCCGTTTCCCTTCCCTTCACCGTTTGGAAAGGCAAATCTCCAGCCTCCCTCGCTTGTCCCCTTCTGTTGTGGCTCCTTCATAGGAAGAAAGCAACCACGAGCTCCGGCGATTAGATCGCAGACGGATCAGAGCTCCTCGTTCCGAGGAAAGAGCCTTTATCGAGCGCCTGCAGTTTTATCTTTAATGGATCATTTTACCGGACAATAGATGATGGAACTCAGTATCTCTAACAAGCAGTGTCAATGATTTCAAATAATGACATTTTTATTGAAATACACACAGAGAGAAAGATAAACACAGAGGCTGGGGAGTATCTGCGCAAAAAGCCGTAATAAGGAGTAAATAGGTAATGACAGAACAAGATTACAGCCACACAAACACACCAAATCAACCTGTCCTCCGCAGCTCGGAGAAAAACGAGCTCTGCAGACGGCTGCTCCAACGCAGCCCTTTGGGAAGCGGCACAGGAAGAAAACCAGGACAAAACCTGCTCAGAAAGGGCCTGGGTAACAGCAAGCACCCTCAGCACTTACACCACAGAGCCCGTTTCACTCTATAATAATCTCTTTTCCATGCACGCAGCTGCCTGATTATCAACCCCACTGCCAAGCGCAACGTGGAGAAACGGCGAGCGGTTTGCTGCTAGCAGAACAGTAAGCATGAGAAACTTCCTCCTTCCCTCACGAAACTAAAGTTGGAGCAATTGCAGACTCTCCATTTGTTTTCCAGGAACGACAGGCAGAGTATCTCAGATCACTCTGGAGCGGGGATCGAATCCTTACGGACCGACCGCTGGAAGATTAGAGTCAAACCTAACCTGTGCCCATCCAAGATTCTCCGACCCTCAAAGCTGTCATGAGCTAGAAACAGTATTAAAGAGGCACTAATTTCAAGAAATGACATTAGGCAGTAGCTTTTTAAAATTATGATTTTAAAGCAACATGAAGTTTCAAGAGGAACACCTGAACTCGTAACTACAAGGTTTGCACAAGACAACTAAGCAATTGGCAACTTTCACCTTGTTTCACTGACCCAGACCTCAATGAATACAAAAAGATTTTTCCAACACTGAAACGCAATTTTTAAATACTATTTCAAAACGTCGAGTTTAATAGGAACCACCATCTGCTCTTGGAAAGACTACCAGGGTATCAGTCCAGTAAGCTTCACAGGAACAAACGCCAGGCACAAGCACAAAATTTCCAGTCACTCTGGAGTGACTCTCCTTCCACAGTCACCAAACAAACCCAGAGCCTGCTTCTGCACATGGTGACTGAGCAGCACGAAGGAGGTGTTTTACTGAGAAAAGGTGTTTTGGGAAAAACATTATGAAATCATTTATTCATTCCGTTTGGCCAAGAAGATAATTAGTACACAATTCAGCAGAGAAGAATGACTGCAATGCTCATTCCCTTGCCATTCTCTGTTGTTTGTTTTGAAGAACCTGTTCACATCAGATTTATTTCCCAAAACTGGTCATCAGGTTATTGATCACCCTTTTTGTAAAGAAAAGTTGATATTATGCTCAAAGACCTTACATTCTAAAAAAAACAACCTCAATGCAACTCAAGGGACAAGGAGAAAAAAGGTGATCGGGGGGAGATCACAGATGTTCCTGTCTGGTACCTACTGGCCTGAGAGCTGCCTCCCTTACTGGGCACAGGCACACGGATGCTCCTGCCCACTGCTCCTGGAAAAAAAATAGGGATAATTGCCTAGGAGAACAAAAGCAATCTGCTCACTAGTAAGGAAAGAGATCTTTGGATTAGGAAATCCCTTCTGCTAGAGGTGTAATGCCTCTACACACACTCTTTTCTTTTTTGAGGGGGGAAAAAAAAAAAAAAAGAAAAATCCATTTGAAAGGTTGAATGCTCCTCATCCATCAAGCCACATTGTTTCTAACTACAGCTACCACTTTGAAGCCAGTGCCCAGGCTCTCCTCGGCATCAAAGCTAGCAGGGTACAGCTAAGATTTGACACAGATAGGTGGCATGGTTTGCAAAGTTTCCTTTATTTCTTCTCCTTGATCTCCTTTGTCATGTGGATTGGCCAGCCAGAAATGAAGTGGATGGAAAGCCAGCACAGAGACTACTGGGAACATTAACCAGTTACTGGGCACATTAACCAGTTACAACGGCCCGGCGCTCCGAGGAGGCTGTGCTGTTTCAGTTACAACGGGCGGCTGTTATTTTAAACTACACTTGTACGCGCTTGGCATCACCCAATGTCAATTTTCTCTGCTGAGTAAAGAAAAAAATCCCTGCTGCCTTCTGCCAACGTGTTAACAAAACGTGAATAAAGACAAAGCCCTGCAGTACCACTCTCGGTTCCTTCCGGTCTTTCCAAGCCCTGCGTTCAGTGCCACGCCAAGCCGGGATCTGCAAGCTCACTGTCCCACAGGGCCAAGACAGATCAGGCTGAAAGTGTTCCCTGGAGCACGGAAGCACATCTCCCTCCCATCTTGTCTCAGTGGCAGAGTGCGCTGTTCAAAAGCCTTGGTTATTAAAACCGATCTGTGATCCTGTCAGACTTTCATAGATCTTCATTTCAAATCAGGCCTGAGCTTTGAGCAGACACTTTCAAAACACAAGAATGAGTTGCAGCCAGAGCCTTCTTGGATCAAAGACGCGCTTCTCTCAATCCAGACTGGGACCACTGAGCTGCGATGAATTATTAGCGCTGGCGGAAACAGCGGCACATGCGTTAAATACCGTGGTAGTGAGCAGGAGCCCGCTTGAAGATACTGCTGTAAAAACGAGGATGTGATCACAGATCAGCATTACCACTTCTCAGGATCATTATGGAAAGGTACAGAGAGGAACTGCAGAGCAGAAGGATCTCCGCTTTGCTAGGTTCGGTACCGCTCACAGACGAGCCCCAACCTCAAAGAGTTTGTAATTTCAACAAACTAACTAGAGAGGGCCAGGAAAGATGGACATAAAACACACAGACTGAAAACTAAAATGGCAGGAAAGTACATACTAATACCACGTCCTCTGCAGTGGGCTTAGACAATACAACAAGAATCTAAGTCAGTTAAAAAGAAAAATCCCCGCTACAGCAATTGCGGGCACCTGACTGGGAAGGTAATCCACATCACACAAGACAGAGCCCGTAACTCTTCACGTGGTTTGCTTTGAGGACTCAACCACATCAACACCACTCCAGTCACCCAAGGTTTGGTCTCCGTACAACACGCCGACGCGCCGGCCTTTTCAAGCAGCCCATCAGTAGCACTGTTCCCTTGGAGATTTGCACCGTCCTTCACCCACAGCACCACCTCCAGGACACCCAGCACCGCAGAGCGAGGAGCCCCGCGCCACGGCTTGCTTGAGCGTTAGCAGGGTAGGGTGGTTTGTATTGATTAACTAATGACTGCCGTATATGAAGCCTGAAAGGCTGTATTAATAACTGACTGCTGCGCTGCCCTCGTTTGTCAGTGAATTACAGGGGGCTGCCACCCTGCATCTCAACACATCGCTCCTTTCCTGAACCCACACGCACGGACTCTCAATGCAGAAAGCCCCTTCCAAACCAGCTTTCACCTAACAGCTTTGGAAGGGGCAAAGCTGTTCTGCCTGGCCATACTTTATCTCCCTTTCCTTTTATTGCTTTTAATGAATATCCTCTATCCCTTTTATCAACAGAAAAGGGCTTTGCTTTGCCAAATCTGCCTGAGAGCAAATGGTGTTGCCGTTAATCTATAAATCAACCATCACCATAAATTCTACTCTTTCTCCATCCAAAACTGCAGAGCTGTAAAACAGATTACATGGGATAGCAGAGGCAGGAAGGAAATTTGTGAGCTGCAAGGAGCCCATCTCGGCCAAATGGCCTTCCCCTGCCCCTCCTTTCTTCCCCACTGCACCCCACCAAGGCTATAAATCTCTGCTGTCAGGAGGGGAACACGCAAACTGCGAATGTGTGCACGTATTTAAGAGCCAGGCAAACCCCACACGCTTCGTGTGGAAGGCTGATGCAGCCCGTGGATATTGAGGGAGGAAATGCTGCAAGAATCTTCTTCTGAATTCCCTAATGCCAAGAAATAGGAAAAGGAAAACTCTGGAGAAAAAAAAAAAAAACAAATTCTCTGTGTGGAGCAAAATGTGAAGTCCCAGCGTAACAAATTCAGTCCTCGGGTCCCTCAAGGGCAGAACGCGTATGTGATTCCAGTTAATCCAGCTTTAAGGAACTCGCAGGATCTCCGGGGTGCAAGGGTTACTGCCATCCCAATAATCAAGACTTAGAATCACATCTGATCAATCCAGCAACTCAACCGCCTCGTGCAACGGCCCCCGAAGGGAATGTCAGAGTCAGACGGCAACAAACGACGCGAGGGACAAGTGCCCTTCCCCCTGCTGCCACACAATCCCGTATCGAACGCTAAACCCAGCGGCTTTCAAAGAGATTGCATCGAGCTCGCAACAAACTGCGACAGAGGCGAGCGTTAACGCAGAGGGACGGTGCAGAACAGCACACGCGGGAAACGGCGATGAGCCAGCGCCTGCGCTGGAAGTGAGGGAGAGAAGCTGGAAGAGTTAAGCTCCACATCTCTATTAGGTCATTTTCCTTCTCCAAGATAGTTTTCTAGGGATAAACATTTTCTATCCTGGGGGGAGGATGGGACAAGAGTTCTGATTAAGACAGCTGCAACGCTCCCCAAGATAACAACGAAAATGAAATCAGCAGCGAGATCCTCGGCACTTCCCATCTGCAGCTGCTTGAGTCTGTGCTCTTAGCCAAGAACAGAGGGGGCTCCTTTCACAATCCTCTCCCAGGGGAACAACCATCTCCTACTTTAAATCTCCCCGTCCTACCACTGTTAGAAAACGTGGGGTTTCCCTGCTGATGGTGGCATCAGCTACAGATACTGCAAACTTATTAAACCGTCAGTGTTACAGGGAACCTTGCTAGACAGCTGCGGGAAACAAAACAGAAATTCTAAAATACTGTAACCCACAAAGTTTGCAGGTTAGCTACTTTCAAGTAAGCAGGCTTAAGACTTTCACAAGACAGAATTACAGAGGTGGTTTTTAAAACATAATTGTATCTATGACCAGCGCTTTCGACTAATCGTATTATTTTAAAGTTCCTTTGGTAATTTGTCCTTAATTCCACATAAACTGCTGTTCTGGCATAAAGTGTACTTTGCGATATCAAAGTCAAACAGATTAGGCATGATCCACTTTCAGCAAGGGAACCTTTCGGAGAGGAGACCACATAACTTAAAAGCTAAAGCTGGCTCCCTGTTTTAATTAAAGGGGATTAAACATCCATCATGATAAGGAAACGGAGACATCTTATAAAAATCAATTACCGTCCTCAGTGTCACTCTGGTTTAACACTTGCAGTTTCTGAGAGAAAGAACAGTGTAACATTCCATCAGTACTTAGGGAAGGTACGTTAAATACTGTTGCTACACAGCAAGATCAGTCACAAAATACCTCAGAAAAATCACCTTACTACCCCGTCAGGTGTTACAGTGTTGACAAAACACGATACGGACATTGCACCTTCAAAGCATCCATCAAATTCACGTTACTGGCATTTACAGTTTCCTTCAGCACCTCCCTGCCACGGGAAGCCCTCGAGGCAGGTATTCCACGTTTTTATGGGATGAAAGGAAGGGATGGCGGAGCACTGCAGTGTTTAAAAATGCGCTTTGCAAATTGCCAGGGCTGAGACACATATGCTCCTCAATAAAATGCCGTAATAACCGTGAAGTATGAGGCTTGGCATTCAGTTTTGTTGCTTCTGTCATTGTAAAAAAAAAAACAATCAGTCTTCTGTTAGCATCATTTGACAATACGCTCTATTTTTGATCTCAGCATACGACCGCATAAGGTAATTACACATAATATGTATAATTGATACAGTAAGAACTCCTACCACAAGAGGTTTCATACAGGGCTGCAGAATGAAATACATTCAAACTTTTGAAAAAGCTGAAGACAGGCTACGAAAAGGTTGTAATTAAACTCCTAATGGGAGAGGGACATTTTATTGTAACTTGAGAAACGCGCAAGCAAGAGATTCAATCTGCCAGCTCCCTGCCTGAGAAGTTTCACGTGAAGTTACACCACAGCTCCAAGGTCCTGGTATGTTTGGTGGGAGGAGCCCACACCTTCCACACCACCTCTCCATCCCCTCAGACTGATTTTCTAGATAAAGGCAACTCAAGTGGGATTACAATGTAGACCAGATGCACGCACCTGAGAAAAAGCACATCAGAAGGATGATAACCTTTGATATGAGGCAAGCACAACCCAAAGGGGCAGCACGGGTGTCTCAGCAACAGCAATCGCAGCAGCTAAAGACGTAACAGTGCTCATCCTTCTTGGTGCAGCAAGATGGAATTTAAGAAATAAATGCATTGTCATCTACAGGCATAATGATTCATTTAACGAGACTGGAAACAGGGAAAAAGCTGTCTTCCATTACCCCCTTTCCTCCCTTCATCACTGGATGACCCTTTACTGCTCAAGCACTCCCCTTAGAGCTGAGCAATTTTTTAACCTGCATCCCCAGCGACACAGGTCTGCGCAGACAACTCATTGCTGCAGCCCGTTCCACCCCGCTTATGGAAACGAAACAGTACGGGAAAGCGCTGGCAGCAGGGCTTCTCTGCAGTGACACGGACACACATTAATCAAGGAGCGGTATGACCAAGCAGATGCTCCTGAGGTTGCACAAAGAAGCCATCCTCAGTTGTTGAACTACGGATATTTAACTCTCAACAGTCCCCAAAGCGCCTGTTTTCTAAGAGGTATCACCCAAAATTCTAAAGGCAGAAATGAAGGACACATACAATATAGTATTTCAGTAACCATCTCCCCAGACCCATGAGCCAGATTCCTTTCTCCGCTTATCTGTGTCCACTGAAGTGGCTTCTCACAGTGTGAACATCTCCAGACCTCCCCGAGGAGGTACTTCACCTCTTCCACAGCAAATAAACACAGAGATTTCTTGCAGAGCCTGCTTGAATGAGGTCTGGGAGCAACCTCAATCAGCTCCATTTCCTTTTCACCTTGCCTTCACATGGAAACAGAGCTGGTGGCTTCTCACCACTCCTCTGCAGAGCAGGGCTTTGGGTGCGCAGTCTGGATCAAAGCAGTCAAAGATAATTTATAAAGAGACATGACAAAAGAGTTACGGTTTTTAACAGACAATTTTGAGGCAGAATGCTACCAACACACAGAGTCCTTGGTTTCACTATATAAACATCTCTGACAGGCAAACAATAACCCTGCCTCTTATTTTAAAGCTCAGCCCCAAACCAGTAGACTTTGTAACTCTCCACGCTCCTGCTATTCCCCCAGGTGCTTCTAAGATGATCACTGTCAGAGTCAAAGAGTCTATAAAAAGGATGAAGGAAGCTGGGAAATTTCCACAGAGGTGGTGCCAGGAAAACAGAACTAACATTTTAGCCATCTTTGAGTGAAGCCAGGCTGCATCACTGGAATCTCACCACTGAAGTCCAAGAGCTCCCCCAGCTGAGCTCTGGGATGACTGCAGTCACAGTCAGGAGACGGGCAATGGCTCAGGTACCTGGAAAGTCCCAGGTGTGCTCAAAGGGATCTTCAGATTTACTGCTCAGAAGCCAATGCTGGTTCACAGAAGAGCTCAAGAACTCATTAACAGGAACTGTCACAGTGAAGAACAAGGAAGAAATGACTTGAGCAAGCGGCGTGATCTTGCCTTATGCTTAAGGGAACAGCAGGGAGGCCTGCCAAACCAGCAGTGGCATCCTGTCACAATACATCGATGTTTGTGTTACACACTGTCATCCAGATAGGAAACTCTTGAACAGGAAAACGGTTTGCCCAAAACATGGTCTGTCCTCAAAAGCCGCCTTTTCCCCCAGCTGTGTAAGCTTTCTAGAACTAGTTACTATTAAAAAAAAACTAGACACAGAATGGCTGGATAAAAATCCTCCTCTCCTTTTTAAGTGAGGTAAAAGCACCCTTTAAAGGAAAAAAAAAAAAAAAGCCAGCCAGATGCAGAGCATATTCCTGCTTTGACTTTTAACCAGCAGCACCTGAGCTCCTTTACCAGAAGATTTTATTATTTGTCTTCTCTATTCCAGTTACAAGCAGTGGTGACTGAATTCTTCAACCACCAAAGCCCCTCTTTGGGGAATATCAGGTGTTCCTCAGCATCTCCCCCAAATCCTCAGAAGATGAGACAGAAATAAAAGGTACCAAGAATACCAACAACTCCTAAGATCCAATATTTGCCAATTACAATTTCCACTTCTTTCTGATTCTCAGCCTCTTCACACAAACACGCTACACAAAGCTGGTTTGAGTTTTGCTGTTCGGAGGTTTGTTTTGTGTGTTTCTCTTCTATGCAACCCCCGTTTCCCACAGAAACAGCAGCAAACAAGGAGACAAGGAAGAAACATCATTTAGTAAAGATGAGGCAGAAGCTTCATGCAATGAGGCTACAAATACGGGGTGTATACTTCATTTAGCATCCGTTCTCTACCTTTGCTCACAATGTGAGCGCCCGTGGAACAGTCGTTATTTTCCCGGTCTAACCAGCTTTTCTCTTCTGAAGGAAAGCTGTTCTTATTTCTACTTTTTGAAAGCAATAACCCTCTATTCTGGGCTTGGGACCGCAAGCAAGCGGAAGACAGGCGAGGCAGAACTGCAAACACACAGACACTAAAGGAGCGGCCAGAGACGGGCGTGACGCCGACGCAGACCTCGGCTCAGCTGCTCGTACAGCTCGCAGAGCGGCCAGCTCTCGTGTGCCGACGTGCCCAACCGCCACGCTAAAGACGAGCCCGGCTTCGCTGCCGGTCGCTGTGCTGTACGGGCGGAGGAGAGTAAATGCGTTCCGCGTGCCGGTGGCACCACCTACCGGAGATGGGACCGAAAAAAATGGGTTTGATGAACCTCTTCTGAAGGGGAAGGAAAAAAACTGACAGTATCTCAAGTGAGAGCGTGTCACATTTGATTCCTAATTCCGCGATATGTTTCTGGAGATCAAGCTTGTTTAACAGAGGCATCATAAGAGACTGCAAAATCCCTGTGTGTCTGCCTGAAAGAGGGAGGCTACGGATCAGAGATGCTGGGGAAACTGATTTTCTGACACGTTGGAAAGATTTCTAACATTCACATTAAGTCTACAGCTGAATGTTACAAACGCAGCCGCTCCTTCCACCCCTTTCCAGGGCTGCAGAAGAACACCAGATCCATTCATTACAGCCTCGCTGCTGGCGGAGGCTTTTATACGCCTGCAGGCACGAACTGCCTGGAGAAACTTGGGGTCACTGGGGACTCGTATGGAGAGAGATGGGAGGATCTTGTCTGCCACTGCCAGGGCACAATGACAGCAGCTTCACGGTGACATTTAAGCTCTAATTTGCACGCAAATGTCAATATTTATTAGTCACATCAAGATCTTCAGCAAAGCTCTTCTGGGTTGCTAAGTCTCTCTGGTTATACTTTTAAATAGGAGGCTTGAGAAAAAAATAAGACAGAATGGCTCTTGGTAACTTATTCCAGATTTCCTAACTTCTTAATTTCATCCTTATCTATGGATTAGTTTTGTGGAGAGTTCTTTCCCATCAGTCTATGCTGCAACAGTGTTGAAAAACGCTTATCATTATTCTAAGAATTGACCATGAGAAAGTAATTCTTTGACCTACCTTGCCCCTGGAGCTGTAAGTGTATTTACATATTTAAATAATGAAATTTTAAAGTAACAGATGTTTCCTGCCTACAGCACAACGCAAGAACAACAGCCTTTCACTATTAAAGTGCAGCTGAAGCATCCACGCGCTCCCATTGCCATTTGTGGGAGTGCTCTCCTGTGCATTCGCTTTCAAAGAGCCCCAAGTGCCGAAATCTATTTTCACTCGTAATGCTAACAAGTGTCCCTAATTTTGCCACTTCTCTAGAAAGTCAGGCGTTAGACCTCTGAGTAAGTCAGCATGAAAAAGTAAAACTGCTTTTAAATGTAGAGTAGGAGAGGAGGAAATAAAAAAGGGGAAAGACTAGGTAAGCCTGATGGAATTAAGCAGACCTGAACAAAAGGATATCGTAGTGGTCTCAAAGTAGAAGGGAAAGGCACGTAGCCACCATCTATCAGTACTCTGTCACTCACCAGGATTTTGGCTCCCCAAAATGCAAGTAGTTGATACTGTAGAGATCCATGTCCTCTGTATGCCAAGCAAATGTTGTCTTCCACATCCCAAAGTAGAGGTAGGGAGTGTTTACACCTTCTATGATAATGCCGCACTCGTGTTCCACCATGTCCAAGAGGGTGTTCAGATTGCCAATGTTCCACTCTTCCACATCCTGTAATTCAAAAGAAATGTTTTGTACTGAAACATATCAGAATAACAGCCCACAGCTTCCTTTCAAGGCCTTAAAATGCGGATATCCTAGTGTCACCTGCGTTAATTTAATTCCACCTGCTTCCACAAAGCTTCCTTTAACGCTCATCAATAACCATGAAAGGAGGCATTATCGCTGCTTTGTGGCAAAGGGACCGACCACCAGCTCCTCACTCTGTAGAGGCACTTGAACCGTGTGCTACTCCACCATTAAGTAACTGTTCTACTAACAAACACGAGATAAACGAAGGGTAGAATACACTTCTCTCAGTGGCATATTCCATCCAGTTGTCCTTCGCCTGATGAACACGTATTAGCTGAGGAGAAACACTGGACTTCAACGTGGCCAAAGCGGCAGAAGCCTCAACACCAGCTCAGTGCTTCAGACAAAGAACAGGCAAGACAGTTTTGTTGTTATCAATATTTAAACAGAAAGATCAATAAAAAGAAGTTCTCAATCTGATAGTTGGTTTTCTGTCCTTCCTTGGCCACACAAACTGGTACAAATCTTCAGCCTTGAGATTGCCTGAGGAGTAACACGATCTCCAACAGGACACTAAGTCTCCTTCACGCCCCTCTTCCCCAGCACACTTCATAGCTGTGCAAGTAACCGCTGGGTATGCCAGCAATCCCAGCTTCGCACTGCTCGCTGGAGTAACTGCAAGACAGTACAAGCTGCTCCACCTTGAAGCTTTCTAAATCAGCCCCAAAAACCCCGCAGGGGCAGGAGGGAAGAGGGCTGAAGAAAGGAAGTGGCTGAAAAGTGAGAGGCAAAGGAGTGCAGAGAGAGAACGCTATGGCCCCGACACCTCGACGTTGGCAGCAACGTCAGAAATCGGGTAACAGCAAGAGTTCTTTAGGTGTGACTGGTAACTCAATTATTTCATTTCTGCTGACAGGAACCTGAAGGAAATCCGACGTAATATCCAATACACTGCAGAATCTACTTCTACAGCCTGGGTTTGTGCCTGGTTACGTCACCTTCCCTCATCACACCATGGACAAGAATGCGATACTTTCATCCAAGCCCCAAATACTACGGGTAGCTTTCATGTTCCTGGCTGTGAAGGCCTCAGATATCTTTGTTTACTCCAGTTAATTCCATATTAAACCATCCTGATAATAAAAAGACACTTTTACATTAGCATGACAATCACACAGCACTGCAAAAAAAGGCCACTTTCCACCCAAAAGAAAACTACAAAGGAAGGGCTCTGCTTTAAATGAGCTGCCCAAACAGAGGAAGAAGATAAGCAACCTTGATCATTTACAGCAGAAGAAATCACAATTACTCTAACCATAGGATGCAATTTCACCAAAGAAAAGCTTAAACAACTTGAATTGTAAAATAACTCAGCACGCAGGTGCATTGTCCTAGATTGCCTACAAAGACAAAATCTGAATGCAAATATTTTAGTTGGGTTAAGAATCAAAAAAAGTATTTTCGATGAAGCACCCAATTCCTTGAAAACCTGCTTTTTTAGAGCTCTCTAAGGTGCTTCAGCAGAAATGTATTTTGTTGCTCTTGGGGAAAAAAAAAAAAAAAAAAAAAAAAAAAAAAAAAAAAAAAAAAAAAAAAAAAAAAAAAAAA